>JAJTUV010001297.1:0-463830 GCA_021653895.1 Mastomys natalensis
GGACCTTTAAATGGAAGTAACCCCCTTTCTTGCACCCACTTCACCACACATACGGTGCTCCTCCCCACCCCACCCCTGCTTGTTCCCCCTCTAGAAATCTCTTTTGCTGGCTCGTTCCTTCTCTCTTAGGACCCGGTCCTGCTATCACTTCTCAAAGTCCTTAATGCTCACTCTCTGTGGAGTTATTACTCCAGCGGCACACTGTGGCTTTCCCCCCTCTCCCCAGACCTGCACGATTCTTGAGAGCAGGAACTGTACATCTCTAGCAACCTGGATAATCCTAGAAGCCAGCATGTGCCCAGCTGTCCCTGGCCTGGGGCCTTGGGACCTAGAAGCTCAGGGTACCCAGGGCAGTCAAAGGTGTCATGGCCACACAGTTACCAAAGGGTGGCAGTGAGTAGAGGAGAGATTTACAGCTGGGTGCCATGAAGACATAAAACTAAGGATGTGTAGGTAGAGGCTCCCCAAGGGGCAGGGCTGGGGGAGGAAGAAATAGCATTGGTGGGAAAGGAAGAGAAAGGGACATCTAAAAGAGGACTGGGTATGGGGTTCTGGGAGGCAAAGGTGACTTGTGTGGAGTGGAGCTTCTAGAGCCATGCTGGGCAGGGCTGAGAGCAATGGCCAGGATAGGTGATCTCTGGCCCTTGGCGGCCACAGAATGGATTTTAGGCCTTATCCAGAGAGCTTCTCGAAGCTGTTAAGGACATTTTGCAGTTCAAGGAGGAGGTGATGAGATTTGTATTCCTAAGAGATCATTTTCACCCAAGTGTGATGTGTGGAGGATGGTTGGGACTGACACAGAGCCCTTGCTGGAGGCATCCACAGCTGACAGACTTGAACACTAACCTGCTTTTCAGCGTAGGGTGAAAGGAGCTCCCCACTTCCAGTTGGCCATGGGCGTGTGGCACCGGGAGACAGTATGCAACTGTGCTGGGCTCTGGGTACCCACATGGACTACAGCAGGGGCAGTGAGTTTTGGAGCTAGCCTCCTACTCTCAAGTGGGGACTCTCATGACTGAGACCCTAGAGATGGCAGTGTCACTCATGGTGACAGCTGCCCAGCTGTTCTCCATGTGAACATGCCAGGGAACCTGTACCTATGTGGGAGAGACCATGATGTGGATACAGCCTATTGTTCATATGCAGGGACAGTGGTTTGGGCTCCCAGACAACCAGACTTAGGCAGGGCACTTCCCCAGGCCTGCCCGTGTTCCCTGAGCACACATATCTATTCACGATAATAACCAGTATTCATTGGATCTCGGTCCATGTCAGGTATTCTTAGAAACACTGCCTGTGAGTTACTATTTACCCTTTATAGGGGACATACAGAGTCTTTAATTTGTTTCAGGAGTTTATTACTCTTGTTATTATATTATTATTTTTATGTGTTTAATGTGTTACTGCTATTATTATTTTATTGTGTTTCTGTGTATGGGTATACACACACCAGGGTGAGTGTCTGAGGTCAGAGGCGTTAGATCCTTCCAGAGCTGGGGTGGTCTGATCTGGATGCTGGTCCTCTGAAAACCTGCTGAGATGTCTCTCCAACGCTTGTCTTAACACTTTTTAAACTATTTTATTTATGATGTATATACATTGCATTGAGCCCATGGACATTCATCCCATCAACTGATGCAGGCTCAACGGTACATACTACATTCTTGCCTCTTCAGATTTCTGTGAATGCACACAAGATAATGTGTACACACAAGTCCAGGGTAACATGTGTGTCACTGATGTCATACATACATGGGACATGTGGTGGGCCGCACTTGCACACACGTGAGGCACACACACAGGCAACACACATACGTACAAAGTCTTCTTTTCTCACACAGGGTAATTTATGGCCATCCGGCTCATGTCCGGACTTCCCATTAACATTAATGAGGTGACGACCTGGTATTCAGAAGCCCTTGTCCTGCAGGGGCAGAGTGGGGCATGACCAGGCCAAGAAAACGTAGGAGACCATAGTCACAGAGGAACAACTAATTATCCGGCTGACTGGGGTTTGATTGCTTTTCCCATGGCTTCACCTCTGTCTCCAACCCAAGGCCAGGTTCTCACTGCGGCAGAAGGGGCTGGGAGCCTGGAATGGGAATAAGGCAAGAGAGGGTGCAAAGGGTGAGACCGTGGGGCAGTGGCCTGCCTGACTTTCAGTACTGTCCCCTCCCTCACTCTTGCCTGATGAAGTTGTTGGAATTGTTTCCCTAAGGTCAAAGTTCACAGAGGCCCAAACTCTGGTCCTCTCCACCTTCGAGCTCATTTCAAAGTCAAGTTGAACATCTTTATTTTGGAAGCTTTTATTTACTGGCCCACTAGCCATGAAAAGAGTCTGGCCCTATAGTACCACCTCTGAGTATATGCAACAGAGCATGTGAACACCTTTCTTTCTTTTCCCTCAGCACGTTGGAGCTCAGCACCTGCTGACCAGGAGGCCCTGTCCTAGGCAGCTTGGCCACTTCCCAAGTTTTCTGCATCAAAATAAGGCCCTTCCAAAGCAAAATTAAGGGCGGTCTTCCTATAAACTCCTAAGCACAGAGATATCCAAAATCTTCAGGGCATTAAAAGACCATAGTATGTGTGTATGGAGGGTGGGGGAAACACACCTAGAATTCTAGCACTCTGGAGGCTGAGACAGGAGAATCATAAGTACAAGACTAGCCTTGGCTACACAGCAACATAACCTGGACTATACGTAGTTGAGCCCATCTCACGGAAAACTGCACTAACATAATTTTTTATTGCAGTGTCTCCCATAGACTCAATTGATCTGAACTCCCAGCAGTCCTGGGAGGTTAGCAGGGGGCTCGGGCCATCCCTATTTCACTATTGTGATATGAAGACTTAGAGAGGAGAGGTTTGTCCTTGGTTAAACCACGATTTGAACTTCTCTGAGACTCACAGGCTCTCACCTATCTGTGAGATGCCTTCCCCTAACAGTCGATGAATTACAAGTGTGTGCTCGGATTCAGTGGGATGCCCTGTTCTCACCAACCCAAACCAAAACCAGGCGGAATCTGCTGCAGAAGAAAGCTTGCTGGGGCTGGCGTCGAGGAGCCTGGCATCGAACCTCAGATGGCCATTCTCAGCCTGGACGGAGGGAAAGTTATGGCCACCCTGGGGAGCACTAATATTCACATCTACAGAGTGTATATGAAATGTCCCTACCTTCTTGCCAGGGTTGTCACAATGAGAAAACACATGCCACAACACAACACACACACACACACACACACCACACACACCCTGTCCCAGTGTCCTTCACAGACATGTGTAGCCTTCACCACCACTCAGTTCTAACTCCGGGACTGTCACTGTCACATAGAGCTGGCTGGGATCCATGGCTTTCCCCTGCAACCTCTTGTTTTGCCCCCTTTCTGTTCCAGAGGAGGCTGAGACCCCCATACTTTCTCTTTCCTCACCCGAGTCTGACTGCTATCACCCTGTGCTGTTCACCAAGGGAAGGTTATTTCACCCAGCCAGGGCTGACCCAGAAAGCTAAGGCTTTTCTCAGGGTGCTGGGCTAAATGAAGCTAACTCCATAGAAAGACCATCTTATAAACACAGAATGGCTCAACCAAAGCACTCAGGAGGATGAAGCAGAAAGATCATGAATTTGGGGTTAACCTGGGCTACATAGTGAGTTCTAGGCCAGCCTGAACTACAACATGAGACTCAAAAACAATAACAACAACCAAACAAAATCAGGGTGGAGAGTTGTTGAAAGACCGTCAGGCTCAGAGTTTTTAATATGAGCAAGATAAGATTCTGATTCCACCCTGGACTCTGCGAGAAGGAGGCTCATGCTTATGGCGATGCTGTGGTAACAGCCAACATCCTCAGGTTCTGGAAGGACCCAGACGCCAGGACTCATAAGATCCACGTCCATCTTCATTCTTCCAGCCCCTGCTCTATCCCCTTCTCACAGGACAGCAAATTACCCCCAAGCTAGAGGAGAGGCCCCAGAGAAAACCTCCTCAGTCCTTGGTACTGAGGATTGGTTTTTACCTAACACCCTCAAGGTAGGGCCTGGCACAGTGCCTGCTGCTGACTTCCCATGGGTCTCTGGGAGAGAGCTGGGATAGGGCACATCAGGGAAGCTTCCAGGACATGAGAGTGTCTGTTTCTGTCCTGCTACAATGGCTGGACAGAAGTCTGTGTGTGCAAAAGAGAGTCCCATGTACCCCACAAGTTTATTTTCCCAAATGCTGCCTGTGGGCCAGGGGTATTCTAGTTTCCTTGGAAACACAAACCAAACCAGCCCATGTGCCCCAACAAGGACCCTACCCATCCCATCCGATTGCCAGCAAGTCCCAAGTCCCAGTGTAATGACAGCAACTGCTCACACTAGGTACACCACCCCCAACACGGCGTGTATCCACGGGATGAATGAATTGAATCTGTTCTTCAGTCTCACGGATTGTATAAAGGAAGCAGTAACTGACTATTTCCCAGTAAGAGCCACAACAGTCTTTCTAACTCTCACGCAAGCTGGGTTTAACCACACAGTTGTTCTCTGCCTGAAGCTTAAAATTGCAACCAACAAAAGGGACAGGGAAGCATTATGCAGAGGCTGGGGGGGGGGATCCCACCACCTCCCCAGGGCCTCTGGGTGACACCACTCAGACACTTACAAGACTGAAGCAGCCACAAGGTGGCTAAGACCCAGACTCCCTGAGCTCTCATAGCACGGTGCTTGGGGAATGAAAGCTCAGCAGTCCTGCTTCTACCCGAGGCGCTTCCAATCTGCAAGCCTAGGGTCACTTCTGGTCAGGCAGAAATGACCTAGAGCCGGAGGCCCTGATTGTCTCAAGCAGCAGCTGCCTGGCTACCTGCTGGCTGGGAATGCTGGGAACTGCCCAGATCTGGGCTGCAGGTATCCTATTTGTTTGGAACGGCATGGACTTGCACAACTCTGAGGCCTGTGGGCCAGATAACTTTCTTCACCTTGGATGCTTTGGGGCCAGAGGTCCGGCTAACTACAAGGCCAAACACTTGGAGACACCAGAGCTGGAGAAAGCCAGGGCATGTTTATGGTGGAGATAGCTTCTCCTGGCTCTGTTATCAGACCTCCAAGTCACAGCCGCTCAGGCAGCTATGGGACAGCAGCCAGACCCCAGGAAGGGAGACCAGGCTCTGATGTCCGCCTGCATCCTCAGGGTGAGCTCTGGCCTGAGGTCTCTCCCGAGATGCCCTCACTGAGAGTTTGCAACACCAACTCTCTCACTCTCTCTACCACTTGGCCACCAGCACCACATGGCAGCCACCCTGGAGGTGACGCAACAAGGTTCAAGAAGGTTCGGGTTCTTGCTGGAACTCGGGCAGCAAGGGAGCAAAACCAGGGCTGCCTAATTTGGAGGCCTCCTCCTTCCCAACACTCTTCTTGATAGAGACACTCAGAACCCACATCCCTGGGATAGTGTAACAGAGACAGACATCCCCTGATGCCCTCAAGTCAGCAGGTGGGGCCTGGGAATGCCCTCCAAGCTGAAACCTCTGTGGCTCCTCACTGTCACGTGACTCCCCCACTGTGATGTCAGCCCTGGACTTAGGGAGGCTGGAAGAGATGGCTCAGCAGTTAAGAGCACACAAGTCTTGCAGAGGATTTGAGTTGGATCCATACTGGGAAGCTCACAATAGCCTATAACCCCAGTTCCCGGGGGATCCAGCGTCCTCTACTGGCCTCCTTGAGTACACACCCACACACAGTTATACACATACACATACATGTACTTTTAAACAAAGCAATGTTTAAGAAGTTTTGTGGGTGAGAGTGGGAGCAATGGTTCAGTGGTTGAGGGCACTCGCTGCCGTTCCAGAGGATCTGAGTCTGTCTCCCAGCAACCACATCAGGTGACTCACAAGCAGCCGTAGCTTCAGTTCCAGAGCATCTAATGACCTGCACCCTTGTGCACACCCATGTGCAGACACACCCACCTCTGCACAATTAAAAATAATACAGAGAAATATTTGAAATGATTTATGGAAACTTTCAGAAGTGCAATCCATAGCGGTGAGTCCAGAACAGGGAGTTGTCTTTGATAGGCATACCGTTTTCAGTGACATTCTCAAGGGGCCCGAGCACGCCAGCATCAGGATTCTTTTAAATTTGTTTTCAATTTACTTAGTGTCTATGTGCAAGTGTTTGCCTGCATATGGGGATATGTACCACATGAATCCCAGGTGTCTCAGGAAGTCCTAAGAGATCCCCTAAAATGGGAGGTCGGGAGCTACCACATTTAGCCCAGGCTCTCCCGGACTCGCTTTGTAGATCAGAGTGGCTTCGAACTCACAGAGACTCAACTGCCTCTGCCTCCAAAGTGATGGGATTAGAGGCATGTATCATCGCTGCCCTGAGAGCCTGGTCCTTTTAAGTACAGTAAATGCTCTTAACGTCTTGCCCATCTCTCCATTACCAACATCAGGATTCTTGACCACGGTGTGTATGAGGGAAGAGCAAAGGTCTGTGTGCAAAAATGTAACCAGTATTACAATATTTAGAAAGCAAAAGGAACAGTTGTTATCAACTGCAAACCAAGTCTGTGGTTGGTAGCACTATTCGGGGACAGTGGGAAGCTGGGAAGATGGCTCCATCCATACAGTGCTTGCTGTCCAAGCTTGTGGAACTGAGTTCAATACCCAGGACTTACATGAAATCAGGCATGGCACCGTGTGCTTGTAATATCAGTATCAGCACTGGGGAGGAGACAGACAGATTTCTGGAGCTCACCTAGCCTAACTGGAGCTCTCCATTCTTCTGAGAGACCCTGTCTCAAAAATTATCATGGATAACACATGAGAAATGACATCCAAGGACCAGCAAGATAGCTCAATGGATTAAGGCACTTGTTGCCATGTTGGATGACTTGAGTTTGATCTCTGGACCCACATGATGGAGGAGAGTCAGTTCATTGTCCTCTGACTTGCACGTGTACACACACACACACACATACACACACACACACACACACACGAGGAAGCACACACCACACAGCTGAGGTTTCAGTGGAGCAGGTCAGCTGCAATTATGCATTGACAATTGGTGAGCTATTAATGGTGACGGCAGCCACACATTGTTCCCCTCCGTGCCATTGTGTGAACACAGTTTCAGACACGTTTCTTAGCCCTGGCCTCATTTAATGCATTAATTATACTTTCCTTGACACCTCTATTCTCAGAGCTAATCTTTTGCATGCTTGCCTGAATTCTACCTTGCCGATCACATGAAAGGGCTTTGGGATGGCTAGACAGGAAAGTTCCATGAATCCTTGCAACAGGATGAGCCAAGCTTCAGTCCCAGACAAGATAAACGATTATGACATCTTCGTGATTTTTTTCTCTGAAAAAATTCAGATGTTTTTCTATTCGACAGCCCTTGTGCTTATCTGCTGGCTAAACTCATCAGCCTGCATCATAGGTACTTTCGAAGTTCCTCCTCCTCTCTCCTCTTCCTCTTTCCTCCTCTCCTTCTCTCCTCCTCTTCCTCCTCCTTTCCTCCTCTTCCTTCTCCTCTCTTCTTCCCTCCTCCTTCTTTCTCTCTTCCTCTTCCTCCTCCTCCTTTTCCTCCTCTTCCTCCCTCCTCCTCTTTCTTAGTTCCTCTGGATATACTGGAACTCACTTGTAGACCAGGCTGGCCTTGAACTCATAGAAATATGCTTGACTCTGCTTCCTGAATGCTAATAGGCCTTACAGCCGATTAAATCCTTCTCACACATGCAACTAATCCTTCTCAAAAAAAAAAAAAAAAGAATTGTATGTGCATGTGTGTTTTACCTACATCCATGCCTATTCACAGCATACATCCCTGGTGTCTGAGGAAGCCAGAAGAGGGTGTTGGAGTCCATGGAACTGGAGATAGAGATGGTTGCAATCCTTCATTTGAATGTTAGGAATCCAAACCTGGGTCCTCTGAAAGAGCAGCCAATGCTCCTGACTGTGGAGCCATCTTTCCAGCCCCTGAAACTATTTTTTTTTCCTAACTTCACAAGCCTTTTCAAGGTCAGCTCCCCAAGTTAAGATCCTAAAACCATTACAGCTGATTTTTCTGGGACTTTATGAAATGGCAGGTTCCGGGAAGCCCCAGCGCCTTCCTGACCACTGAGTGTCTGGAGTGCGGCCTGGAGGCCAGCCTTTCTCCCAAGTTTTCCTGGGAGACTGTTATGTGCACTCGAGTTTGAGAAGCCCTGACCCCAAGCATGACAGGCATTCGGGAAATGTTTGCAGAATGAGCTGTTGTTGGTGAATGAATTTCGAGAGGTGTCAGATGAAGCACGCCATGGGCTTGTTCGGTTTTCTGTCCAGCCACGACGTTGGGTGATAGCATCTCAGAGCCAGGAATTGCTTCCCCATGGGCCTGGACTGGGACTTCCAGATGCCACTTAAGCTGAAGTCAAGCCCTTGAGGATACCCCACTGCTGCCCAAGTAGCTCTCACAGGTGGGAACCTAAACTGTGTGGCTAAAGGATTTGCAAAACCTTCCCCTCCAAACAGTAGACCCCATGGCTAGGCTGTCTTCTGGGACCAAGTCATAGGTTAAGTCCAATGTAAGGCAGACTCTTTCCCCTCAATGTTACAAATCTTTAATTATGGTTACAGCCTGATCCTTTATCCTGTATAGTATAGACTGATCCCCAATCCTGGGTATAGCCTGCCTACTGGTCCTGGATGCAGATTAATTCTAAAGTCTGAATACACACCAATTCCTTCTTTCCTGGCATAGGCTTACTCCTCATCTTGGACACAGACTTAACCTTAATCCTATGTAGCCAAAATGTAATCCCCATAGCCCAGAAAACAGGCTGATTCATAACCCTGGTCAGAGCCTGATCCTAAACTCTGATCTTAGTCCTCTCTAAGCCTTGCCACAGACTGGCCTAACTGTGTAGGTTGTTCTTCATTCTGACCATGGGCTGACCCAGGGGGCTGGTCTAAGAACACGAGGTAGCAGAAGCAGAGAGCCTTCCAACAGAGGGCGGAATCTTGTCTATAAGAGGAATGTGACGTACCCAGCCAGGGCTTGGTAAATTTGTGTTTTCCATAGAAGAGCCACTGTGGGAATCCATGGTGCTGGGTCCTTGTGATCTTGGCCGTCCTCCGGTTCTTTCTCTGGCTGCCTGGTGGTCCCCACCCCACCAACTGGCTCCCTCAGAGGGAGACACATGAAAGGGAAGAGGGCCAACTCCACCACAGAAATGTGCAGGTATCATTAGAGAGTGGAGGCTGGACTCGCTGCTGTCTGTCTGTCTGTATGTCCCAGCCCCTCCCATCCATCCACCTTCTCCAAGATGGACCCCACAAGCAGAAAGGAAGTAAGTCCAGATGAATGGCTATGCCTGCCATCTCTTTCCTACACACAGTGCAGGGTGGGAGGGAAAGTTCTGGTGCTCTCCAAGACTGGAGTGGCCCTCTGAGCATCTACTTCCAGGCAGGCCTAAAGGCGGTATGTCTAAATCTCCAGGACTGAAGATGAAAGCTACATCTTGTTCAAGTTCTAACAGCTGCCCCATTCTGGCTGTGAGGAACTCTGAGAACTTCCAGTTCACAGAAAAGCCATAGCCTCCTACGTTAAGAAACTCCCAAGCTTAGCAGCAAACAGAAAACGTGCCCCAAGGGAGCTTCTGGTTTGATAGTGGAGACACGGAAGACACACTGCTAGCCTAAAGGGGACTCCTCAGTCGTCTTGCCACATCCACAGATGGCGATGTGTGTCCATAGAGCTACTGCCAACTGAGCAGGAGAGATGAGGAGAAGTAAACAGATAGGAATAATCCTGGTAGCCTCCCCAGAGGAAGATGCAATCCCTCCACCCCATCTCCTCACTGGACTGACTGCCACCACCCTGTCCCAGGAATGTTGAAGACCCAAACCATTTTTCTTAGCCCTGATAGGCCTGAGGCCTATACTCATTCCCTTGAGGAGCTGGGGAGGGTGGGGGACTGGACAGGCCTCCCAGACATTCCTCCTGCATTCCTGGGGCCATGCCCTTCTTCCTCCCTGCCTCAGCCTGGTCATAAACTATTTCAGGCTTGCAAAATCTGGTCGGCAGGGTTCTTGAAACCCTTCTATCATGAGTACAGGCCAGAGCCCTGGCCAAGAAACCCATAGCACCCACAGGATCCAGAGGGTTCTGGTCAACTGGGACAGAGACAACCAAGTGACCTCTTGGGACACCAACCATCCTGCAGTTGAGAAACAGAAGGCGGGGTCTAGCCACTCCATGGGACAGCCTCCATAGAGTGCCACTTCTCAGAACTGTGTGAGGAGAGGAGAGGGAGCTATAAGAACAGGACAGCACACACTGGGGGGGCTAAGAGTGTTTAGAAAGATTAGCCCAGATCCACCTCCCTTTCTTCTCCACATCTGCTTCCCACACCAAGGCTTGGTTTCTCACTCCAACTGCATGGAAGACAAACATGACCAAATGGCCATAGGGGCTACCATCCAATCACTTGCTCCCTTCCCAGCTAAGACTGTCCCACCTCCATTCCCACAGCCTCCTCTAAACGTGGAATGCCCTGAACCACCATGGTACCACGAACCATTCCTGAAGAGAACATTTAATCTCAGCTCCAGCATTTCCCTCCCCTGGACTGACCTTGAGGTCATCTAGGTAAGGTGATCCCCTTATCTCTAGGCAACCATATCCTGGAAGAAACCACCTGAAGCCACCTGGGCCACAGAACATTTCTGTGCCTCTAAGATCAGAAGTGGAGTGAAGAAGGCCTATTCGGGAAGGTGACTTGTGGCCTGGAGAGATGGCTTCATAGACAAAATCTCTACTAGGCAAGCACAAGGAGCTGAGTTCAGATGCCCAGGACTCACAGGGGACAGAGGCAGATGACTCTCCAGAGATTACTGGAGGTAGAGTACAGGCATACATGTTTATGTGCTTCGTGTCATCCGAAGATGCCTCTAACATCACACCGTGTGTGTGTGTGTGTGTGTGTGTGTGTGTGTGTGTGTGTGGCGCGCGCATGCTTTCCTCAGACCTTACTGTTTGCCTTGGGAATGCGGAAAGATCTTTACTAGTAAGAATTGATTTTGCTTTTAAAAAAAAAATGGGATGGAGAAGGCTGGAGGAAGACCTTCAATCTCATGTTTCCACACAGACCTATGCTGTCCAGTGTAAACACTGGAGTGTGTGTCCACACCACACACACATCAAATAAATAAAAAGAAGGCAGGGGATGGCCCCCTGATTAAGAGCACCTGTTGTTCTTGCAGATGACCCTGGCTTGGTTCCCAGCACCCCTATGGCAGCTCACAGCCATCATCATCCCTGGGACACATGTGCTGGAAGGAAAAGACTGTCTCCTGGAAGTTGTCCTCTGACCTCTGCTTGTGAGCCATGACACATTGATGCGTGTGCATGTCTGCACACAAACACACAACTAAATAATACATGTAAAAGAATTCTTTTTGGGAAGTAGCACAAGTGATCAATACCTAAGCTTCTTCCTGGAACCAAGGGTCCTGGTGGCAGATTTCTTTGGACGCCCAGCCCTTCCCCCTCTCCTCAAGCCCATTTTCCTAAGCCCTGATTAGACACTTCTAACCTTGCTTACCTTACAAAGTCTCACAGGATTAGTTCGATATCAACTCTTGAGCCATGTTTCAACTTTGCCCCAAAGAGCACCTGCCTGGCCCTTCCTTCTCTGACTTGGGAGCTACCAGGAGAACAGTCTTCAGGGTCCATACCTCCCCTTCCAGACCCTCTCCTCTGAGCCCTAGACAAGCTGATCCTAGAGAATCCAGCCTGTAATTCTTCCTGAGTTCAATAAGATCCTGTTGTCACCACACCACACACACACATACACACACACACACACACACACACACACCCCTTCCCTGCCTGGCAAGGATTTACAGATCAAACACACTCTTCTGGGACAGTGTTCCAGAGACCTGTGACACTTGGCCACGCATAACCATGTGCTGGGATTACACAGAAGACAGCCCTATAGCAAATTATTGGGGGCGAGGGGAAGAAAAGTAACGTCCATAGGGGCTTCACATATGCCCAACTCCTCTATGCTTGCCCACTTCCCATGACCAATACTTAAACATTAACATATTTATAAAATATATCCCTTGGGGACCATTGAGATGGTTCAGCCTGCTGCCAAGCCTGGTGATTTAGAGTTAGACCCATATGGTAGAAAAAGAGAACTAACTCCCAAAAATTTTTCTCTGATGTCCACATGCATGTCGTGGCACACATGCACACAACATGCACACACAATGAATAAAATCTCACTGGTAAGACATTGTTTTTAAGTGACCCAGAGCAACTGATGATAGTTATGGGTATGACATATACATTTCAAGTGAATGCATATCGAGCATAGTGGGGCACCTAGCACATCAGTCATCTCACAGTGTGGTCATTTCTTTGTGTCCAAAGTCAAAAACTTCTAGACTAGCTATTTGGGGACACTAATCAATTGTCACCAACCATACTTATTCTGCTGTGCTATAAGACCTTCCATGTTACTCTTCCGGTTCAACTGCAGTACTGGAGAACACTCTCTTCACCTCCTCTCCACACCCACACCCATCCCAGGCTCTGGCAGGCGCTGTTCTAGTCACTGTTCAGCATTGGTTTCCATGATGGATGAGCTTCATAGAAGACAGATAAAGCTTCAGAGCCAACTACACACATGCACACACATACTTTCATGCACGAGTACATTCACACGCACATACACACACACACATGCATGCATACATACATACACCATATGCACTCTCTCTCTAACACTTGTACACAATTCACACTTTTACACATGTGTACACACTTGCACACCATGTACACTCATGAGCGTACACGCTTTCACGCATAGATATGCACACATACAAGTATGCACACACACACACGCTCACAAAGGTACACACACATGCATGCACATATACATGCACAGCGATCAGCAGCCCCAGGAGTCCTTTCTGCATCTGTCCGACTATTCCTAGACTCCCCTGTGGCACACTCTACAAATGCACACAAACAAATGTTCTCTTGAAGGAGTTCTAGATCTACCATGGCCTATCCTGGGCTTAAAGGTCTCAGTTTCTTCATCTGGGAAGTAGGGATTGTGTTACCTCTTTTTTTTTCTCTGCACAGGATACCCTGTAAGAGGGCTTTCCAATTCCCTTATCATAGAGACTCCAGGTTTGAGTCCTGGGTCACCACGAACTTGCCACCTACTCTATGAACTTAACAGGGGCCTTTGGCCTAGCCTCCCCCTTGGGATGAGGCCCAGAGGAGGCCACAGAACTTCCCATTGGCTCTTGAGTGTAACCCATTAGTGCTGACAGCAATGGTGCCTGCTGCTGACATCAGCGCCCATCTGTTTGCAGTGGGAGAGGCCTCCCCGGAGAACACAGCCAGCAAAGACCTCCCAGCTGGGCAGTGGAGGCAGGCTTGCTGAAAACCCTCGTCATGCAGGCACCTTTGGAGGCAGAACTGAGAGATCAGAAAGAAAGCCTCCTGCTAGGCAGCCCCTATTCCTCCCAGCTCCGTCACAAACGCAATCACACTCCAGCCCAGCTTTGAACATTCTAGTCCCACCCCAACCCCACCCTCACTGCTGACCCCATCAGCATTGTCACAGTCTGCTGTCTCCAGGTTACCAAAGTCCCATCTCATCAGGCTGAACTGTGGCTCCATAGTAGAGCACCTGTTGAGTGTGCTGGAGGCTCTGGATTTCATCCTTAGGAAAGAAACACACACATGCACACACACACACTCCATACAAAACACCATCTGCCAGATGTGGTGGTGCACACCAGCACTTGGGATGTATGTGCAGAAGGATCCGGAAGCCCAAAGTTATCCTCAGTTACATAGTAAGTTAAAGGCCAGCCTGGGCTTCGGGAGACCCTGTCTAAAATATAGAAGCAAACACTATCACCCTTGCCTTCCTCCTCCTCCCCATTCATCCTCACCCCTACCACCCACAGCCTCACCCCTGCAAACCTAAAAGGTAACTGTCTAATCAAATGATCGATCTTACTCTTCGCCTAAATTCTTTACCAAGCAATGAACTTTGACTGGAATGATAGCCAGACCACAAATCTAAGACTCAACAACAGCCTCAGAAGGGGACAGAACTATGTCTCTGCTCAATGGCTTCCCTTCCAACAGGGCTGCTCACATACGCATCTGCGATGGCTTGAGAGAGATGGGGATTTCCTTCCTTAAAACTTGTCAGTCCTTGGGGAACCCATGGCCCCAACTCTAATCTCTCTGAGCAAGCTCTCTGGGAACATACATGGTTTGTTTAAACACACACTTCAGGTGCTAAGGGAGACTTGAAAATGGTCATGGAAAAATCAACCTGCATGATCAACTTGTCTTGCACTCAGAGAATCTGAAGGGGAAACCTGTTTCCAAATTAGTTATTTCTGACGAGGAGGTACTCAAACTTCCCCAAGCTAAGACATCAGTTCTCAACCTGTGGGTCGCAACCCCTTTGGGGAGGTCAAAGGACTCTTTGACAGGGGTCGCCTAAGACCATCAGTAAATCCAGATATTTACATTACGATTCATAACAGTAGCAAAATTACAGTTGGAAGTATCAACCTCAAACTGTAGTTTGCAGCAACAAAATAATTTTAGAGTTGCCACAGCATGAGCAACTGTATTACTGTGTTACGGAGTCTCCAAATTAGGAAGGCTGAGGACCATTGATCTTGGGTGTACGAAGTTCTTGACCCAAGCAAGAAGTAGCTAGAGCTTTCATCAGGCCTAGCATGTCCATGACTGAGCTAAGTAAGCATCCAGGTGTGGTCGGGGGAAGGCAGGAAGAAGGGAGGGGGGAAGAAGGAAGGAAGGAAAGGCCTGCCTCACGCAGCAGCTCAGTAGTAACAGCACCTAATCCTTTTGCGGAGGACCTTGCTTTAGTTCCAGTACCTAACATCTGTGATTCCAGTTCCCAGGGATCTGCTCATCTCTTCTGGCCTCCATGAACACCTGCACATACATGGAGGACATACATACATGTAGACAAAACATGCACACACATAAACATTTTATAGACTAATATTGGAATTATGGACTCAATCATTTCTATGCTGTGCCTCCATTTGGTCCTCTGTAAAACAGAGAGAAAGAACCTGCCTCCTAGGGCTGACTTGACAGTCCAGCCTAGAAAAAGCATCTCAGGCCCTTATCTGGGCCTGACATGACTGCAAGGCTGAGAGGACCTGAACATTCTGGAACATGCAGAAAAACCGCACTACTGCAGTCTAACCTATGTTACTTTCAAAGGGTTTTTTTTCTTTCTTTTTTTTTAATTGCATATGTCACTCCCAAAACCAGAATTAAGTTTATCACTGATACTGCCCTTCGGAGTTCTGGTGACATTTTCCATGGGTTCACTTCTTCCTTCCCGTATTGGAATCTGAGCTGAGGCGCCCTTCTCAGCTTTGATCCTTTGATCTTTGTGATAAGCTGGAGACTGGACATTGTATCTGCTCGCCTCTGGGTGAGTTTTCTCCTGCCCTTTGGCCCAGGGCCATAGGAGTAAGAGCTTCTTCCTGCTGTCACCATCAAGGCCACTCTAATTTATCTGTGTCTAGGAGCTTGTGCAGAGAGTGGAATCCTAACAGGACAGAGAGCAAAGCTGTAGAGTGCCAGTTCTCCAAGAGCAATCTTCAGACCAGCTGAGAGCGTCATCATCTGGGAACATTGTTGGATGTGCAAATTCTCAGGCCTCACCCCATCCCTGCAGACTCCGGAACTTGGATTCCACACTTGGTCAGTATCATATGAATGTGAGAGCCACTGCCTTGAAAGCAGAAACCCTCAGCCATAATCTGCACGGATGAGGAGACAATGAGGCTCATCTAGGTCTATGGAAGCCATGTTAGCGTATCCTTAGCACAGTCTATATATGACTCTGTCTACTTGTGTGCTCATACACACAGAGCATCCTGGAATCCTGTGAGAATGAGGTAGGGTTCTGGATGTTGCAGAAGGTCTTGGGAACTGGGGGCCTGCAGGAAGTGGGGAAGAGTCAATGTTCTTGGCTCCTGCGTAGGCTTCCTCACTGGTACAGAGTCTCCGTAGGATTCCACAGCTCCACTGGCCCTGCTGAGATGAGCCTACCAGTTTCCCAGGCAGCAGAAAGAGCTTGTCAGTCATCTTGGCATTCCCAGATGTGGTTTGCCATGGAAGTCCAGCAATCCCTACCCTGACCCGGCTTAGGGTTATTTCCCTGACAGAGACTTAATCAAAGAACCTGAGTTTGGGGGTATCTGTGTGCTCCCAATATCTCTGTGCCTAATGCTCCAACAAGACTAAGGATATTCCTCTAGGAGATGACTCAATGAGTAAAGGCATTTGCCAACAAGCCTGACCACCTTAATTTGATCTCAGGGACCCACAGAGTAGAAGGGGAGAGCAGACTCTCAAAAGTTAATCCTCTAAACTACTACTGCTACACATATGCACACTGAATAAATACACAGTGTAATCATTTTTAAAAGACTCTAGCAAAGAAGGGATACAAAAGTTTTCATCTCTGCCATCAGAGGGTGAAGCAAAGTGTAGTAGCAGTGGATGCTGGAGGCAACTGTCCCCAGCACTATGCCATCAAGACGAGCTCTTTGCGGACATTCTAGGAACTAACAAGATGGTAACCAGGAACTAGGCACTAACTGGAGCAGTGAGCACACGAGGAAGCTAGTTGGCCAGGGTATGCACAGTTTAGGGAGAGAGGCCGCTGAGAGTGGCCTAGTCTGGAAGTTGCCTGACACATTCTGGAGTCTCTGCCGCACGCTCACAGTTTCTGACCTCTTCTTGTCTCTAGCTCCCTGCCTCTCACTCTTTCTGTTTTCTTCCCATGCCATGGGCCACTTCATAAAGGAACAATCTCTCCCTAAGATAGACTATGACCTTGTGATTAAAACGGAGGCAGGATATAAGAGAGATAGGCCAGTGGGTCACGGGCTGTTCAGCAACCACAAGGGCCTGAGTTCGAATCCTCCACAATCATGGAAAAGCCAAACATAGCCAAATGGATCTGTAACCAGTGTTGGGGGCAAGAGCGCAGAGACAGGCAGATCTCTGGGACCAATCTATCAGAAAGAGCAAACTCCAAGTTCACTGAGGGACCCTGTCTCAAAATGTCACCAAGTCCAGCAAGGTGGCTAACAGGGTAAAGGCAGTTACCAACCAGCCTGATGACTTGAGTTCAGTCCCTAAGCCAGACATGGTGGAAGAAGATAACTGAGTCCCATACGTTGTCCTCTGACTTGCATGGTCCACTCCCCCACAGTAGATAAATAAAATGTTTTTAAGATGGGGGGAGCAATAGGAAGACGTCTGATGGGGTGTGAGTGCGCATACACACACACCACACACCACACACACACACACACACACTAATAGAACAATCACCAAAATCGTGGACTAGCACATTGCTATATGACCACACATCCGAATGCTAGTCTCGGATCCAAACTGATGCCTGCTACTAGATGTTAGAGCACAGAGGACTCCCGAAGCAGAGGGCTAAATGGAAGCCGCCAGCCACACCAGACTATACCTCTTAAGAAACTGCTACTATGAGAAACTTCTGGAAATGGTCAAACAACACAGAGAAGAAGCGGGTACATCAGTGGTTGATTGCTTGAGGCTGGGGCTAGAGTGGGGATCAACCACAAATGGCTCCAAGGAAACTGTGGGTAATGGAAGGTTCTAGAACGGACTGTTTCACGTGGTATACATCATCTACTTAACCATTACATGTATGCTAAATGTGTGGCAAGTGATTTTACCACCGCGTAAGCTGGGTGACCTGAGTTTGCTCCTCAGAACTCACAGTGGAAGCAGAGAACCAGCTTCCTAAAGTTGTTCTCTGACCTCCACACTGCCCCACCACAGACACAGACAGACAGATAGACAGACAGACACATACACACACTCACTCTAAAAAGTTTTTTTTTTTTTTTAGAAAACTAGAAGTAGAAAGCAGGAGAGATGGCTTGGAAAGTTGAGTACCTGCTATCCTTGCAAAGGATGCAGGTTCAGTTCCGAGCACCCAGGAGGCAGTCACCACCCAGGATCCCCCACCCAACAGTCAGGAGGCTCATGACTGCCTGTAACTCCAGTTCCAGGGGATTTGGAACACACTTTTTTGGTCTCCACAGTCACCTTCACACACAGGATGCACACACACACATACTCAGACACACATATATACACATTAAAGAAGTCATAAAAATCTAGGCGTAGTGGCCCAAGCCTTTAATCCCAGCACCTAAGAGGCAGAGGCAAGAGGATATCGGCGAGTTCAAGGCCAGCCTGGTCTCCATGGGAAGACTCTATATCAATCAATCAATCAATCAATCAATCAATGTATGTTTTTAGAAAGCTGGCATCAGGGGTGTGATTGAAGGCCTGTTGGTTTAGGAAGAGAATTTGGACCACAAAAAAGACGAAGTGAAAACTTTGAATATCGCTCACAGTGAGGATGTGGGGAAATGAGAAACCGTTTTCTACAGATGTGGATACACCACTTTCTTTAGAAATCCTGGCAGTGTCCACCCTATGACTCGGAGACTCCATTCTTAAGTTTATAATCCAAAGGCGTTCGTTTGAATGCCGCACAGCGCAGAAAGTACCACAGAAGCATGGCTACCGTAGCCTGGAGCTGACACCAACCCAGCAGTTACCAGGAGTGAATACAGATAGTGTTCTTTTGTTCGGGAGATGGCTCTGTCAGTAGAGTACTTGCTTCATAAGCACAAGAAACTGAGTTCAAATCCCCAGGACCTATGTATAAGCTGAGCTTGATAGCCAGCCTTTATCTGTTATCTCAGGGCTGAAGGAGAGTGGAGACAGGAGTTTGCTGGCCAATCAATCTAACAGAATCGGCGAGCTCCAGGTTCAGTGAGGCACTGCCCCAAAGAACAGAGCGGAGGGCTGGAATGATGGCTCAGCGGTTGAGGGTACTCACTGCTCTTGCAGAGGACCCAGGCTTGGTTCTTGGCACCCCCACATCAGGTGACTCACAACTGCTAACTCTAGTTCCAGAGGATTAGACGCCCTCTGCCCCTCAGGATACCTGAGCACATGTGATGCACCGAAACTCATGCAGGCACATACATACACGTATATATTTAAAAGTTTAAAAAAATATTTTATTTGCTTTTATTTCATGTTTATGGTTGTTTTGCCTGCATGTATGTCTGTGCAGTTCACACATGTGAGTAGTCTTGAAGGGAGTTACTACTGATGCGATACTGGGAATCAAACCCGGGTCCTCTGGAGGAGCAACCAGTGCTCTTAACTACGGAGCCACCTCTCCAGCCCTTAAAAAGATTTTTTTTTCTAAAGAGGAGAGAAAAAAACGATGTATTTGGGCTGCAGAGATGCCTCCGTAGTTAAGAGCACTTGCTGCTCTCGCTGAGAACGCAGCATTCAGCTCCTAACACTCACACAGTGGCTCACAACCACCCATCATTTCAGTTTCAGAGAATCAGATGCCCTTTTTGGTCTCTGCAGGCGCCAGGCATGCGTGTGGTGTACATACATACTTGCAGGAAAAGCACTTATACACATAAAAATAATAAATCTTTTTTTAAAAAATGTGAAGAAGTACTGAGAAAGACACCTGACATCAACTTCTGGTCTGGTCTCCCTATACATATATTCACATGCACCACCCCGACACATGTAAACACACATGAACACGTATGCATGCATATATATATATATATATATATATATATATCACACACATACATACATACATATATGTATGTATCACAAAAATAAAAGTAACTACATATTCCCACTGTGGAACGTTATGAGCGATGAGAATGAATGAACTGCTCGTGTCATGAATGCATTTCAGTGTTCATCAGGGCTGCTGAGATGGCTCAGAGTCAAAGAGCTTGCCACCAGATCCATGACCTGTGTTCGATTCCCCAGAACCCACAGTGGAAGGAGAGAATAGACTTGCAAAAGTTGTCCTCTGACCTCCACATAAACATCATAGTATACATGCACCATCACACACACACACACACACACAGAGAGAGAGAGAGAGAGAGAGAGAGAGAGAGAGAGAGAGAGAGGATGAGGATGATGACAAATTAATTTTACAAAAAAAAAAGATGGATGAAATCAAGCTACACGCTTGTGATTCTGTTTACATTGCATCCCAGGTCAGGGGACACTAACCTCCAACCTCCAGAACTGGGAAGCAGAAGAGTCTCTGCCTTGGTGACACCAGGGGAGGGTTGCTGGATGCTGGCAAAGTTCTCCTTGATGCAAAAGCATTTCGTGAACTCCCTGCTGACTCATCGGGGTGCTTATGCTTTGTGCATACTTCTGTGTGGATCTTTTAATTAGAGAGGAAACAGTGTTTACTAAACAACCCGGTAAGGTAAAAAGAAACCTCCTTGGCCCTCACCTTAAACCTGACCTCCAAGGGGCTTTTGGTGGTGGGGTGAGTTTGCCTCTACCAGTCGGAGCGGCTGGATCATCTCCAGACCAGATCTCACGTAGACAAAGTCCTTGGCATTTATCAGATATGCAAGGGCAGAGGAGGGGAAAGAGACACCGGAGGCTTTGATGCCAGGCTAGCCTAGGGAGCCCACAAAAGCCTGGCGTGACACCCTCAAGCAGAGGGAAGCACAAAGCAGCCATCTAGCCCGGGCCTGTGGGAGACAGTGTGAGCAAGTCTAGTGGGAGGGTACAGGAATAGGAATCAGAATTGGTGAGAGACATAGCAAGCCCTCTCTCTCCCCTGCTCAAAGCCGCGGCAACTTCAATCAACGCCTCTATCCACCTGATTATACTGAAGGGACTTGAAGGGAAGTGGACTAAAATTATCTCAGTAGGAACGTCTTTTGTAAAACGCATTGTCTTTCTTCTGAAACACTGTCACCAACGTTTCCATTTTCAAGGACAAGGCATATTCTCTCTCTCTCTCTCTCTCTCTCTCTCTCTCTCTCTCTCTCTCTCTCTCTCTCTTAAAAATCATCAACTGATACTCCACAAAGGAACGCAGAGAGAGGTTGTTTGACAGGTTAGCCATAGCAGGAACCCTGCTTCCAGATAGGACGGTCTGGCTTGTCATGATCTGAGCTAATTGAGTCCTGCCTGGCATTGTCTGCGTTTTTTCCTAAGTGAGATAAAATGTTAAAAATGTGAATAGGAATTGCAAGCCCCCGCTCAGGAATGAGAGGGTGACAGCGAGCATAATCTGAAGTATTATCAGACTTAGCCAACAATTTTTGATGTGCTAACAGGCCCTGACAAAGGCAACCTCAAATAGTCTGTAAGCCTGTTATGAGCCCTGGAGTGCTGATTAACCTTCTGAAGAATGAATGAATGAATGAATGAATGAATGAATGAATGAATGAGAGATCTTGGCAGGACCAATTCTTGGGAGACTTGGGCTAGCTTTGGACCACTCCAGTCTTCACAGCCGGCTGGCACCTCCCAGGGTGAGAAAACTGGTGATAGAAGTCAGGAGGTATGGGGGAAGGGGCTGAGTGATTCCCCCAAGAACCCAGTGATGCCCAGAGAAATCTAAGATTGTCAGTGTTCAGATGGAAGAGGCCCACACGTGGCTGTTGACTGTGTGGCGAGGACCACCCGTATGTGGGGCAGCTCACAGTTGCCTTCAAAATTAAGAATGAGCTTGGCCTTTGTAACTTTTCCTGCAGCTACGTTCCCACGAGGACCAGATGGCATGTGGACAGGGATGCTTGTTTACAACATTGTTTATAATAATAAGGGCCTGCGGACAGCCCAGTCTTCTCAGAAGGGGTCTGGCAAAATAATCTCGGAGCAGTAACTCGAGTTTATTGAGTGTCTGCTGCTCACACCGCCCCGTGAGAGCATCCTTAAGGACCAGTTATCTAACGGAATCCTCACAAAACGCTTTGGGTCAATGCTTGCTTTTCTTTCTGGCCCATAAAGGAAGAAACTGAGTCACCAAGACATTAAGCAACAGGTTGACTATCAACCAGCTGGCTCATACCAGAGTGGGGAATCTAAACTCTAGAAGCCATCCTCTGAAGTCCGTGCTCTGAGACATCCCCTCCATGAGTAAATACTTGAGCTATCTGTTGGAGGGAATACTCCGAGTGGAGAAATACAACGAGGAGATTCTGAGCCTCTGAGCTGTTCAGCGAGCGAGAGAGAAATAAGACAGGGCCAAGTGGAAGACTCCGCTGTTTGTGTGGGAGAAAAGTTTATAAATAATATATATTAGGCTATCTTTAGAGGAATATACAGGAAATCAGTAACCGGGGTCTCCAAAAGGAACCCGAGTTATGGATGAGAGAACTGAGAGAGACTAACATTTCTGTTCTGATTTATTTTCAGCTTTTGACTGTGCCCTGAGGTCATTTCAAACTTACAGAAAAGTTTTTAAAAATAAGACCTGAGGAGTAGGATGGGAAAGGGAGGGTCAGGGCTCCTGCTACCCAGCAGGTGGGAAGGGGTGGAGGAGACTACCCTGCCCTCTCCCCTTCCTTGTGTGTTGGTCTTGGGGACCCAAGTGGGTATGGGCCCTTCATCCTGGGAACAATCCAGGCACAGGACAGGAAGGCCAGTTCCCTGCCATCCCTTGTATGCCACCCCATGGCACCCCTGCCGTCTGCCCTTTGTTTTCATTGCTAGAGCCCTTAGGTCTAGTCTAGGTGTGCTGCAGCCTCAACTGAAATCTCTCCGAGGAAGAGACTGGGGCTCCCTGAAGATGGATCACATCCTCCTCCTCAGACTGGAGGCTTCTGGAGGTCAGGCTATACCCACATCAGACTGGGGTTCCCTAAGGATGGGACAATGTCTCCCTCAGAATGGAGCTCCCTGAGTACGGGCTGTGTTCTCCTCATCCAGGGGTCCTTATGCCAGGGTTGTATAGAGCAATGGGTTGTGACCCTCTAGCTTCCCGCTGTCTCCGTTCAGTCACCCCAACCTGGTACCTGTGTCCCCTCAGGCCTTTTGCTTATTGAAGCAGTGGTTGAAGGCCTGTAATGACACCAATGACCCATGGCCAGGTCATTGCATAACAGCAGCATGCCACAAGTTCCCGATGATTCAGCATTGAGGGCTACCCAGCGTTTGTACCTCTGTGTGCCTGGACTCAGCCAGGTACCTCAGAATCAAAGGACATAGGTGCAAGGATTTCACTTCATCCAGGGACCTTAGATCCCAGTGCTGTACTCCAAGAGAAAGACATTTGTATTTGTTTTCTCTTAGCTGCCAGAGCTGGTCTCTGAGTGTCTGAGCTGGGCCAAGTGCCCTGCCTGAGTTCCAGGCAGGGGCTGGGCCAAGGCACCCACCTCCTATCAAGAACCTGTAGTTGGAGCTTAGATCAGTCAAGCAAGGTTGTGGCCCAGGAGGAAAGGGACCAAGAAGGGGACCCCAGGGGCCAGCTTGGGGCTGGGGGTCAACTGAGTAGTTCTTTTATAGACCACTAGATGTCACTTCCATTTCAAAGGAACCCACTGGCTTTCTTCAGTCAGGTCCCCCAGCCTCCATGTCTTAAAGGCACAAAAGTAAACTTCACCATCCCCAGAGCACCAGGACACTGGACACCTGGCAAGGAAAGGCCTCTAGACTTGAGCTGAAGGCTCTGGAACCTCCTTACTAGCCCACCCAGCCCCGCTGAAAACAGGAAGGGTGGAGCCCTAACTCATCCTCCCAGTACCTTCATGGATAGTCAGGGCTGATATCTTCAGAAACAGAAAGTCAAACATATGATTAAAGCAAGGGCAGTGGCTGTGGAGGTGACAATATGACAAGAAACAGACGCCATTCCTCAACCCTCCCCCTCGGGCTGAGAGAGTCCAGTTAGATTCCAGTTCACTGGGGGCCATGTTATCTATCCCCTAGGTGGCTCAGTGGTTAAGAGCACTCGATGCTCTTCTAGGGGACCCAGGTTCAATTCCCAGCACTCACATGGCAGCTTACACCTGTCTCTAACTCCAGCTCTTGAGGGTCTGATGCCCACTCCAGGCATGCATAGGATACACACACACACACACACACACACACACACACACACACACACACACGTGCGCGCGCACACGGGACTGTAGATGAGAAACCAGGGTTGGGAAGAGACAGATGACAAAGTCGTCCTTAGCTGTCTTGCTGACCCACCTCCGCTCCAGCTCCCACTGAGATGGTGCCTAGTTGTCTACAGCTCACATGACCGTTAACAGTCTTCATTCTCAGCTCTCATTCAGGGGCTTCCAAGTTGGCTCGCCCATCAGCATCACCTGAGGAATTTTGAAATGTTCAAGTCCCCAAGCTGGGCACCTATTGCTATCCTGTGGGGGCTGGGATGAGCGGGTGGAGTTAGTGGAGAGAAGGCTCAGTGCTAAGAGAACCTATTGAATCACCATTGAATCACATGAAGCCCTGAGTTCAGGTGCCAGAAACCTGCAAACCTGCAAAAAGTCAGTCAGGCACAGTCTCCACTGAGCACCTTTGACCCCGGCGCTGTGGGGGGCAGAGACAGGAAGCTCCCTGGGGTTTGCTGGCTGCTAGTTTAGCTGAAAAAAAAAAAGTGGACCCCAAGGTTGTGGAGAAACTCTGCCTCAAAGAAATAAGTCATACATTGATAGGAAGGATACCTGACAGCCTCCTCTCGTCTCCCAATGTGTGCAAAGTCGTGTTCATCTACATGCACTTGTGTGTACATTCTACACACAAACATACACTGTTCAAGTGGTTTCAAAGGAAAACCAAGTTGGGAACGCTCTGTAGACTGCCCCACGTACCCCTCAAATTCACTCACTCACCTTATACCCCACAGGAAAAAATAGACCTGTGACTGTCTTTTGTGCTGTTGTTGTTGAATTTGGGGTTTTGCTTGGTTTTTATTTTTAAACTGCATTACTGTCGTGCACACATGACATGTGAGTGCGGCTGTGTGCACGCGGTGGCTGGATTTCAGAGATCATCTCTGTGGTCAGTCTTCTCCTTCCACCTTTACCTGTGTTCCAGGGATCAGACTCATGCCGTCAAGCCTGTACAGCCAGCGTGTTCACCCACCGGGCCCCTCAGTGGGCCTTTTACTATTGCTATTGATGTTTGAGATAGGCTATGATGCCATAGTCCTGGCCGGCCTTGCACTTGCAGGAATGCTCTTGTCTCTGTCTCCAAGAGCTAGGATTGCATCTGGTGTTGCCCTTTAAATTATGATTAGCCCCAATTCTGTGCAAGGATACACATACCGCACACATACTGCACATGTTACAAGGCAGGAGTATATATATTAGTATTAGTGTTATTCTTGGTGTATATATATTAGTATATATATACAAATTAGTATCATATATACTTGTATATGCTAATACCTTTCTACCAGGACAGGACTGAGCACAAAGGCCGTTTGCATGCCCCTTGCCCGTGGATAAGTACAGCTGATCTCTTTTCTTGAGTTCTCAGAGCAGTGTTCCTTGCCTCTTCTCCATCAGTTCTAGGGGACCACACAGCTCTTTCCAAGGAAGTTAGCTACATTTGTGGCAACTAGTTCTTAGTTGACCTCTGAACCCTGCCTAGACTTGTGACCACCAACTGATCCTTTATGTCAACCTCCAGTTTGGCCTATCCTAGCCACTCCTGACCCTTTAGTCAGGACCACCCCTTAACCTTGAGACCTAGTATATGCTAACAGCCACCTACAATGAGGCGCTGGTCAGAGTGTGAAGGGGCTTGGACATCCCAGTGGCAGCACCAATGAAGAACTCCGTGTCATAACAACTGCTGATAGTGAAAAAGGCGTGGCATGCTCTGCATGGAAGATTAATGTTCTTTTCATGGCTTTTTGTAAAGATTTCCAGTTCTTTGCTACTATACGATCAAACGTCAAGGTCCAGCCCTGTCCCCTGGGCTAACTTTTTTCTACTGTCTGAACATGTATACATACACATACAAATACACACTCACACATGTGAACCCTTGTACATTCCACACACACACACACACACACACACACGCCTTGCTTTGCTGTTGGCTGGAATGCTTTCTTTCTCCTCACACCCATTCCACAAGGCCCTCAAGTCTTCTTCCCAGGAGCCTTCGTGTCCCCTGCTGCCTGTGCTTACTAACCCCCTCCACAAGTGTGACTAGACCGCTCAGCCCTGCCTAGTCTTTCTTGAGTGGACTAAAGGTCAGCTCAGCCCAGGATGTGAAGGTTAAGGGACGAGGGGACACTCACCCATACACACACTCATATGTGCCACATACTCATTGGCTGTGTTTATAGAGTTCTAGGCAACTGTAAACTTGGCTCTACCCCCTTGCCCCCAGGAGAGGCTGAACCATAAACACCTCTCTGGCCTGGAAGAGGTGACTGACTTAGTGGTCTCTTCCACCAGGCCAGCCACCTCCCAGGACTTGGATCCTCACCACTGGGAGGAACCAGCTCTGGATGCCCACTTCTCATTGGGTAAGTCTGAGACCCTGTGGGATTCTGCCATCCCTGGGATGTGAATTCTGCCCTGAGAATGCTTTACTTACTCTGTCGCCCTGGAAAACCTGCTCCTCAGACCTGAGGCTCTGCCTAGCACAGTGAGCACCTCTTAGAAGGGACTCAGAGACTTATAAGCGGAGTCATCTGTGGACAGGCTAGAAATGATTCTCAGAGGTCGGTTCTGTGGCCCCTTCTCAGAAAGGGGCTTTGCTCCAGGGTCCCAGCTATCTGTGGGGAGGTGCCATGGCAGAGGCAGGGCTGGTGGCAGAGCTCTGGAGCTCTGACTCTGCCTCCAAAGGCAGAACTACCTGCTTGAGGAGAACACAGACATTGGAACATGATTTTAGAATACCACCAGGGTGCTCCTGGCTCCAGCCCTCAGAGGGTCACTGGCTCTTCTCCTTCTGATCAAGACCGTTGGTTGTTTATTGTTTGTTTTAAGAGGATTTCACTGTGTAGCCCTGACTTGCCTTGGGCTCACAGAGATCCACCTGCCTCTGCCTCCCTAGGATCAAAGGTGTGTGACATCAAACTTGCCCCTGTTTTTTTTGTTTGTTTGCTTTGTTTTGTTTTTTTGTTTTGTTTTTGTTTTTGTTTAATTGGGAAATCTCACACACCTAAACTTGCCTCTTGAGAAATGTTGCTATACTAAAGAGGGGAAAAAAGCCTTACTCTTTTAGAGCTAGGCCTAAACCGTTACCAAATTAGGTTAGCTCTAAGAAGGAATTTCTATGACTACACTAGCAGCCTCAGGGAAGAATTAAAAAACAAACAAAAAAAAAGAAGGAGGAGGAGGAGAAAAAGAGAGAAAAGAAAGAGAGAGAGAGAAGAGAGAGAGAGAGAGAGAGAGAGACAGAGAGAGAAACCCAGTTAAAACCACATTCTTAAGCCAGGCAAGCTGTGGTGGTGCATGACTGATTCCATCACTCAAAGAGGCAGAGGCAGGCAGATCTCTGAGTTCGAGGCCAGCCTGATCTACAAAGTGAATTCTGGGACAGCCAGGGCTACACAGAGAAATCCTGTTTCAAGCCAACCCACCCCCATCCCCAAAAGAAAAAGAGCCACATGCCTTCCTCAGAGGCCAGTCTAACATAGCTGTCAGCAGCCTTCCTAATTACTAAACAGCGTGTGCGACCTCCAAGGAGCCAAGAAAGGGTGGAGTAGGGGACTTGATGTGCCGTCTGCTTCAATCTCTGCCTCCTCCCGTGTCCCTCAGCCTCCTTAACGAATGCCAGAGCAGCCAATGGGAAGCTTGGAAAGTCCGCAGGCTGCAACAGCTGTATGTCTAGGGAAGGGCCATCCTATCCTTATTAAAACCCTTATTAAAAACAGACTCCTGCCCCTGGACTCCTCGCATGCTGAGAGATTTCAGGAAGGGTAAGGAAACCCACCTTCCTCTAAGGAAAAGGACCTTGGGCTCCTTCCTGCCCAGACAAGTCTCTGACTCACCAAAGGTGAGGCTATACACTGGGTTTGTTTTACATAAATTTATTTACCACCTGTTCAAGACCCCATCATGAAACTTTAAGACTGACTGGGAAATACAGTAATGACTAGTTCTGAGTATCTATTTACAGTAACATGAAGAAACTTAGGTCTTAAAAAAACCAAACCAAACACATACATAAACAAACAAATAAAAACACATACATAAACAAAACAAACAGCACAATGCCCCCAGCCCAAAACCAGTTGCTTCAGTGCCTAGGACCCCACAGTGTTCTCCCACAGTGCTGATCTAGAACATTCCACTCTCACGCCATCTGCTAAGACATTGCCCCCTCATAGATGACAACAAGCAGAGAAACCATGACCTCCCAAGGATGGATGCTACATGGACCAGAAATGTCACCACTCAAGTGGAGGTCTTGGGCAAGCCCTGTAGATGGCTCCGGGGACTCAGAGAGCTCCAGTCAGAGGGAAGAACACAGCCCTGTCCTCAGGGACTGCTCAGCCTGAGGAGAGTTACATAATTCTTGGCCAGACCTTGTTTTTCTAAACAGGTGAAGGGAAAGGACCCAGCTGTCACTTAGCAGGCTCATTAGTGATGACTGCTGAGGCCTCTTCCTCCCCAGGGGTAATTATTAACATGTCTTGGGTGTGAGGGAGCCTGTAGCCCAGGCTCCTCCCTCCCATTCAACTGCCTGGGCCAACATGGACAAATCCCCTGAACTCAAGGGACCTGCTATGCTGCCCCTCCCTGTCCCCGAGGCCCTCAACATCCTCATCCCAGAACTGTATCAAGCCAAGCCCGGCTCTATGTTTGGTGGGATAAACTTTCAAACAGAGAGCAAGGTAACGACCAACAAGCTGCCCACCACTTCCTGGCTAAGAATAGAAGTTGTTCCAGATTGAAGGGGCACCCGAAGAGTTTGTGGGAACCCCCAAACCTGGATGGAGCCTCTCACCTCATCAGCAGGAAGTTTTCCACATTTGCTGAGATTTCTGTTTGTCTTCTCCATTAGCTCAACAGCATGGATGGAAAATGACTAAGGTAATTAACCACTGAAGGGAGGTGGAAGGGAGGGGCTAGCCAGGAAAGGAGAGGCAGGGGCTGGGGTGCCCCAGAGAGGCCTCGAGTCAAAACAAGAATGTAAGCCGGAGGAGACTCAGAAGGCAGGACCTGCACCAGACCTGAGAGGGGACCAGAACCCAAGGACCCAGGGTAGATCCACTCAAGTCCAAGGCTGTCTCTGTCAGGCTGGGTCAGCCCAGGTTGGGTCTGCAGACCAGAGACTGGAGGAGCTAAGCTGTGACTGTAGTTAAGTACCCTCCCTGCTCAAGACACACACACACACACACACATCACACACACACCCACCAAAAGGGCCACACTCGCAAGGGTTGTGACAAAGAGAAGTGAGTACCACCAGAGGAAGAGCCTCCTGCCTGAATCCCTTGCCCAAGGAGAGAAGAAACAGAAATGGAAACCAGACAGATCTCAGAAGCAGAGACCACCAAGCCAGCAGCCACTTCAGTCAGCTTCCCCGTACAGGGTGGTGCATTCCTATCCTGAACTTCCAGCCGCCACGTGTGCCCTTACACACGAGAACATGCTTATATACATGTGTGCACACCACACATACACAAAAACAGAAAGAGAAAAGAAGATGCCCTCAACTAGACATTTTCCGAGAATGAGAGAAAGTATGAAGGGAAGTCAGGTTCTGATACGGTGGGTCCATCAGTCTTGCCTACCCAGACTACTGACTCGCCTCACGAGTATGGGTGACACATTTTTAACTAGACTCATTGAATGAGCAAATCTTCCCATGTTAGCATTAAGTTTCGGCATCGGCTAGTCCTCCCTTGTTAGTGTTAAGATTAGTTGCTATCTTTGAAATTCGTCTGAACTTGAGCTGACCCCTCTACCAGGATAGAGATGGTGGCAGAGCTCTGTCAGCTGACAGCAGGCTCAGGAGCCCCTCCCCCCACCCCACAGTAACTGCCCAGGCTCTCCTCTCGACGTGGAGTGGTCATCCTTCAAAAATGGATACGACCCCAGGACTTCTGTATTCCCAAGGTGGGTCCAAGTCCCACATTTAAAGGCCCACTGCACATTGATGGATACCTCTTTTCTGGAATATTCTTTGTGCTGGAATGGAGGCATTGTTTACCTCTCGGCTTCCATCACTTAGTGATGAACTCCCTTCAGCAGGAGTTGACTGAACTCATCTTGGACTCTCCAGCTACCAGCATATTCAACCGGGCACAGCCACCCACCCACTACCCACCCCTCGTGCCCTCCCCTCCCCACACCCGGTGACGCTGGAATTCACTTGGGTTTATACAGAGAGGTGCAGGTCTGACCAGGGAGATGGCATTTCTCTGTCTCTCAACCAATACCCACAAGAGAAGGTGGCTAATTCTCCAGCTCCTTGCCCACCTCCCCTCTAAGTGGGTAAGTCTGGATGAGTACTCCATGCTGTCCCCAAGGTGCCCCACTGGTGAAACACCAATGGCCTCCAGAACACATTTCACTGGCTTCTTTCCTGCCCTCCTTGCCTCTCCACTCTATTACTGCTTCGTGTGCTAATCATATCCCAAATAAATGAAACGTTTAAAGCTGTATTCAGGGGAAACCATCTCAAGGCATTGACACGTACTAGAAGTTTGGCAGTTTTTAATTGATGAGGTCTACTGAACAACAGGTAGGACCCAGGGTGTGTGTGTGGGGGGGGGATCTCCCAACTTTAGGCTTTTTTTTTTTTTTTTTGAGTTGGTGTCACGTAGCCCAGGCTAGCCTTGAACTCACTACACAGCTGAGGATAACTGAATTTCTGATCCATCTCCAGAGCTGAGACGAGTTTCTAGCAGACATCCCTTGAGAAAGTTGAGCCACGTCATTCAGGAGGAATGAGACATGGGATAATGTGGACGGACAGACAGGGATGGAGATGGACCGACTGATGGAAGGGCAGAAGTAGGGATGCTGGAAAGAGGAAAGCCCACTTAGGGTCATGAGGACCTGCTGCATGGCCCATCTCACCCTGGACAGCCATGCACCCCCTCTGGGGTTTCTTTTGGGGGGAGTTCTGGTTCCTGGCTACTTAGCATCTTGGAGGAGGCACTTCTCAGAAATTCCATGTGTTTGCAGAGAAGGGAGCCCTGATCTCACCCTTTGGAGCAGGCCTCATTAAGATCCCTCCTAAGACATTCAAGGGATTAGGCTGACTTCTGGGAAAGCCATGCCTCTACCTGCCCCCTCCTCTGGAGGAGGGAGGCGAGGATTCTCTCCCAGACTCTGCCGATCATCCGGTGCAAATAAAGGCAGGCAGGAGACCAATCTGGACACGCCAAGGCGAAACCCCTCTGTCCATAATGGCCTCTGGGGGTCCTTCCTGAGCTGACCAAGTGTGGATTGTGCTGGCAGGAGCTGCAGCAACCCCAGTCAACCAGAGTGGACAGGGGAGGGGACATACTTGTTCTGAGACTGGAAACCAAGCCCCAGCCAGAGGATCCCTAATGGCAGACAGTCCAGAGTGGTTGACCTAGGAGACGGCTACCGTTCATACTTTGCCAGCTGACAGTCAGAGGAGCTGACAGTCGTTTCTTCATGACTCAGTTTCCCCAGGTCTTCAGTAAATGATCTGGATCCTGCCTAGGGCATCTTTCACTCAGATGGGTTTTTGTTTTGACATTTTTCCTTATTTGTTTCAGAAAGGAAGAACTTGTGTGCCGTGGTGTAGGTGTGGCAGGGGATGGGGGTTGGGGGGAGGGATAACTGGTAGATATCAGGTCTCTCCTATTTTGTGGGACTTGAGGATCAAACTCAGGTTCTCAGGCTTGGGGTGGAGTGGCAAACATCTTCACCATTCGGGTTAGTTTTGATCAGCTTGACACTTAGATATATTTGGAAAGAGAAATTCTCAACTGAGCGACTGTTCTCCACTGGATTGGCCTGTAGACACATCTGTGGGACATCTTCTCGGTTAATGACTGATGTGAGAGGATCCAGCCCTCTGTGGGATGTGGCTCCCTGGGCATGTGGTCTTGGATGGTATAAAAAAGTAGACCAAGAGAGCCAGGCGGAGCAAACCAGCTCCATGGGCTCTGCTTCAGTTCCTGCCCTGCAGCGTCCCTTCATGATCCACTACACCCAGAAACTGAAAGAAACCCTTTTCTCCCAGAACAGTCATGATGCTTGTCAGAGAAATAGAAACCTTAGTTATGCCCGGAGCCTCTCACTGTCCCCCAATTCAAATGTCTAATGTTTTAAGTTAAGAAGCTGTTTTTCCCCATGTCCTTGCCCCACAGATCCTTAGATGCCAATTTATGTATCTCAGACCGGGTTTCTGTGGGGTCCCAGGTTAGACCAGACACTAAGCTCAGAGCCCATTCCAGTGCCTATAGAGAACTGCAAAGCGTGTTTAGCTGTCACGCCAACATTTAAACGCCCACCAGGATTGATCCTCCACTGGGCCTCCTGAGCCTCCACAAAGCCAGCCCACATGCAGAGTCCTGTGGCTTCAGGCTTCTTGTGGGGAATGAGCCCCTACAAAGAGAGTTGGGGCAGCAAAGGACTAGCGTGGAACTGTAGAACTTCCTCGGCGGGTGCATCTCTGGGCCTGAGAGACTCTGGGACGCTCTGATTCCAGCAAGCTCAAACGGGGCGTAATCCTTTTTCCTTTGTGGCTACCTCTCCTATCATGAGTCTTCTGATACCCTGGGATCAGCCTAGAGGACAGTGCGACGGATAGTGTCTCAACTTTATGGGACATAGAATCACCTCCTAGACAGACCTCCTGGCACACCTGGGAGGGATTACCCCTTGTTAACTGACTTGAGGAAGACTAGTCTTAACTGTAGATAGAACCATTAGCTGGGCAGGGGATCCTGACGTATTAAAAAATCGTGTGGGCCCTAATACGCATGTGCATCCACTACTCTCGGCTTCCTGACCGTGGCTGTGATGTGAGCAGCTCGCTGAGACACCCCCCCACCACCCGCCGAGGCCGAGGCTCCCACCGGAGGACCGCGAGCAGAAGTATCTTTACGGAAAGGTTTGTTTTTTTTTTTTTTTTAGGACGCGAGCAGAAGTATCTTTTATCAGGAAAAGCGTTTGTTTTTTTTTTTTTTAATTAATTATTTATTTTATTTATATGAGTACATTGTCCCTATCTTCAGCCACACAAGAGGGCATTGGATCTCATTAAAGATGGTTGTGGGCCACCATGTGGGTGCTGGGAATTGAACTCAGGACCTTTGGAAGAGCAGTCAGTACTCTTAACCACTGAGCCATCTCTCCAGCCCAAAAATCGTTTTGACTTTAGCTTTCGAGACTTAGAGGCCTTTAGATCTCAGAGACCATCGCCCTAGGATGAGTCCCAAGGTTCAGATGGCACCCTCCCAGAACCTCTTAGCGGATGCTCTGGCTCCCAGCTGGGCATCCACAGGCAATGAAACTCAGCCTTTCTGTTCACCTCTAAACCCAGAAGGCTCCTGTGAAAGGGCAAAGTCTCTTTCCTGCCAGCTGTTCATGGACCTCGTTCAGTAAGGCCAGAAGTGTGAGCCGTGTCCCCACGACTCATTCCTAGGGAACCCTTCTCTTTCTGACACAATTCCCCACACCCAGCCAGATACCCTGTAAACAAAACCATGTCCAAATTAGAAATAATAGACAAATTTTCAGATTGGAAAAAAGAAAACTGCCAACATACTTCCTCCACCAGACTGTAGGGAAATAAACACCTTCATTCATGGCTGGTGGAGGCTTAATTGCTAAAATCTTGGTGCAAAATAAGTTGGCAGTAGGTATCAAACTTGTCAACACATATATCTTTTAAGTCATTATCTCAAGTCCAAGAATGTATTCTGCAACTACACTTTGTATATAATAAATGACACGTATCTGGAACTTATCACGTGCTGTTGGTAAAGCCAAAGCAGGAAATTACCTAATGCAAACGCCGAGCTGAATCAATAGTGGATGATGAATCAGCCATGTGATGAAATACTACACAGCTATAAAAAAGGAGCAGCACATTCTCTTCGTACCTTAAAAAAAAGGGGGGGGGGGCTTCAAGAACGAGCAAAGAGACATGACACAGAGCTGTGTGCAAAAAGTGTTATCTTTTGGGAAAGGGGAGGGGGAAGCATTCTTTCCATGTAAAAATAGAAATTTAAAATTTCATGCCTTCCCTCAAGGAGATGGGTGGAGGCGGGGGTCCTGGGCGGAAAAATCTCAAGACCCGTGGAATGAACTTGCTCTCTGCCAAATTCTCTGCCTTTGAACAAGAAGTAAATGAGGCAAGGGGAAGTCAAGGACTCTGGACACTCTCAGGGACAAGGGAAGGCATGGCTGGCCCTCACTGGGATTAATTCTCTGTCTATATTCTTTCTCACTTTTTTTTTTTTTTTTTTTTGGTTTTTTGAGACAGGGTTTCTCTGTTACCGGGCTGTCCTGGACTCACTCTGTAGACCAGGCTGGCCTCGAACTCAGAAATCGCCTGCCTCTGCCTCCCAAGTCTGGATTAAAGGCGTGCGCCACCAGCCACCACCACCCAGCTCTTTCTCACTTTTAAAATAACCTCAAAACAGGAGATTGTCCTGTCCAATAAGGAAAGGGCAGGCGGAGCTTAATATACAGAGAAGCCATTGAGTTAGTAAAAGCACTGGTCACTCTTCAGAGGGAGAAAAGCAGGCAGGGCTGCCCATGCCAGTGCCGAGTGCACACTGCATGTGATTTGATTCCGGCAAGAAAAGCCAGTGGAGACAGGCCTGGGTATGTTCCTTTAATTCCAGCACTCAGAAGGCAGAGGCAGGCAGACTGATCTCTGTGAGCTTTAGGAAACAGTCATGGTAAGTTCCAGGACAAAGCTACATAGTGAGACCTGTCTCAATAATTAAATAAATCACTGACCGTGTGCCCTCTGTCTCATATGTACTAAAATATGTTGTTATCCCTGTATTTAAACTGCAAACTAAGGGACTGATAAGACGGCTCAACAGGTAAAGATGCCTGTGTACAGTCTGAGTCCATCCCTGGAACTCACATAAAAGTAGTTCTATTCGATGCCACAACACACACACATACATATCACGCATACACATACATGCATAAGCACACATCATAACGTACACACACACCCATGTATATTCACATACATGGTGCACACACACAATTTTAGAACAACTTAGAAGAATAACACACACAAGGTCTTTTGTGAGCTGCATCTGAGCTAAAAGGAGAGACAGTTCAGATCTTGTTTGTACACTTAATTGCCCATAGCTAATGTGTATAAAGCTTTCTTGGTAACTCTGCAGTCAAGGGAGGACTGTGATATCCTAGGGCTGTCCTTGGGCTCAGTCCAGAGCTGAGTGTGTCCTAGAGCTTCTGGTCCACCTGCCTCTGTGTCCCCAGTGTAGGGTTTACAGGCAAGCATCACCATGCCAGGTACTAGTGATGGAGTCCAGAGCCCGATACATGCAAGTGAGCTACCCACGAGCTACATGCCCTTTTCTTTTTTTCATCTTTCTGGGAATGGGTGGGCACCCAGGAAGTGTTTGCTGAACCAAAAGCTCGCTGACCGTGGCGACCAAGGTGGGACTCTGCCAAGGTTCCACCTGCCTCCCGCTTGGCTGCAGCAGGAGAGGAGCCCAGGGCTTGACTATGGCATTCCACTCACCCGCTCCCTCCTGGGGCCAGTTTCCAGCCTGGGAATGAAGGAGGGAGGGAGGACATCAGAGCACTGCCAAGGTCAGGTGCGGTTCCCCAAGTCGATGAGAACGTTCCTGAGATAGGGGTGCGATGGCTGGAATGTGAGGGGCCACAGGCAGTGACGGGCTGTCCCAGACCAAGAGCTGAACAAATATTGACCCTCTGCAAGGCAGCTTCTTGAAAACCCTCCACGGGATGCCTCTCAGTGTTCCCCTATCTCCAACCACCATCCAAGCAGGGTACCTCCAGCTGGGTGGGGATAGGGTGAAGGCTGCTGGCTGGTTCCAAGGCTGCTAACCCCTAGGGAAAGAAACACGAGTGGGGAAGGGTGGCAAGCATGCTTAGTAAGACACATGCCTCCCCTCAGGAACCCAGGACTGAGTCCTCCAGGATACCAAGAGCAGTGCCCTCTGGTCAGAAGGAAATAACCCAGTGTGCCCTGGCCTGCTCCACCCAGGCACACCCTGCCTTCCTGGGTCAATGACCTCAGGAACTCTAAGAATGACCAGAGGCCTCCCATCTGTCTTGTGCCTGTCTTAGGGCCGACAACCTAAATACCATCCCTCAGGCACAGTGAGAAAGACGTTTGGGTCCAACCCATAGTTCCAATGCTCACTCAGATACCTAGGTTGGCAGGGCAGCCCCCAGGGTTCTGCACCCCCTGACCCACTGGCCTCACCTCACCCACGTCAGAGGCCGAAGTCTGAGTGGCAGATACAATCGTGTCATGAGTTATTAGCCAGGATACATAAGGATAACGTTTCCTTAGAACCTCGGACGTGTATTCTCTGGTTCTAGAGGAGGCTGATGGTAAAGGACCCCCCCACATACATACACAACACACACACACACACATATACACACACACATACACAAGCACACATACATACATACACACATGCACACACATACACATACATACACACATACATACACACAAGCACACACAACAACACATACACACACACACACATACACACAGGCACACACATACACACACACAACATACCATACAACACAAGCACACACACACACATACACACACATACACAAGCAACACACACACATACACACAGGCACACACATACACACACACATACATACACACAAGCACACACACACACACACATACACACACATACACAAGCACACACACACATACACACAGGCACACACATACACACACACATACATACACAAAGCACACACACACATACACACACTACACAGCACAACATACACACACACATACATACACAAAGCACACACACATACACACACATACATAGACACATACACAGCACACACACATACTACACAACATAAACTAGGTGCCACACATAATCACACACGTTCCAGGGGAGCCTGCCACAGCAATCAAGGGAAACACTCAATGTTTGCACCCTAGACGACAAGAGTTATCCAGGGTTGAGACAGGAAGAGCAAGAAGAGATGGGTAGCTTCAGAAAGAGGGGAGATCTCTCCATGAATCCTCATGGTCCAGAGGAGAGAAGGTCAGGACCACCCTATGAAAACAGAGTGGCCCTCTTATAGGAACCAGCTATAACCCCTTGGATCCAGTTCCTAGAAGAACGCCCTGTGTCTACTTCAGACTGGGCTGAGTAAAGAAATCTGGTTTTCTTATCAGACTGAAACCAGGGGAGAAATAGGAAAGCTGTAGGGCCATGCCAACTGTGCCTAAAAGAACCTACATTTCCCTGTCACTTAAATCAATGATCTCTTTGGCAATCCCGAGATCAAACAACATCCGGATGTGAGAAATGTCTGAGAATATCAAGTCTACCAGGAAAGGAAAGACAACAATTGAAATTTTTGTCTCACCTTTTTTAAAACTAGATACTGTATCTGCAGGGTTGAACCTGAAGGTTAATAAACCCTGAGGATTTTCCCTGGCCCAGTACCTCCCGTCTCTGCTCCGACAGCATGTACGTCATCGCTTTGATTACTCGTGTCTTTGCAGTATTTGTTCTTGCAAATGCCCACAGCATTCTCACTTTCCCTTCTGAGAGAGCTTTCAGTGAGTTGGACACTTCCGGTTATATAGCTGCTGGGCGGGCGGGCGGTCGGAGGTGACGCTCACACTCTACAACAATCATGGCCTGCTGATGGTAAGAGCAAGGCTAACCTAACACCACATGGGCCTAGGAACCAGCTTTACTTTGTGGAAAGTTTTGCATTGCTTATTTGTCTGTTCCATGTAGCCCAGGCTGGCTTCCAACTCACTATGTAGCAGAGGATTCCCTTGAACTCCTTGATCCTCCTGCCTCCACCTCCGAAAAACCAGGATTATGGACCTGTGGCACTATGCCCAGCTTATGAGGTGTGTGAGAGCAAATCGGGGCTTTGTGCATGTTAGACAAACACTCTACCAACCAAGCTACACTTCACATCCCCAATGGAAGGGTTTTGGTGTTTATTGTTGTTGTTTGTTAGTTTGTTTGTTTTAAAGAAGTAATGGTCTGATTGGAACCTGTTTCCTGTGCCCTCAAGTTTGAAAGAGCTGTATCCTTAGGGAAGTGAGTTGGAGATCGGAGCTATGCCGGTAAAGAGAGTGGGCAGTGAGGAGGAGTCTTGGAGCAGTGGGGTGGGCAAAACACGAAGGCCAAGTGGTACTTCTGTGGTCTGAGAGTTCTGAGAATCTCCCGGCAAGGCTAGGCATCTTAGTTCTGGGAACAGAAGTCAGAGCCATGTGTCCCTGGCAGCTTGGGTGCCGCAGCTCTGGAGGCTGGGTTTCGGCCTATCTAAGGTACACAGCTTTATCTCCTTTCCTCCCTTCTGGGGAGCCTAGGCCTCCCGGAGGGCCTGGCTCCCAAAGCCTTGTTAATATTTACCACAGCTTCAAAACACTGGTGCATGCAGGCTTTGGCCTCCCTCCCACACATAAGTGCGCACACAGCACGTTGCCTTCCCTGGTCTGCTGAAGTCCCTTCCAAAGCCAGGTGGGTACCAGTGGTATACATGTCCCCAGCGGCAGCCCCAGCTCTATAAGCTCAGGACAAGATGGTAGCACAGATAAACAGCCAAGATCCCTTAGCGTGGCCAGTCCAGATGCAGATGCAACAATGCACTCCACAGTGGAAGGTCGTCCATGAAGATTAACAAAAGCTCTCAACGATCAACTACCCACCGTCTGTTGAAATGATGACATGTTATATCTGTTAAGTTAAATAAACATATAACACATTAAAACCAAGTTCACTTGGGGAGATGATGGCTCAGGGATGAGAGAGGGCTTGCTGCACAACCATGAGGATCTGAGTTCGTATCCCATCACTCACAGAAAAATCTGGCATGGTCTCACACCTGCCTGCAAGCCTAACACTGTGGAGAGAGGAGAAAGGAGGTTCACAGAGACCAGCTGGCTGCCGGCCAAAACATATTGTTCCAGGTTCAGGGAGAGACTCTGACTCAAAGTAATAAGGCAGAGACAGTCAGTCAGAAGGGGAGTCCCAATAGGGCATGGTGGTATACACCTTTAATCCAATTCTAGGATGACCAGAGTTACATAGTGAGACCTTGTTTCCAACAAACAAGAAAAAGAAGAGGAAGACAGGAGAAGAAAGAAGGGGGGGAGAGAAGGGAGAGGAGGAAGGGGAAGAGGAGGAGGGAGAGGCAGAGGGAGAGGAGGAGGGGAGAAGAGGAGGAGGGAGAAGGAGAGGGAGGGAGGAGGGGAAAGAGGAGGGAGGGGGAGGCAGAGAGGGAGAGGAGGGGGAAAAGGAGACTCAGTGCCTTCCTCCACGACACTTACCTCAAGTTTGCACTTGCATGCAGACTTGCTCTCCCCATCGCAAAAAAAGATCCATTTTATTCAAGAAAAAAACAAGTCCAGTTGCTCCATTTATGTGTTTTGGTGGGGAGTGTGGGTGTAGTTGTGGTTTTTGTGGGGCTGGGACTACATCTAGGCCTTGTGCATGCTCAGCGCACACTCTGACACAGCTACGCACACTCATCATTTAACGTTCCTAACGGGTTCCTAGAAACATTTACCATACATGTGGCTCACATTATGGATCTGTCGGACAGATGGACTGCGAATGCCACAGGAAATCTATCTTGACAGCTGCACCCTTTCCACTTCCTGCCACCAGAGAGCCCTCGGAGGCGGGGTCTAACCGGAGGAGGGGCCATGTGGGGAGAACTGACAATCCATGCTCTCTGCCACCTGAGGTAGCTCAAGGAACACCAAGTCCTCCGGCCACTGTAAACCTCACTGCTTTGACTAGGAGCCAGAAGTGGCTGGTCTCATTCAGGTGGCCTACTGGGGCAGCAAGGTGAGGGACACATACCTGACTGAGGGGTATCTTGGGATAGTAACAAAGAACAAACCAGCGTGCTGAATCCAGAAATGTGAGAAACAGTCAGGATCTGCTTCTGTCCTGCTTCTGTTCAGTCAGCCCTGTTCCATCACTAGAAGCTTTTGCTGTTTTGAAGCTTAGGGGGTTGTCTGTCTGTCTGTCTCTGTCTGTCTGCCTGTCTGTTTTTTTCAAGACAGGGTTCTCAGTGCAACCCTGGCTATCTTGGAACATACTCTGTAGACCAGGCTGTCTTGAACTCATAGAGATCTGCCTGCCCCTGCCTCCCAACTGGTAGGATTAAAAATGTATGCCACTCAGCCTGTCTCTTAAATTTTAAAAAATTTTATTTTTAAAATTAGTGCGTGTGTGTGTGTGTGTGTGTGGAGTGCCGCGCATGTATGTGTGTATTTGCACACACAATTCATGGAGACTAGGGAGGCATTGGTGTCCTCTTCCACCTCTTCCCACTTTATTCCTTTGGGTTAGTGTCTCCCCCTGAACCTAGAACTAGAGTGTTTTGGCTCGACCAGCAGCCCTGCCATGGTGTGTGTGTGCAAAGGTCAGAGGTCAGCTTGAGGGAGTCAGCTCTCTCTTTTTACCAGGTGGGTTCCAGGAATTGAATCCGATTGTCAGGCCATGAGCCATCTTGCTGACACACGTGTGGAAGTCAGAAGACAACCTCAGACGTCGCTCCTCAGTTTCCAACTTGAGACAAGGCCTCTCGTCCACCACTGTGTGTACTGGACAAGTTAGCTGGCCCCAGGCCACCGGAGGGGTCTGTCTTCCTTTCTCTGCTTCCTAGCTGAATGCAAGGACTATCTGCATTCGAGGACCATCTGCTGGGGACTAAACTCAGGACCTCATGCACGTTAAGGGCCCTGTCACTGTCTTACACCCAAGATTCTCGTCTTACCATTTTTAGCCACACAAACAGCTCTGGCTCTTCAAGCCTAAGAGAGAGGGACTGAAAATTAAATGTGTCCTGAGCCCATTCACCCTAGAATTCCAGCCCCTCCCCTTCCTTGCCTCCCCGAATCTGTTGAATGTGCCCATTCCTTTTGTTAGGCCTCATTTCCTCTAGCGTGGACTTGCTAATGCTGAACCCCAAAGGCCCATTCCCTCCCTCATGCTAGACATCACCACTCTGCAAGCCGTCCTGGCTGATTCTGTCTCCGCTCTTCTACCCTTTAATGTTCAACAGTGTAGAGCTGGCCTATGGCTTTTTCTCTTCGCTGCTTTCCCTTCTTCACTGGTGAGCCATCATAGGAAGAGCCGAGGAAACAGGACCCTTCTCAGACACTCAAGACGAATACAAAGATGAGTGTGAAGCCTAGGAAATTCAATTCCAACTAAAACTAAGCTTGCTTCAGGTTCAACAGTTCTACTTTTGGCTGGTTATTCAACTAATATATCACGTATATCAAACGCACAGAGGCTTGGGAGATCGATCAGCAAGCATGAGTTCAGAGTCCCCACCACACACATAGAGGCCAGGGCATCTGTAACACTGGTGCGGGGCAGAGTTTGTAGAGATAACTTACTGGCAGACTATGCACTAACAAAACCCTCTAGGGAAGGAACAAGAAAAGATGGTAGTATGGCACGTGTGTACCTCAGTGGTCGAGGCCACCACCATGGCAAACTAATCTGCCAATCAGTGAGCTTCAGGTTCGGTGAAAGACCCTGTCCCCAAGAAAAAAATGAGAGGTTGAGGAAGACACACGGCATCAACGTCTGGCAGCCGCAAGTGCACGAGTGCTTGTACACACACGCACACGGAAGTGTCATATCACTATAAGGTCTTGAGAAGAGAGCCAGGCTGAAGACTGCTAAGGGCTGACTGGATAAATGATGGAGCCTCCATGCTACAGTGCCCCCCACCCCAGGCATTAAAGCTGGGTGGCACAACACCCACTTCTAGGGAAGGACCTTGAAGACACACAGTAGAAGACAAGACAGACATAAGATGTGCTCCGTTTTTCTTTTTCAAAGATGAGTAAGGCCAGCCACGGTGGCACTTGCCTGAGATCGCAGCACTTGGGAGTGGGGAGGCTACTAAGGCTAGAAGGGCTAGCCTGGGTTATGTAACTAGACCCTGACATTATCTTCCCCCTGATGCCCTACATACACACACACACCACACACACACACACACACACACACACGCAGGAATGTACACACATATAATCCCAGCACTTGGGAAGCAGATCTAGGAGGAGTTCCAGTTCAAACTGAGACTGGGTGACAGAGCAAGACCCTGTCTCAAGCAAACAAACCATCACGATTAACAAAGCAGAAGCACGCCACCTCTGAAGGAGAGGGATGGTGGGTGACAGGGTCTTTTGTACTTTGTGGGTCGTGTTCTGTGGACATTCGTTGCCTGTTTCTCAATGTTCCTGATTTGACCTGACACTATGGAGTGCCTCTGTGCTGGCTCCCAGGGCCTCCCTCCCTTCCTGTCTGCTCACAGCCAGCCAATCCTAGTCTATAAGACTCCTTGCCCAGAACTGCATATTCCAGCACCTTGTTTTAAAATTATGAATCCTGTCTTCTCCTCTTCTGCTCTCGTGCTCCCAGAAGTGCTCCCAGATTCCTCAGAGGGACCAAGTGGACCAGGAAGACCTGCCATGAGTTTCCTTTGTACATGAGCACCTCGCGTGTATTCTTGTCAGGGTTACTATTTGCTGTGATAAAACACCATGACCAAAGCAACTCAGTGAAGGGAAGGGTTTATTTGGCTCACACTTCCATAAGACTGTTTATTATTAAAGAAGTCAGGATAGAAACGCAACAGGGCAGGAACCTGGAGGCAGGAGCTGGTGCAGAGGCCATGGAGGGGGCTGCTTATTATCTTGGTCCTCATGGTTTGCCCAGCCTGCTTTCTTATAGAACCCAGGACCACCAGCCCAGGAGGGGTTGTATCACCCACAATGGGCTGGACTCTCCCACGTCAGTTACTAAGAAAATACTCTACAGGCTTGCCCACAGCCTGATCTGATGGAGGCATTTTCTCAGTTGACGCTCCTTCCTCCCAGATGACTCTATAGTGTGTCAAGTTGACGGAAAACCAGTCAGGCACAGTCTCTCTCTGTTCAAGTCTCTGCCACCCATATATCTCCTTGGCCACCTCCTTTCTTTCTTCACTCTCAGGACACAAAATATCCTGCGTGTGATTGCACAGTCTAATGTACATTTTTTTTAGAGTGTCCCAGCCCTCTTGAGACATCTCTCCCTCCCAGAGATCCATGCCTTGGGATCTTGCCTATCTTGTCATTGAAATATCAACAGCCTGACTTTGGAAAATCCTTCTCCAGACCCTCAGCGGCTCTCATGTGGAGACCAAAGGAAGCTCTTGGCTGGGCTCCCTCCCTCGTCTGTATCCCTCACAGCTCACCCCACCAGCATGAAGCCAGCTGTCTAAAATGTACAGGGCACTCCACGGCTGGAACCCATTTAGAACAATACAGAGTAAAAGCGAAATAGGTGGCTGGGTGTGGTGGGTATGCTCGTAATTCCAGTGTTCCAGAGAATCGGGAGGATGGGGAGTTCAAAGCCAGCCTAAGAGTTTGAAGTCAACCTGGACTGTGTGAGATCCTGCCTCACAACTAGCTTCTCTCAGCCGCTTCAAGTCACCCCACACGCACCTCACTCTCTGTCTCTGTATTCCCATTAGCTCAATATCTAATTGTGTGTGTTTCCACTACACTACTGCTCAGCGCTCTGCTTTTGATCCTTCCATCCATCAACTGGTCTGCTTAAGAGTTTTTAGGACCTTACTTGGAGGTGTGTGTGCAGGCGGGGAGTGGGGGGATGGCAGAGGGGTCACCTTTTCCAAGAAACTTTCCCTGAGCCCCACCCCCAGGCAGGCTGAATTGACTCTCCTAGGCTTCCTGTACCTCTTACCATACATAGGGCAAATATCACTTGCTCTGCCCAGCAGCCATTCTGTTCCTGTCCCTTTCTCTATGCCACCAGACTCCTTACCTGTCCAGTTAACAGTGCACTCAGGTTGAGGGGGAATTCTTTTAAACACTCAAGTGCATCTATCTCACTTGCTGGTCTTCCCTGTCTCTGCTCTGGCAAATGACTTCAAACTCTTAGGCTGGCCTTGAACTCTCGCTTCTCCTGAGCTCTGGAATTATAAGCATACACCACCACATCCAGCCAACTGGCGTTCACCCTGTATTGTTCTAAATGGATTCCAGCCGTGTAAGGGTGGAGTTGATTGTGCGGTTTAGACAGTGAAGGCGTTTTTCAAAAGGGCTTCTGAGAAATGCTTTTCTTTTCTGATAAATGATACAGCCCACTTTCCCCTTGGCCTTCTCCCTTCCTGCCTTGAGTAAAATTGTAGACGGACCATCGCAGCCATCTTGAGACCACTAAGCAACAATCTACAGACTGGGACTTAACATGGTGGGGCAGAACGAGGGGGGGAAAAGGTTAACCATTTTAAAGATTTATTTTTATTTTAGTTATGTGTATATCTGTGTGCCTGTGTGTGAATTGATACATGTGTGCTCAGTGCCTGTGGAGTCCAGATGTTGATCCCCCAAAAGCGCAGTTCCAGGTAGTTGCTCAGTGTGGGTGCTGGGAATTGAACTCAGAACTCTTGGAGAGCAGTTATGGTCTTGGTTGCCAAGAGCTCACCAATCCAAAAAGCCATCAATGCTAGCATTCACGGAATCTTGACTCACACACCTGCAGACTCTGTGTGAACCGTGTGACACACGTCTTTATAACTCAAGTCACTGTCTGCTGAGCCCTCTGTCACTTGAGAGCAAATATGTTGCCAGCCATCATGCGAGGTCCTGTGCAAGCCATCTTTGAGCTAAGCAGGGCACTTGAGAGGTTGAGGCAGGAGGATTAGCATGAATCTGAGGTACATCAAGGGTTACATAGTAAGTTCAAGGCCAGCCTCAGTTGTAATGTGAGACTATCATAAAAAAGAAAACAATTTTTAAAACACATCTTGGAGTCCGTCTCCATGGCTAGAGACACTGATCCAACACTTATCATAGGTGGTGGCTCAGGAGACAAACCAACAGCTTCCCTCCCCTGACTGTAATGAGTCAAGGGACATGTTCAGTTGTAATCTAGCTTTCCTGTCAGTATAGCTTGGCCAGCCGACCCTCTGTGCTATCTACCCACTTTCCCTACCCTCTCAAGAGGGGTTCACACTCCACCCCACTGTGCAGAGAAGACAGCATCTGTGTTCCCTTGCTACCTGTGACCAGAAAGAGGGACATACACAGGAAGCCCCAGGCACAAGGCCCCTCCCTCTGTGTTCCCTTGCTACCTGTGACCAGAAAGAGGGACATACACAGGAAGCCCCAGGCATAAGGCCCCTCCCTCTTGGCGTCTGGGTTTAGTTTTTGTCTCTGGGAATCTCACCTTCAAAGTTCTAGCTGGAGAGATGGCTCAGCAGTTAAGAGTACTGGCTAAGGACCCAGGTTCAATTCCCAGCACCTATGGAGCAGTTCACAACGGTTTGTAACTCCAGTTCCAGAGATGTCATGCTCTTTTGAGGCCTCCAGTAGCACATGCATAGTGCACAAATTTACATGCAGGCAAAACACTCAGGTGCATAAATTTAACTTAAAAAATAATAGAAGCTCCAGCCAGGCATGGTGGTGCATACCTGTAATCTCAATACATGGGAGGAGAAAGAAACAGAAGTAGTAGTTCAAGGTCACCCTTAGGAACTTAGTAAGTTCAAGACCAATCTAGGTTGCATAAGACCCTGATTCAAAAAACAGCAACAAAACAACAACCACACTCACACATGCATGTGCACACACATACATGCACACATACATGTACATCCACACACACACGGACATATATGCACACACATATGTACATGCACACACAAGCATACACACACATGTACACACATACACACAAGCACACACATGCACATATACACACACATGCACACGCATGCATGCACATGCACACACCTCTCATGCATACACACATACACAAACATACACACACGTACATGCACACATATAAGCATACACATGCATATACATGCATGCACATGACTGCACACACATACACATGCACACAAACAGACACACACACACCAAAAACAAATAAACAAACAATAGAAGTCAATCAAAGGCAAAATCTTTTCCACCCATGTATATGTCCACATCTGTGTGCATGTATGGGGATCTATACATGTGTGTGCAAGCTTTCCCACTTATACCCTAGGCAGCCAAAGGCAGACTCGCAGTGAACAGAAAAGCCATCTGGTGGACTCTTCCACCAGCCCCGCCTGTTCTCTTTCCAGGGCTCAGCTTGAAAGATAGATGGTCTAGCATGAACTGAACTGAGTCTTACTCATTAAATAATACATCTAGCTACTTGAGCAACAAAGTGTACTTCTTACATTTAATCAATGCCAAGCCCTCACACCAATAATAGCATTTTGCATTGATTACCAAATACCGAAGGAAGGACTACAAAGCGTCACTCAGGAGCCACTATTCACAGCTCCTACTTTGCTATTTCTAGGTGACTTTGCCTTGGGCCTCTCAGGATAGCCTCGGACCCTCCTGAAGCCTATGGATGGAGGCCCACCTTCATGGAAACCTGAACCAGGGCCACCCAGCTCTTCTCCTATGTCCCTGGCCCCTTCTGCTCCAAGTGTGTCCCAAAGCCTTTGCTTCTGCTCCGTAACATTGTGTAATTTAACTATGAAAATGAAATAGTCGTGGGTACAGAAAGAGTTCTCTTCTTTCTAAAGAAAAGAAAGTCTGACTTGCATTCCGTGAAGAGTTGAACAATGGCAGACCACTGAAATAATTGAGTTAGGCCTGGAATTGATGGATTGGAGGGGGTGAGCTGGCTGGCCGGTGGATGCCTCCTCTGACTGCTTCTCCGGCGAGCCAAAGCTGGAGCTCAGGGAAGCCAGAAAGTCTCAGGTTGGCTTATGCAAAACAAAACAATAAACAGTCCAGGGGCTCAGAAGGGCCTGGGTCCCAGACAAGGCTTGGACTGCAGTCCATCAAAAGGTTTTTCATGCCAGTGTAACCAATGGCAGACAATGAAAACAGAAAGTCTACATTGTGTTGAGAGTTTGCTTTTGCTTCTTAATGAGCCACACCCTCTCCAGTTTGCTGTATCAGAGATCCAATCCAGGACCTTGCACAAGCTAAGCACAAAGTCTACCACTGAGGTACCCTCATGCCATGGTGGCCCTTATCACCGAGGTACACTCATGCCATGGTGGCATCTTTTCCTGTTCCTTCCTTAGAGGGCTTTGTTAGTGCACAAGAATTACACAATCTTGGAACACATTGCAAGATTTTCATCACATTTTATTGGGGGTAGGGGGGCTGCATGTGTGGGAATCAGCCGAGAGCAATTAGCTCTCCTTCCACAGGTAGGACCTGAGAATCAAACCCAGGTCTTCAGGCTTGGTGGAAAATGTTTTTATGCCCACTCAACCATCTCACTAGCCTTGATGGCATCTGTCTGTTTATCTATCTATCTATCTATCTATCTATCTATCTATCTATCTATCTATCTATCTATCTATCTGCCAGCCTGCCTGCCTGTCTATTTGTCTGTCTGTCTGTCTACCTATCTATCCACCTACCTACCTGCCTGCCTGCCTGCTTGTCTGTCTATCTGTCTATCTATTTGGTTTTTCAAGACAAGGTTTCTCTGGGTAGCCCTGGCTGTTCTGGAACTCACTCTATAGATCTAGCTAGCCTCAAATTCAAAGACCTGCCTGCCTCTGCCTCCTAAATGCTTGGATAATGGTGTGCGTCACTACCTCCTGACATGAGATATTTACAAACATTTATATTGTGCTCTGATTATATTCATACCTCCTGATTATCCTTTCTAACCTCCAACCTTGCATCCTCTTCACCTCCCCCTAAATCAGCCTCTTCTCGTTCCCTGTAGTTGTTTTAACCTACATTCTGCATATGAGACAGGTCTGTCTTTGTGGAGATGGCTTATCTCACTTAGCACAATGATTTCCAGTTCCATCCCTTTCCCTGAAAATGACACGATTTCAGCCCTCACTAAAGCTGAGTAAAACTCCACACTGTGTGCATAAGACATATCATGCTCTCTGTATCCTCTGATCCACTGATGGTCAGCTGGTCTCGTACCATTACTTGGCTGTGGTGAGTAGTGACAGAGTGAGCACGTGTGTGCAAGTCTCTCTCTCATACGCTGACTTAGAATCCATTAACTAATGAACCCCTTTCTAACCAGCTAATGACAAGCTTTAATGGGATAATGAGGGGCGGACACCAATCAAGTACTACCTGAAACCTCCATTTCTTTGTGGACTGTGGACCTTAGAGGGCTATGACAAGGATATGCCATTGGTTAGCTAAGTGCCCAGCACCAGTATAAACTTGTTTTAGGTCTGCATGGTAGTGGCAAAATGGCCCATGGTGTCACCACTCAACCAACTAAGCCAGCCAGAAATCTCAGAGCCACTCTGCATAGCTCCCTCTCTTAACATCTACCCAGCTTGTCACTGAAACCTGAGATCCCCGTCCCCATAGGATTCTCCGGAGCCATTCCCGAGACTCTCCTCACACATGATCCTGCTGTGTTCTCACCCTAACCCTAGAATCTGGTCTCCTCCAGCAGCAATGGACATGTTTGAAAGACATAAATCTAATTCTGTCACTCCTTTTAATTAAAACTCTTTCATAATTCTTCAAACATTACACATAGAGAGAAATCCAGCTGCACCAGCTGCCTGTCAGGATGAAGTCTGTCCCTTCCTGCCTCAGGACCTTTGTACACACTGTCCCTGCCCTAAGTTAGAACAGCCCTCACCCATCCTGACCTGGTTAATTCTTGCTTATCCCTAGAGCAATTCTCTCAGGAATGCCTCCTTCTCTTTCACTCAGATTTTTAAAACACATCCAGCCCCTTCTACATACCCAGCGTTGTTCCCGCACTGAGGATGTAACAAAGAGAAGAATCCTGGCCCTCATAAAGATTATATCCTATGCCTGGAGAGATAGCTCAATGGCGGAATGCTTGCCCAGCCTGCACAAGGCCTGGCTCTGTCAACAAAACAGGTGCAGGTGCGAGCACACACACACACACACACACACACACACACACACACACAGAGAGAGAGAGAGAGACAGAGACAGAGACAGAGAGATAGAGACAGAAAGAGGAAGACAGAGACAGAGAGATAGAGAGATGGTAGAGACAGAGAGAGGGAGAGCAAGAGAAAGATTATATTTCGACTTGGGAAGAAACATAATAAATTATCATTTGACTGTTATTATCAAAATGACTCTTATTATAAGAAATAACATATTTTAATTGGTGTGGTATGCTAGCTTTGTAATCCCAGCCTCAAAAGGCAGATACAAGAGGGTCTCTTTGAGTCCCGGGACAACCTGGGCTACATAGTGAGACTATGTCTCTAAAACAACAAAGAAAAAGAAAACAAAAAAGAGGTTTGGGGATATCCCAATTGTTAGTGTTGGTTACTTATCACCCACAAGGTCCTGGGTTCAGTCCATAACACCACATAAAAGATAAAAACAAAAAAATAGCAGCAGCCAAAAAGCACTTGGGAACCCCAGCACTTGGGAGACAGAGGCGGACAGAGAAAAAACTAGGCATAGTTTTTAGGCATAGAAAAAACATAGGCATATCTGCGTAGCTGTTCAAACTCAGTTCTAGAATATTTTGTCTTGTTCAGTTTTGATAATGTGACTCTAGCCAGTTCTCCCAAATTAAAGAAGAAGAGAGAGTGTGAAACGACATTGTCACAGATGTGTCTCAAAACTGATAAAGAAGCGACCGCAGGGCTGGAGAGATGGCTCAGCGGTTAAGCGCACTGACTGCTCTTCCAGAGGTCTTGAGTTCAATTCCCAGCAAGCACATGGTGGCTCACAACCATCTCTAATGGGATCTGATGCCCTCTTCTGGTGTGTCTGAAGACAGTGACAGTGTAATAAATAAATAAATAAATAAATAAATAAATAGGTAAAAAGGAAAGAATTGGTCACAGGTTCTCACACCTATACATTCATATATACACCTCCCTCTTCTCTCTCTCCCTCTCTCTCTCTCCCACACACACATGCACACACACACACACAGAATCATAAATACAGAGACAGGAGTCCAACGTGTAACACCCACACCTCCTCTAGCCCCTATAGCCTGCCCTGGCCCGCTGGAGATGCAATCGGTGAGGGTAGCCAGCCTTCCAACCCCCTAGACGTCATCACTCAGATAATAATCAGCAGCTGGGGTGGCAACAGAGATCCCAAATTCTGCCCCCTTCCCCCAGTTACCCAGCAACGCGAACCCAAGCAGAGGCTGAGGTTAAATTAAAATAGAGAGATGAAGGGATGCTGTAATTTTGTGGTCGCTCTCTACTCTGGCCTCTACTCGCTCCCCAAGTCCAAGCTCAGTATCATACTCAACACCCATCTGTCACAGCTCCAGGCAAGCCGCTCACTCACGTTCTCATGAAGGCCCACACTGTCCCCAGCCCTGGGAAGCACCCATACCCTCTCCCATAGACATCTCCCTTCAGGTTTAAAGCAGACATACTCATGAGAAACTATCACATACACACGCGTGCGCACACATACATCTATCCACTCTTCCCACATCATGCACAATCCTCTTACACCCCAAACCACACTCCTCCACTCACACCCCCCAAACCACAGGCTTCCAAACAAGCTCATTTCCCAGTGTATGCTGACACAGGTCAGACACCAATTTATGGGAAGACGGTAGCATCTGAGATGTGAGACATAAGTCCCAGCCTCCTCCACTCCCACACAGGTCTGGGTCTGGGTCCGCCTTCTCTCCCCACCACTAAAGAACTGACTCACTACTACCTACACCCAGGCCAACCGTGCAGACAGATGTCCCTCAACCCTGGCCCAGGTTGGCCTCCAAGCCTCCCCATGGCCCATGGCTACCTGTCACCACCTGCTACATTGACAGAAACCTCCAAAGCAAGTCCAAAGTCTCCAAGGACAATGTCCTTCCTGAGCAGGCCCGGCAAGTCATGGGACTTAAGGTGACGTCAGGAAACTGGGAACATCAGGAACTCAAGGAATGCTGAGGCTGGACAGAGTGCATAGTTGACTTCTTGGGTCTGTGTAGGTCCGGCACCCCTGAGGCACAGCTGGCCCACAGTGACAGTGGCTGGAGGGCAGTAGGACAATGCACAAGAAGAGTCTCCCATTGTCATGTACACAAGGAGAGAACAAGGATGTCCCCTGCCCTGGATCTCAAGCTTGATTTCCGGTGCCTCCCCAGCGGCAAAGCCAAGGAACCAATTGAGAACCATGTCAGAGGGGCGGGGATACAGCTCAGTTTGTAGAGTGCTTGTCTAGCAGACGCCAAGCCTTAGGTTGAATCCAACTCTTGGGGGACGGAGGCAGACAAATAAGATTGTTATCCAAAAAACAAAACAAAACCAACCAAGGGTCTTAGTCTCTGCAGAAAGGCAAATCCAGCACCGTCACCTCTGAGGACCTTGGTATCTTCATTTCTCTCTGAAGCCCAGAAACTAAGGGAATGAAGCAGCATACCACGGCCAGGGCAGACAGCTCAGCTGTGATTGTGAGGAGGTACAACACAATCCTGAGGGCATCAACCTGAAGTCCTGGGGTGAGGCAGGGGCATGGAAGAGAAAGAAAGCGAGAGTACCTGTCCCCACCTCGTGACCTGTCATCTCCACCCAGGGCCATCCGTTGAGAGCTGACTATTCACAGGGAGGAGGTGTGGTCATACCTGAGGTTACAGACCTACTACCACAGCCAGCGCAGTCCCCAGGCCAGCCTTGCCAGAGGATCCCTTGTGGAGAGCAGACAACAGTAGTTTGACTTCCTGGAGGCCCGTTTGCAGTGACAGAGGGTAGGGTCTGGGAGTCAGTCCCAGCTGTCCAGTGTGCAGAATAAGGACTTAATCGGGTAGGATTGCAGTGGGAGAGGCACCCTGGGTGGAGTGAGGAGGGTGGCCCACCCCACCAAAGACAATCTAATTCAAGCAACAAGTCCCAGTTGAGGGCTGACCCTGCATCTGTGCTGTGCTGGGTGCCAGGGTGACAGAGACACAAGCAATGTGTTCTCTGTCTCCAGAGAGCTGACACTACAATGGAATTATAACAGCAACAGCCAGCATCAACATCGTGTTTATGATGTGCTGAACCCTGTTCTCAGAACTTTACGAGGTATTTGCTCTTGAAATCAGCATTCGAAGCTAGATACTATTATCACCCTGGTTCAGAGATGGCCGGTCTGGAAACACAGAAAGGGTGAGTAGACTGCCCAAGGCCACATGGCCAGGGAATAAGGCTCCCATCTAGTGATGGTGGGACACTGAATGCCCATTCCCCATGGCAACAGAAGCCCCTAGGTGACCATCTTCAAACTTAGTTTGAATTCATTGTTCACCAAATACATTGAGCATCTTGCTGGGCCTGGGAATACAAATATCAATGAGGCTGGGTCCTTGGCCCAAGAAGCTCTCTGCCTGGTGGGTGACTTCATCCAAGGACATAGATGTCACATACAAGAGACATACCTAAAGACCATGTAGACCCAAGATAATTTGAACTTGTGGGGAAGGAACCATAGTGATATCAATAGAGAGCTGGAGAGACGGCTCAGCTCTTAACAGCGCTGGTTGTTCCTGCAGAGGACACAAGCTCAATTCCCAGCACCCACATGGAGGCTCATAATTGTCTGTAAGTCCAGTTCCAGGAGATCTGATGCCCTTTTCTGGCCACTGATGTCACCAGGCATGCACATACACACATGCATGTAAATAGTCATACCCAAAAAGTAAGAAGAAATCAGTCACTCAAGAAGCCATCCATAAAATGGCTGGCGTTTGTCACAGTAGAATACAAAGGCAACCCAAAGAACAAGAGAAAATGGGCAAACTGGGTGTGGTGATGCAAGCCTGTGACCACAGGCCTTGGGAGTTGGAGGCAGACAGATCGGAAGTTCAAGGTCATGTTGAACATGTTGATTTTGGGGCCAGGCTAGGCTACATGAGACCTTGTTGAAGGAAAGAAACAAAGAAGGAAGGAAGGAAGGAAGGAAGGAAGGAAGGAAGGAAGGAAGGAAATAGAGAGAAAGAGAGAAAAGAAGGAAGGGAGGAAAGAAAAAGAGAAGAGAGGGAAGAAGGAAATTTACAAATCACACGTCTGATAAAGGAATGATTTTGAATTCTGTGACAAGGAGCACATGTCATGGTGTGAAAGTAGAAGTCAGAAGACAACCCTGGAGAGCTAGTGCTCCCCTCACTAACACTGGAGAGCTGGTGCTCCCCCTCACTAACCCTGGAGAGCTGGTGCTCCCCCTCACTAACACTGGAGAGCTGGTGCTCCCCCTCACTAACACTGAAGAGCTGGTGCTCCCCCTCACTAACCCTGGAGAGCTAGTGCTCCCCCTCACTAACCTTGGAGAGCTGGTGCTCCCCCTCACTAACCCTGGAGAGCTGGTGCTCCCCCTCACTAACCCTGGAGAGCTGGTGCTCCCCCTCACTAACCCTGGAGAGCTGGTGCTCCCCTCACTAACCCTGGAGAGCTGGTGCTCCCCCTCACTAACCCTGGAGAGCTGGTGCTCCCCCTCACTAACCCTGGAGAGCTGATGCTCCCCCTCACTAACCTGGAGAGCTGGTGCTCCCCCTCACTAACCCTGGAGAGCTGGTGCTCCCCTCACTAACCCTGGAGAGCTGGTGCTCCCCTCACTAACCCTGGAGAGCTGGTGTCCCCCTCACTAACCCTGGAGAGCTGTGTCTCCCCTCACTGTTACCAAGGTTCCAAGGATCAAACTTGGGTCTTCAAACTTGCATGGCTAACAAACGTTTCTTTACCCATTGAACCATGTAGCTGTCTTTTGCTACACTGTGGTTTTCTTTTTCTTCTACTCTTTTGCACCCTTTTTCCACACTTTCAACCTCCTAACACTAGATAGGAGAGAAAAAAGAGGTGAAACGAAGACATAGGGGCATCGAGTTTCTTGGGCAAGTTTGATCTTTGCCATCAGGATATTTCATTTCTTCTTGTTGTTTCTTCTTTGTACATGACTACTTAACAAACCACAACCAACAACCAACAGCAAAACAACCAACAACCCACCCTGCTCTTAGGGCTCTAGCCGTTATGTGCCCTCTGAAAAGTTCCCAGAATTCCAATGTCACAGTTCACAGGAACTATCTGCTCATGGCAAAATCACACCTGTTAGAGCATGAGACAAATCACAGTCAGCTGCTGTGGACAATCAGAAGCAACTCCAAATCCCACACCTGGGATAAGATGAAAATATATTTTTATATTTCTGTGGTTGTCACTACAAACCATCTTACTGTTCCCATAGAAAAACATAAATCTCAAGAAGGGAAAGGAGAAGAGGAAGGGGAGGGGGATGAGGAGAGGGAGGACTGGGAGGGGGAGAAAGGGAATAAAGCGATTCAAAAACAAGCAAAAGACTCGAGAGACATTTCTCCAAAGGAAATGTAAATGTCCTGGCTATTCTAAGCATTAGGAAAATGCATGTTGAAAGTCTTCATAAGGTAAGAGAATGACTGCTAACCCCAAGCCAAAGTGAATAAGTGCAGCCATGAGTGTGTAAAATCAGTCCATGTGTATGGACAGACGGCAAGAAAGCAAGATGGCACACCACACAAATCAATATGATGGTTCCTTAAGTCATTAAAAACAGAACGGCCATGCAATTTCCAAAACCCATTTCCTGACCTATGTGTCTGGAAAAGACTTAGCAGCAAGGTCTCAAAAAGAGATTTATTATGTTCCCCTGCATTCAATCAATATTATCCACAATTATGGAAAAGTAGAAAAACTGTAAAGTACCTGCGGAAGAATCATGGATAAGCAGACTGTGCTGTGTCCGTGCACAGAGATGCTCCTCTATCTTAAAGAGCAAAGGCCTTCCAACACAGGCCATGAGTCAGGGCAACCCTGAGGGTGGTATGCTAACAGACACAAGCTGCTTATAAACAGTCAATGTTGAACCTTCCACAACTGAAGCTAGACTGGTCAGAAGGACAGAGGACTGTGGAAGGACAGTTGGTGTTGGATGGGTACAGTTGCAGTTTTAGAAGATGGAAAGTTCTGGAAACGGAGGACAATGAGGGTTAACACAGTACGGACATGCTTATTACCACTGGTACCATGCACTTGAAAATGGTTGTGCTGGCAAATTTTGCTATGTGTACTTAACCACAATAAAAAGACTGTTTTTAAGTGAAGGGCAAACTAACTCTAAAAACCAGACAGGCTCAAAGGAGACAACTCCCTGAGGCAAGGACAAGACAGAGGCAAGGGACAAAACCCTGAGAAAGTGCTGGCTTCAGCCACCATGGCTGGCTGTGGATATAACTTCCCCACTTGGGAATCCATACTTCATCCATCTAGTGGGACCATAAAACCTGCCCTTCCAAGCCCATCAAAACTGTGTTTACAGCTGGAAGACAGACAAGAGGTAAACACCGTTAAAAAGCTGGAGGCCGGGGAGATGGCCCAGAAAATATCTACCGTTTGAATTCATGAGGATCTGATTCATATCCCCAGCACCTAAACCTGTGCTGGCAGGGGTCACAGGAGGAGACAGACACACAGACATGTCTTTGAAGATCACTGGCCAGACAACCTTGTCAGATGGAAGAGCTTCAGTTTGATGAAAGACACCAACGAAAAAATGAAGTTGAAGTCAGACCTGACGGTGATGCACACCTTTAATCTCAGCACTTGGGAGACAGAGGCAGGCAGATCTCTGTGAGTTCAAAGCCAACCTGGTCTACAAAGAGAGTTCCAGGCCAGCCAGGGCTATACAATGAGACCCTGTATCTAAAGAAAGAAAGAAAGATGAAGGGCTGGTGTGACAGCTCAGCTGACATGGGGCACTTGCTGCTAAGTCTGACAACTTCAGTTAGATCCCAGAGACATACATGCCCACTCACAATTCATTCATTCATTCATCCATCCATCCGTCCATTAGCTAATGTTTTAAAAGAAAAATAAAGTGATCGAGGAAAAAACACCCAACGGCAATCTTTAGTCTGCACTTGAGTATGTGATATCACATGCGTGTGTGTGCGTTTAGACATGCACACGGGTGAGGTAGAGTGGAGAATGATCATGGGATAGCCCTGTCCCACCCTGCCTCACCCCTACATGCACACATGGGCTCATGTACCCATAGGCACGTAAATGCATCAGAAGTTGGGGAGATAGTTCAATGCATGTCATGTCAGCCTGACGCCTTGAGTTTCATCCTGTGTCCCTTGGTATTGTTCTTTGTGCTAGGTAGAAGCCACTCGCAGAATTGAGGCAGAAAGGTTTAATTTCTTTTCTTTATTCTGTTGTTGCCGTTTTTGAGACAGGATCTTGCTATGTCACCGAGACTGGCCTCGAACTCTTTGGCAATTCTTCTGCCCCAGCCTTAGTGCAGGATTGCAAGTGTGCACCAGACAGCACATCTAGCTCAAGAAAAATGTTTGTTCGATTTTGAGACAGAATCTCTCAATATGTGACCTTGACTGTCTTAGAACTCACTACATAGACCAGGCTGGCCTTGAGCTCACAGAGATCTGCCTGCCTCTGTCTACTTAGTGCTGGGATTAAGGGGGTACCACCATACCCAGCTTCTAGCAACATTTTGATTTGAACCCCCAAACAGACTTGTGATGAGCCTTTCAGGTCAAAAACTGAGGCCCAGCCATCCCCAGGAGGTAACTTATCCTTGTCATAGTCCACTTTCTTGTTTAAGTCATTTTGTCTATCCCTTCACCTCCTCCAGGCCTGTCAGAGCCCTGGCTCTAACTACAGAGAGGCTATGCCCATAGCAATCTGGGCAGGGGTGGATGGTCCAGCCTGGCTTAGTTTAGATCTGTTAAATTCTTATTGAGAGGAAGAGAAGGGCATGTGGGCTGGATGTTGTAAATCTCGAGAGATCACTGGAAGGTCAGGTGAGCTAGTTTAATGGGACATTGGAGTGACAAGGTTCATTACAGTAGTCAAAAGGTTAAAAGAAAAATCTTTCTCACAAGGATACTGTATGGGCTACATAATATGCCCAGCACCCATAAAGGAGTTTCTTGATGTCACTATTAGTCTTTGTCACCCTGCTTCCCAAAACTAGGGGAACAGAGATAGAAGACAGAAGAAAGAAGGGGCAGGGGCGCTGCTGTGTGGTGAGATGGGGAGGCAGGGCCTTCCAAGTTTAGAGATGCGTGTACTGAGGCCGTAAATAGCAAGGCCTGCCTTCCTCGGGCCCTAATATATAACCCCACTTCCCATTTGTCTGGGAGTCACCTGCCTCCATGATGGGCATCCTAAACCTGGCATGATTTTTCTCCTAAATGCTCTCCTGTCATAGCTGGGGCAGCATCCGAGACTTTACTCTCCCTCTGAGCTCACAAGTTCTCTGGGCTCTTTGCCATTAAAGACACAGAATCTTCTTCATGGCTCCAGGCCAGAGCTGCAGGGTAGAGACAGCCCTGAGGGGATGAGTTCCAAGCTCGAGGCCTCCAGCCTCTCCTTAGGAGCAGGCGATAGCTCTGTTACCTCCTTATAACCATCTACCCACTCATCTTCATACATGCCACCATCTGGGTCTGGTGGTAACCCAACGGGTAATTATTAATTATTAACTCTCAAGAGGCACTGGCCCTTTAAGGCTGCCATGGAAGAGATGACAAAATCACCCCATTGGACTTTGTGCCTTTAGGCTGGTGGGGCAACAAGGCCTGGGAGTCCTGCTGGAGGCCCGCCCCGAGGGCAAGGGCAGCTGCAGCACAGCCTCTGCACAGCTGCCCTGTGAAGGGGGGTGGGGTTTGTAACACAGCGGCCCAGAGTTCCAGGACCATGCTCTCTCCCTAGACACTCTCTCTGCATGATGGTTGGGCCGAATCTTTCTCTAACAAAACTCCAGTCTCATACTTCCGGTGCCCACCTGTCACTGTTAAGAAAGGGAACCTTGGCAAGGAGGGACATCCTAGCTGTGCCAAGTGGCCATTTCAGAGCCCCAGATACTGGGTCAGCACAAAAGGCTCTGGGCTAGTGGAGGCAAATGACAGGGTGCATCTATGAGAGAGTGCAAGGTAGGCACCAATCCCCAGGGTCGTGACAGAGCCTTGGCTGTGCATTGCTCTAGCTCTGAACCCCCCAAATCTGTCTACAGGGGAAGGGCCTCTCACTGTCAGCCAGCATTTATCGTTCTGATAATGCCATGGAGCAGGGGCATGGAGGGATCACCAGGAAGGTCTTGACTAACTGAGATGGACTTCAGCTCTCCAAACAGAAATTCAAATAAGGATTTAGCAAGGGTTTCAGGGGCCACTGTCTCTCTGGGAAGTCTTCTGCAATGTCCTGACCTCAGGCTCCAGAGCTTAGATGTAACATTCTTGATACCACCTCTACCTTAGAGCTCTGTCAGGCACCGAGTCTGACCCCTTGGAGGCACACAGCGAACAGCTTTGGAGAGAGGAAACAAATGAGTGTCAACTAGTTTTGAAGACTAGGTCTGTATAGAAAGAAATCTTAAGCCTGAGGCATGGTGTGTGGGGTTTACCAAGGAGGTAGGAGCTAAGCTCTTTCACCAAAAAAGTGAATCATCTTGTAAAAACAACCCACCCACCCTACCCCTGCCTCCTCTGTCTAGATCCCATACCATAGTCTGGTTAGCATCCAATAGTGTGCAGGTACGAGGGTGAGTGTCAGGGGGTAACACGGAATGTTAGAAAGCTCTGTCTCTGATTGAACACAGCCATTTGAAATCATCTGAGAGGATCAGTAAAGAAATCAAAATCACATCAACAAAACGATGGGAATATATAGACAATAGGGCAGAAGTTTTCTCCAGGGAATTCCCAGAGGAGGCAAGCTTTCAATCATAGAACCCAGGACATCCCTCCCACCTATCCGTTTATCCATTTAAATTTTGACCTAACCATCCATCCATCATCGTCAACCCATCCAGCTCTCTACCACTCTATCTACCCAAATGCTCATCCTCCCAGCATTCCTTCTTCCTGCCTAGCTTCCCAGCTACTCATCTACCAAGCCATCCAACCACCCACCTACACCTATCCATCCATCCTTCCATCTATCCAACTACCCGTCATCCATTCATCTATCTATTCATCCGCTGGCCCACCAACTATCAATCCATCTATTCACACTCATCTACCGGTCCAACAACCCAAATGTCCATCTATCTATCCACAAATCCACCCATCTATCCACTTACCCAACCATTCAATTATCCTTCCAAACACCCAGCCATTCATATATTTACTCATCAACTGACCTATCTAACCATCAGTCCAGCCATCCATCTATCTATCCATCCATTCACCTACCACCCACCCAATCCACCATTCAACAGACTCACTTTTCCATCTGTCCACCAACCCATCCAGCTATCCATACATCCACCCATCTACCAATCACACAACTCATTTACCCTTCCAACCAACCAACCAACCAACCTTCACCTTCCTACCTATTCACCCATCAATCCAAACACCCATCTGTCCATATCCACCCACTCATCCAATCCTCCATCACCTGCCCATACCACTAACCCAGAGAGTCATTCATGTATGTATCCACAAACGCACACCCATCCCTCTACTTATCCACTTGTGCATCCACCCAACTCACCCACCTATCTATGATCCATCCATTCATCCATCCAGTGCAACAAACATTATTAAAAGACAAGTCCTGAGAATATGTTGGCAAATGGACATTCTCTTTCTCTCAGCTTCCCTTGGGCCTGACTGGGTAACCAGCATCTAAGCTCAGGTGGCCAAGCAACCCGAGATAATATCTGAAAACTGTGTGTCTCACAAGTCAGAAATAGTAATGAGGAATGCCTCGAGATGGTCAGTCTTACAGGATCTACCCCACCCCAAACACAGCCCCAAATCTGCCAGGATCTCTTCTCTGGAACGACAAGTGCTGGGGATGAGGAGAGAGGGAGGGAGGAGCGTGCGTGAAGCAGAAGACACCTGGACGGCAGACAAGTTTAATGGTGACCTGTTGTTTTTCTAGGCCCTTAGTGACCTCACCTTTGACCAACAATTTCCTGGCACTAGCTCAGTCTGCCAAAGGGGAAGGGGGCGGCGGCAAAGAGACTCCAAGAGGAAGGTAAACAGCAGGTGAGGCCAAAGGTGGCCCTAGAAGGCAAGGGGCACATTCCAAAATGTCTCCCAGGCTGAGGCCTGCAGTAAAGCCCAAAGTCCAGTAGGGAACACACACCTGCATTGCAGTTGTAGACAGTGCTATAAATACTCCATTGTTCAGGGATTACCCACCCAAAGGATGCCTTCCCCTTGGAGAATGCCTCTCCCCCTCCCAAACCCCAGTTCTCACTCCAGCACCCCCAAGTGCCCCTGTGAGCAGCGGAGGAGTCTGACCTGGATACCATCTTTCCTCATAGCTTCTACAGGCTGCTTTAGAGTCAACACAACCTACTGACAGGAGCCGCTCTCCCCTTGGCACCCCTCTTACCTGAGGAAGAGTAGAGGAGGCAGCCAGCCTAGCTGGATTGTCATCCTGCTGGATGCTTCAAAGGGAGGGCCTGGAATTCCTCAGCCAACAGTCTGCCTCTGCTCTCCCTGCTACTCACAGGCATCATGGCCTGCAGAATCACTGTAAAATGGAGGCACACCTGCATAGGCCTACCAAAAGGCCACAACATTCATGGCATAAAGGCAGCCAGAGCCTTCTGCAGCTCCCCCACTTCACATAAGAGACGATGATCCATGGAGACAACACAGAGAACTGGGGGCTCTCTCTGCTCTCCCTCATCTCTTCTTGTGATTAGTCCTACAAGGTCAGGCTAGCCTTCTACATATGAGCTCTTCGGTATTGGGGGACACATATCCCTTAGGGACCCCATGAAAACTAAAGACATCTTCCCTCAAAATATGTTTATTCACATACCGACAAGACCACAGACTGTCTCAGGGCTCTGTGTGCCCCAGGCCAGATGGTTGAAACAGAGGAGTTGTCACAATCATTAGGTTATGCTTCTTTAGGGTCACAGTACTTAGGGTATTATAGCCTGAACTTCCAAACCTAACCTTACCCAGAATCTTCCAGAGCCCCTCCCCGAGGCTCTAGAAGAAAGAAGCAGGTGACCTGACTCTTCCTGGAAAAGTCCTTTTTGCTACTTGTCCCTTCCCCCACCTAGCCTTTCTCCTCCTTCTCAACCGCTGCCCACAGCTGGGTCCAGAGTTGGTCTTTGAAAGTCAAACAGAATCTTAGAGACCATCTGTACAAATCTCTTTATCTTTTCTGACAAGAACTGTAAATGGCCCAAGGTATGCTGACTCGTTTAAAGTCCCTGAGATAATCAGAAGAGCAGCCAGGTGGCCTGTCCTGAGTCCATCCCGGTGAATGTGCAGTGGGCCTATTGTGTATCCCTGCAGTGCCTTACTAGGGAAAGAAGGGGCCACCAGGAATAAGTGAGCTTTAATTGCATTGGCCAAGCACGTTGAATATCCTTGGAATGAAAGTGCAAACAGGGTCACCAAGGTCCTGATTATGTAAGATGCTACCAAACCTCCAGAAGCCCAGCTGATGCAGAGTTGGAGCATTCATTCATTCATTCATTGAATCAATCCATCAATGATTACTGAGCCCCACCCCATGGGGGCAAACAGTCAAGACAATCACCCTGAAAAGCTTCCTGCTTCCCAGAAACCCCAAAGGAAGAAAGACAAATCAAGTCTTGCTAGAGGTAAATACTGCGGGGAGGTGACCTAAGAACTTAAAGAAGATTTATTCTTTTCCCGCCACACCTGTGTGTGTGTGTGTGTGTGTGTGTGTGTGTGTGTGTGACGTATGCAAATGTCCACAGAAGTGGTTCTCCTGGAGTTGGAGTTACAGGCAGTTCTAAGCTGCCTGGTCGGGAACAGAGCTCAGGACTTTTGGGAAAGCAGCAAGGGCTCTCTGCCACCCCTGGTGTGCTGTACTGTGGGGACAAAGGTGCTCAAGGGAAGCTTCTGTTTACTCCTAGAAAGAACAGAACACAATAAACAAAACAAAACAAAGAAAAGCTGACAATGGTGACAGTGCCAATACCAGCACACATATTAAAGAGGCAGGCAGATCTCTGTGAGTTCAAGGCCAGCCTGGTCTACAGAGCTAGTTCCAGGACAGTCAGGGCTACACAAAGAAATCCTGCCTCAAGAAACCAAATAAATAAATAAATAAATAAATAAATAAATAAATAAATAGTATAGAGAAGGTATCCATGCGACAGTGTGGAGGCAGAATGTTCCAGAAGAGAAGAATAACAAGTTCAAAGTCCCTAAGGCAGACAGATGTGAAACCGACTGGCTCCAGGAAGCGGGAGCAAGGGAGTGAGGGGGCCCTCAAGTAGGGTAAGGCGAAGGTGAGGGCAGCCTAGCCTGGCTGTGTGGCAGGTGAAGGCTAACTCTGTGCTGAGCGAGAAAGGAACCAAATCTCTGGGAGTTTGGTAAAGGCAAGTTTGGAGTATTCATTCACTTACTCGTGTGTTTAACAAATATTTACCGACCTTCTGACGATCATCCCAACCAGGTTTGGTGGCACCAGTGTGTAATTTGGGGATCATAAACTGAAAGCTAGCCTGGACTGTGTAAAGAGACCATCTCAAACAACAACGCAAAGCTCCAAAGGTAATCTCCCAACGTCTAGGTTCTCTTGGCATCCTTGGAGAAGGACAGTCTGTCCTGAAGTTAAAAGAAGCCCAGTACTGTCAGTCTGTTCTGACTTCTGGGAGGAGCAAAAACCAGCCAAACCAGAGGGAATCATGAAAGCCACAGAGCCCAGGCCAGACAGTCAGATGGTAGCAAGAAAAGGACAGGACATCAAGTATCTATCTATCAATCAATCAATCAATCTATCTATCTATCTATCTATGGATCATTTGTTTATCCATCATCATCCATTGATCATTTCTATACATACATCTGTCTATCTGTCTATCTATCTGTCTATCTATCTATCTATCTATCTATCTATCTATCTATCTATCTATCATCTATTCATATCTATCGGAGGAGAGTATTTGAGACCATGCCTCATGTAGCCAAAGCTGCCTCAAATTTGCTATGTAACTGAGGATGGCCTTGAACTTCTGATCCTCCCGCTCCCATCTCCTGATTACTGGAATGACAGGAACCAGCTTTGGAATTATTTTTGAAGTACTGCAGACCCAGGACTGCAGATGGCTTTGCTTATAGAGGAAAGAACCAAAGGAGCATTCCCCGTGAAAGGAGTGCTCCTGTGAAAGGAGTGCTCCCTGTGAAAACTGTACCCTGTACTGCCATGCAGACGATGGTGCCATTGACAGGTTCCAGAGAGCCATAGGTGTTGGAAAGACACCAGTTCTGACAAGTTGATTGGAAAAACACTTGATTGGAAAGCTCTACATGCACGAGCGCGCACACACACACACACACACACACACACACACACACTTTTTTTTTTTTTTTAAACAAAACCTACTGTGAAGCTAAAGAGATGACTCAATGAGTAAACTACCTGCCATGAAAGCATGAGAAGCTGAGTTTAGAGCCCCAGCACCCGCATGAAAGCTGGGCATGGTCACGTGACTATAAGCATACCGCTTGTGGGAGGGGAGAGACAAACGAGTCCCAAGTCCCGGAAGCTCGTTGTTCAGCGAGCCTAGTCAATCAGCGGTGCTGGGTTCCGTATGAGATAAAGTCAGTGCTTGGATCTGGCAGCGCTTGCCTGTAATCCCAGCACTATGGAGGCAGAGCTCTGAGGTTTTGATCAGCTTGGTCTCCAGAGTGAGTTCCAGTCCAGCCAGAGCTACATAGTGAGATGCTGTCTTTAAAGGGGGATGGGCAAGAGAGACAGGAGCTAAAGAAGTGGCTTAACCAGGGGTTAAGAGAGCACTGGCTGCTCTTTCAGAGAACCTGGGTTCAATTCCCAGCATCCACATGGCAGCTCACAGCTGTCTGTAACTCCAGTTTCAGGGCATCCACCACCCTCACGAGGACATACATGCAGACAAAACAGCAAGACACATAAAATAAAAATTGCAAAAATAAATAAATAAATAAATAAATAAAGAGAGTGATGATGGAAGATATCTAATCTTGACCTTTACCCTCCATATACATGTACACAGATGTGTACCTGCACTCATACATACATGTAAACGTGTGCACCACTGAAATGAGGCAGAGAATCTGCCAGAGGTAGGCAGTTCCGGGTAAAATGGCCGCAGTGTTTTCACATTGGGTTCTACAGCGCATGCACGGCTGGCCAGGCCTCTCCTTTGCGCAGAGAACGGTGTGGCCAGGGAGAAGGCCCCGGAGGCACCTACTGCTGTACTCCCATAGACTCCCGCCTGCATGTCTTCTGAGCAGCAAAGGGTCCTCGCCATTGAATTCTGGTATAGTTTCTTTTTAAACTCAAGGAAGAATTCCTTCTTCTTCTTCTTCTTCTTCTCTTCTTCTTCTTCTTCTTCTTCTTCTTCTTCTTCTTCTTCTTCTTCTTCTTCTTCTTCTTGAAAGAAAAGTCACAGCTGAGATTGTGTGCAAAACTGCTTCCCAGCACTGTATTCTGTATGGTCCTAGACATTAGACCCTGCAGGCAAGCTTCTGCTGGGCACCTGCAATTCAGGATAACACAGAACATTTGTTTGTCTGTCGGCAGCCACAGAGGGACTCTACTGGGCAAAGTCAACCTCTTCTCCCAGCTCCATTTCCTGCGAATGTCCTACCTGTGGGGTTGGTTTTTGTCATCAACCTAACACAGCCTACAGCCACCAGGAAGAAGGGATCTCATTGGGGAATCGCCTAGACCTTATTGGCCTGTAGGCGTGTCTTGGGGGGCATCATCTTGATTGCTAATTGATGTAGGAGAACCCAGCCTACTGTGGGCAGTGTCATCCCCCAGCAAGTGGTCCAGAGCTGTATAAGAAAGCAGGAGCCAGGGGGCAGCCAGAGATCCAGTATGCAAGCAGCATTCCCTCTGCAGTCCCTGCACTGACTTTGCTCAAGGGTGATAGGCTGCTACCTGGAAGTGTGAGATGAAATAAACCTGTTCCTTCCCTAAGCTGCCTTTGATCGTAGAGTTTGTCACAACAGTAGAAAGCAGACAAGGACATTACACAGGAGCCTCCAGCCCTAGCCTCCACACAGCAGCCTCCAGCCTCAGCCTTCTTTGAGCTTCCACTAGTCCTGGCCCCGTGTCTGCTGCTCTCCCCGGCCTCTCTGACCACAAACAGATCCTTTCTCTGACCCTTCCAGCCAGGCCCTCCCTCCATCTGAGCCTTCTCCACCTCACATTACTCCAACGGTGGGTTTAGAACCAGGTCCTTGCGCATGCCGGATGAGAGTCGACCACTCTCCACCATAACCCCTTCTTACTTGGAAACAGAATATCACTAAGTTGCCAAAGCTGACGTGGTCAGTCTTAAAACAGGCAGCCCGACTATACAATCCTGCTTCAGCCTCCTGAGTTACTGGGATTACAGGCCTGCCCTTATCAGGTCCAGAAGAGTGACCATTGAGGACAAAGAGTGTTTACTCACAGGGCACGATGAGTGCCTACTGCGGAGTTCAGATATATCTGATACATGCAAGGCATGGCTTGCACACATATACACACATGCACACACACATTCACATGTGCATGCACACTCGAGCACGAGCATAGACGGTTCCCAGGGTCGGCCTCACTATAAGGTGATGTGTGAACAAACACTTGAAGATGAGGAAATAGGTCCTGCAGATATTTACACACAGAACATCCTGGGCCAAGGGAAAGACCGTACAAAGGTCCTGGGGCAGGAACATGGCAGCTCTCTGTAGACTGTACTTGCTGCTCTTGGAAGGCTTCATGAAGGGGTCTTGAGGTTGTCATTATAAGGATTTAACTTTTACTCTCAGGGGAAAAAGAGAGAGAGAGAGAGAGAGAGAGAGAGAGAGAGAGAGAGAGAGAGAGAGAGAGAGAAAGAGAGAAATCACCAGGATTTAAGACATAAGGTGACCCAATGTAACTTGCCCATTCCTCATGATAGGAAGTGGCAAGACAGGAAGTAACTATCTAAGGAGGGATGTCAGCAAGGTCTAGGCTGAGCTGGGAGCACAGGGACGATGATGCTTCTCTTTTCTCTGTCTGCCAGGCAGAGCAGAGCCTTCTGAGACCTAACCTCTCTCCCACCGCCCCTTCATTCCCAGGCCCCTTCCCCATCCCCACATTCCTGCTTGTCCCAGCTCTCCCTCTGCCTTCAGCTTCACCCCACAGAGTGGGACAGCCCTGCCTTCCAAGCCTCTCAGAAAAAAGTGAACTGGACAGAAAGAAGTCACAGCGGGCCTGGCAGGAGGAGAGTCGCAGATTACAGTGTCTGGTCCTAGCGGCTCACCCTGTAATCATCCTGGGTGCAGGTGGACAGGAGCCTAGGCCACACCCCTGCAGGGCCAGCGCTTGCTATGCTCCCAGCACCGTCCTGATGCCTCATCTCAAGCAAAGAGGAGGCTGAGGACATTGTGGAGGCTCTGGACCCAGCCTTTGAGAGAAGCTGAAAGAGATCCCCAACAGGAAACGGTGCTGTCCAGGACACACAGGAGATTTGAACCCAGGATGTTGACTGTATGCAAGATGCTGCTTTTTCCAGGTCAGGCCTTGGACTCGATCAGCAGGCCAAGACTTCGCAGTCTCTACCTGAAGCCATGTAACAAAAATTCTTATCTATTGTGGTGACCCCAGCCCTGAATGGTCTGAGGGGGACGTTTGGTCAGGACAATATTTTCCCATTCTCAGGAACAGCCCAGCTAGGCCACTCATCATAGCTCCAGCAGTCAGGCAAGCCTCTGCTGTTTGTCACCCCACTGCTGCAAATAATTCCTCCCGTTCTCTAGGAACGAAAGCTCCATGTCAGCTTCCTGGGTCACCTGTCTGTCCGGGAACAGATCTGGCTGCCTTCAGCTGTCACGTGCCACGCGTGGCCGTGGCCTCCAGCACCTGAGTCATCTGTGACCCTTGGCTCAAGAGGGATGGGCCAAGTGGACTCAGCCCTGAATGGGATAAGACCAGTCTGATGTCCCTGGTACAAGCCTGGCTTTCCCTTCCCCCACAGTCAGATACAAGAATAGCAGATCTCTCAAGGTAGCATTCACGTGAACCCACAACCTCCCACCGAGGACCTAGTACAGATGCACTTACCCACAACCCATCACAGCACGCCCTGGGTGCCTGCCACCCACACCTGTGTTAGATGACCCCACATCTCAAGTCTTCATTAAGTCCTGCCTACCAGAGCAGGGCTGCACTCTGTTACGGCCATGTGACCACACACATACACACACAAGCCCTCTCTGGACCTCCGTCTCCTCCCTGATCTGCAACTCAAAATGCTAAAATCCTTCCTAGTCCTTCATCTAAACCGAGCCTTTTAAAAAAAAATAAATTACATTTATTTATTTACTCTGTGTGTGTGTGCACACATGCGAGCGTGTGTGCTTGAGTTCACTAGAGTGAGAATGAGCACACACACACACACACCGGTCGTGCAGTTCTCTCCTACTATGTGGGTTGTGGGATCAAACTCGGGTCATCAGGCTTACTGACAACTGGTACCTTTGCCCACTAAGCCATCTCTCCACCCCTAAGCAGGGATTTTAATAAGGTGTTTACACACCTGTAATCCGTCCGGGACAATAAACCCAGGGGCGCGATGGCAGGATGGAAGTAGTAAACGAAAAATCGAAGCATCCGCCCTCCACCTCCAGACGTCACCACTCCTCCAAAACCAATCAGGAGTCTGGGGGCGTGTCCCCCCATCTCCCACCTCCACACCCCCAGGAACATCACCACACATCTAACTGCAGTCAGGCAGCACAGAGCAAAGAGATCAGGGCCTGGAAGATGTTCCACCAAGGCAGGGTTCCACTAGAGCAACCACCTCTTGGGAAAAACCGAGAAGATGAAGTTACATGGGTGCCATCTGACTGGGCTTCTTTGAGGACAGGCCCTTTTGATCTGGACTCCCTAAAGATGGGGCTTATGTCTACCTCAGACTGGGGAATCTCTGAGGATAGGCTGTGTCTCCTCAGACCAGAGTTCTCTGAGCCAGGCTATGCCCCCACTTGAGACTCTCACAGTAACGAGGAGGGTGGCTGAGCTGTCTTTAGCTGAGGAGTTGTTTTGACCAGCTCCTTGCCATTTTCATTCTCTTTCATTTTCAAATCCTCTGAGGTGATGTCAGTCACACCTGATGTGACTCCCCAGAAGAAGACAGGCCACAGGGGCCTTAAATATCAGAGGTTTAGTAGGAGCCTGGTAGCTAGAGGCCCTTGACCTCTCACTTTCTCTCCGTCCTGGTCCACTGAACCAGCCCCAGAGCTCAGGTTCTGCGCTGTCTCCTCTGTTTCTCAGGAAGGGGTTAAAGCCCTCCCAGGGTGCAGGGCAGTTGAGAAAGTCAGGGAGGGAGTGTTTTCTCCACTTGGCCTCAGTGCTGGTTTCTCAATCCAGTGTGATTACTGGTGAAGCCAGACTGGCGCAGCCAGGCAGGCTCCTGGAGCCTAGAACCTTCTCCTCCTGTTGCAGCAGCCCAGACTGGCGCCTGGAGGCCCTCACCCGTGAGGGTCCAGCCCAAGAAGAGTGAAGGCACAGATCCCACAAAGCAGAGCAGAAAGACAGGTCTCATCTTAGAAAGGCTCCAGAGAGGATGGTACCCAGGGGTCTGCATCCTTAACACAGAGAATTATAGGAGTCCCGTGTTAGGGTTTACATTGCCTCTTCATCAAGATACTGTCCTCTAGATATTTATCTGACAATAACCCTTGTGAGAAACACATTTCATATGCAACCCAGACAGACTCCTGCCACAACAGTTTCGAGAAACAATACTAAGCCTTACTCTTTCGAGGTTCTCAGAGAATCTTCTATCCAGCTTAAGAAAAACTATACCATAAGCCAATAATAGTGGCACATGCATTTAATCCCAGGCTAGGCAGCTGGTGCTATGAGTTCAAGGCCAGCCTGATTTACAGAGTGAGTTACAGGACAGCAGGCTAAAGAAAAAGTACATCAAGTGCCTGCCTATAATCTCCACATTCAAGAAGCTGAGGCATCGGCCGGGCAGTGGTGGCGCATACCTTTAATCCCAGCACTTGGGAGGCAGAAGCAGGCAGATTTCTGAGTTCGAGGCCAGCCTGGTCTACAGAGTGAGTTCCAGGATAGCCAGTGCTATACAGAGAAACCCTGTCTCAAAAAAAGGAAAGAAAGAAAAGAGGGGGGGGAGAAGGAGAAGACGGAGGAGGAGGAGGAGGAGGAGGAGGAGGAGGAGGAGGAGGAGGAGAGGGGGGGGGAAGGGGAAGGGAGGAGGAGGAGGAGGAGGAGGAGGAGGCAGAAGCAGTAGCTGAGGCATGGGGATCTAGAGTTTGAAGCTAGCCTGGGCTACATAGCAAGCTACTATCTCACAAAAGGAAGATAGGATGGAGGGGACCGTGGTAGTTACAAACTTCTAACTTAACTTCCTGACCCACCAACAGATCACTGTTTGCAATTTGGAAATCGCTATTCCCAAGATCACAGGCTAGACAGATTGCCATTATATAACAGAGGCACTGCGGCCCAGAAAGCAGATAAGAGTTCTCAAAGATTGCAAGGGCTAGTGGGTGACAGGCTCTGCCAGAGCTCAGGAGGCTTGCTTCCCAGGGAAGTAGATCACTGTAAGTTTCCAGAGCCTAAGAGCTTCTCAAGATGGAGGACTGTGGAGTCAGGAGAGCACTGGTCCATGTGTTCCCTGAAGCACCCAGGGTACACCAGGAAGGCGTGTCAGGCAGAGGATCTTCTAGTCTGAGAGGATGTTGAGGAGGCTTTCAATCTGAAGAGGCCCTTCTACTGCCCTCAGAGCTCCCGGTTGGTCTCGGTCTCTAGTACAGGCAGAAGTTGAAGCCATACCTAGAACAGGGGCTGCCTAGTGTCTGTACTGGAAACTTCACCACATGGTGGGTGGCTAGGGGGGAACATCAAACTGTCTGAGAAATTTACCTCAGAAGACAGCCCAGGCACTCCCAACCAGGAGCATTGCTAGACACAGGATGCAAGGTTAAGCTTGAATTTCAGACAGACAATGAACGTTTGCTGGGCACTCTTTGTTTTTATTTGTTGTATCTGGTAAGCTACATCCAAGATCTTCCCTCTTTAGACCAAGAAGGATCAGCTGCCTACAGAGCCCTGAGGCCCAGGTAAAACCAAGAGACCTACTAGGAACTCAGGTCATGTATGAGGAAGAACTTTCTAGATACTCAGTATTGATCCAGGGTGTGCTGGGACAGAATTAAGGTCTCTGGGACTAACCCACAGGCCTGAACCTCCATGGAATCATAGTAAAATCATAGACGGCCCCTGGTCAAGTAGCCATCCCTTCTAGTCTAAAGGGGAAGAAACAAGGCCTAGCGCTGGGGAGGCCACAGGGGGATTTGAACAGCTGTGTGATGAAGTGCAAATGAAAACTCCCCCTTCCCATCAGCCATAGCTGGCCGTTCAAGATAGGCCAGTCTTCCTGGGATTCTCTGTCAAAGGCCAATGCTCCCCTGGCATCTGGGGCCCGTGGTGGGAGATGGGCACCAGTTTCTCCTCAGTCATGGGTCTGGAAGGCTCGCAGTGTGAACCTTACCTTCCCCTCCCCGTGAGCCCCTGTTCTTCAGGTACCTGTCGGTTGGGGTTTTAAAGTGATGGCTGTATGAAGTGGCCACAGCCAGGAGGCAAGGCCAACAATATACAGGCAGTAAACCCCTTCCCCAGCCCAGGGAGCTGTATTGTATAAAGCCAGATTCCGGGTACAGCCAAGAGCCTGCCTGGGACTCCATCATGGCAGAGACTCAGCTGCAGAGCAGGGATCCCGGTACCCGGCCCTGACAGCCTCTCATTACTGACGAATGAGTCCCAGTTCTCCTTGTGTTGTCTCTGCCCTGGCATCTGTCACACCACGGGAGCGAAGCATCCAGACCGTTGAACCTTTTCAGGTTCTGTAGGTCAGCCTTCAGGAGGCAAGGGCAAAGCACCCTCACCTCAGGGAGCAAGAGTATACTGACTCAGCATAACCAGGCTGCTCTGTAGACCTGACGGAGGAGCCAGCCAAGGTGCATTTATTCAATCATTCATTCACCCACCCATCCATTTATCCATCCATCTATCTATTCAACAGAACAGTATTAACTGAGCCCCATCTTGTGCAGTGCCAAGGATAAAGTCCAAGATTTCATGCATGCTAGACAAGCACCGACCACTGAGCTCTCTAGCCAACACTGTTAACACCCCCCCTTCGTTTTATTTTCATCTATTTGGGGTTTTTGTTTTGTTTTAGGTTTCTTTCCAGAGGGGTACACTTTTGAGATAGAGTCTTGTTGTATAGCCCAGGCTAGCCTCAAACACTTTGTATAACCTAGATTGGCCTGAAACTCTCAAATTCCTCTTGTCTCAGCCTCCTGAGTGCTGAGATTACAGACCAAGCTCTGCCATTCCTGGCTCTGAACTTCTCCATGTTTGCTATCTAATTTAATCCACACCCACACTTAGGAGGTAGTTAGCATCATGTCATTATACACAGTGACACAATGAGGCCCAGAGAAGTCTATCAATTTGCCCAAGGTTACAGTCAAAAAAATTCTGTGTAGCTTAAATTTGTCCTCCTCTTCCTCCCCGTCTCCCTCCTTTTCCCTTTCTCTCCTCTCTCTCTCTCTCTCTCTCTCTCTCTCCTCTCTCTCTCTCTCTCTCTGTTTTGTTTTCTGTTTTTTGAGACAGAGTTTCTCTGAGTAGCCTTGGCTGTCCTGGATCTCCTTTTATAGACCAGGCTGTCTCATTCACCTGCATCTGCCTCCCGTGTGCTGGATTAAAGGTGTGTGCCACCACCACTCAGCTTTCAAATTCTCTTTCCTCACTCTACGTCCAACCATATGTCCCGCAGGTCAGCCACCCTCTTGGGCCACATGTGTCTGTGTTTTCATCTCTGGAAGAGAAACACTACTTTCTAAATCTAGTGTTAGGAAGAGTTTGTGATCCTGAGGACAGCCAAACACTAAGAAATAGGTGCCATGGAGCCTGTTTTCAGAAAGGCAATTTTGCCTAAAGACAAACTTGGAGCTGTGGTTAGGGATTTGAGACCTCAGAATCCAGAAATAGCAGCCAGGATTTGAACTTGGGAAGTCAGGTGAGCAGGGCCAGAGTGCACCTTATCAGTTCAGTCCCTTTCAGATAGAGGGTTATTAATAGCCACGAGGTGTTTGTTAGCAAGCAGTCAGCAACTCCCAGAGGGCAGCATGGGGTCATGGGACCTCGGCCAGGTCAGCCCCCACCCCACCCCCAGCCCCATGGGGGCTTGTCCAAGAAGTTGGCTCCCAGCTGGGCCCCATCCTGCCCCTGGGAGCCCTTACTCAACCAGGCAGCCACCCCGTGACTAGGAAGAATGACCCCTGTCACACTTGTGTGCTTGAGAGCTCGTGCGAGTGTGCGCATGTGGAAGATCCATGACCAGAAGTCTTGTGAGAGGGATGATAGCTCTGGACGGTGTCTGCTGGAGGCAGTCTTTCCCAACAGGCCCAGCCTCAGCGCTCAGAAGGCCTAGCATACAGGCAGCCAGGAGACAGGGCAGACCTGGGAAGAAACCCGGAGAGAGGGGGATGAAGGGAGGTACATACTTCATACTCGAGGTCTCCCCTATATCTCTGCCACAAGCTAGTCCCCAGGTCCCAGCCCCTGAAAGATATAGGAGAAGCTTTGGAAGAGTCACCCTGTGGCCTCCACTGTCGACCCCTGGGATGTCTGTTAACCCAGGCCACAAAGGATTCTTCCGGGGCCTAGCAGTACTTGTAAGGGTGGACACAGGGTGTCTCCTGTCAGGATGGACACTCCTGAATGCGGCGGGACTTTGTTGTTAATTCCAGGTACGCTCACACCAGCCCAGCTCATGCCCAGCCTCGCCGTGAGGAGGACTTGCCCCATCTCTTCCCTCCCCTCTATGTAATCCCCCCTCTTCTGCCATCCTGGGCTCCAGGGTCCAACCCACTCTGGCTTGGCTCCCTTCCCAGCAAGAGGAAGACTGTGCACTTGCAAAGATGGCTGTCAAAGCCAGTGAGACTATTCCAGTTAGGAAAGAAAGTGAGAAAAACAAACAACCCAGATGTAATAAAAGTGGTCTCAGAGGAAGAAAGGCATCACCATGGGAACAGAACAATGTAATGACAGTGTCCACAGCAGTCACATGCCCATCACTTCATCCCTCAGGCTCTACCGGGTAAGTGTTATTGTGTCCACTTTCTAGATGGTTTCCCTGTAACCAAGGCTCAGGGAAAGAAATTACTCAGGGCAGACTCAAGATTCCTGCCTGAGTCAGAAGTCTCGGTGGGACTCAGAGTGACCTGAGTTGGACTCTGGGTGGCACTAAACAGAGCATCTGAGGAAAGGTCCCTGTGGACCCTCTTCTAGGCGTCACTTGGGGGACATCTGGGCCAGGATCGCTACAGCAGATCCAGATGAGGTGGGTTGTAGGTGTGTGGTCTTCCTACTGTAAGCCCAAAGCGATGACAAAAGAATTCCTTGGACCTTAGAAGGAACAGGTGAAGTGCCAGGAAGTGGGCACGTGCTGGCGTCTGCCCTGCTTGGAAGCTAGATGGAGAACCTTCAGGGGAAGTGTGGGGAAATAGCAGAGCCGTGCATGGCTCATGGCAATGCAGAGCGCCCTGTGGGGACTTCGAATGTGTGTGAGGTGGGCAGGGCTGAAGGCTCTGAAGGGACACCTTTGGCATCCAGACATGCATTGACGCCCAAGGCCTTCCATAGAGGCCACATGAAGGCCAGGTGGTACTTCCTCTAAACTAACTTGTATCTCTTCTTTTCTCTCTCTGTTTTCTTATCTATCTATCTATCTATCTATTATCTATCTATCTATCTATCTTGAGACAAGGTCTCTCTAAGAAGTTCTGGCTGTCCTGGAACTCAATATGTAGACCAGGCTGGCCTTGAACTCACATAGACCTGCCTGCTTCTGCCTCCCACATACAATTTATATCTTTTTTATGTATCCCTTTTTGCCGTCCTGGGGATCAGATCCAGGACTGAGCACAGGCTATATAAGTGGTCTACCACCGAGCCACACTTCCAAACCTTTGTTTTTCATCTTAATGATCTAAGAAGTATCTGATGGTGGCCAGTTTTCCTCTCTCAGACAAGCAGTTCTGAGAGACCAGGAGCATCCAGCAGACAAAGAGCTTACCCCACTTTTTTCAGGGAACTTCCCCTCACAAACAGACCAACTCTCCAAAGTCTTTGAAAGTCTTCACATTCAAAGCAACAATCAGGGGAGCCTGTATGGGTCTGAGCTAGATCCTCTGCATATAACTTATGGTTGTGGCACTTGGTATTCTTGTGCAACTCCTAACAGTGGGAGTGGGGGTGTCTTAGATTCTTGCCTGCTTTGGGGACCCTCTTCCTCCTACTGGGTTGCCTCTTCCAACCTTGATATGAAGGGTTGTGCCTAGTCATGTTGTAGCTTGCTAGGCCATATTTAGTGGAGATCCCTGGGAAGCCTGCTCTATCCTGAAGGGAAATGTAGGAGGAGTGGACCTGGGGAGGTGGGAGGTGGGAGGTGGGAGGTGGGAGGTGGGAGGTGGGAGGTGGGAGGTGGGAGGTGGGAGGTGGGAGGTGGGAGGTGGGAGGGTGGGGGTGGGGGGTGGGTGGGGGTGGGGGGTGGGGGGTGGGGGGTGGGGGTGGGGGGTGGGGGGTGTGGGGGGTGGGGGGTGGGAGGTGGGAGGTGGGAGGAGGTGGGAGGTGGGAGGTGGGAGGTGGGAGGTGGGAGGGGAGGTGGGAGGTGGGAGGTGGGAGGTGGGAGGTGGGAGGGACTAGGAGGAAAGGATGGAGGGAAAACTGCAGTCATGACGTAATACATAAGAGAAGGAGGAGGAGGAGAGAAGAAGAAAGGAGGGAAGGAAGGGAGGGAGGGAGGGAAGAGGAAGGAAGGAAGGAAGGAAGGAAGGAAGGAAGGAGGAAGGAAGGAAGGAAGGAAAAAAAAATCCTTTGGATCCAGCCCTTCCATACTGGGGAGGGAGACCCAAACCCAGCTTTGCTCCCAAGATGCTCTTGTTTGGTCGGAATTCTTTCTCTTCAGAATCACTTCTGCCCCTCCCCCTCTGTCCCTCTCCCTCGAGCTCTCTTTGTCTTGCATTTCCAAGTCTAGGCAGATTATAAATATTTACTGTTTCCTCTCCTGGCCACCCCTAATCTCCATCCTGACAGATAATGTCCTGTAGACGCAGACGAACGATCTCTCCGTGACTGAAGCCAGCCCAGTGGGGCCTTCCAAGGGTTACTTCACCCAGCCTTCATCTCTAAGCTAGCCTAAGCAAAAGCCAATAGAGCTCATGAGCGGTTGTCTCTCAGTACCAAGGCACAGCACACTTGGCCGGTACTCACTAAGGGTTGGAGCATTGATAGGAAGGATTCCACAGCCTCTTCCTGCAGCTTCCTTGGTCTTCTCTCCCTGGCTGTTCTCGTCCTCTGCCTGTAGGTAAGACCCGTGTTCTTTTGGATAGACATCACTAGAACCTTTATACTCCCCATTCAAGAAACACGGGCAACACTCCATGCTCCCGACAGTCCGCACTCTCAGCTCACCACTGTATTTTTGGGCAGACAGTAGCTTTACTAGAGTAGTTTCCTGGGACTAAAGAATCCCAGTGAGCTCACTTGGGTGTCTGGGCCCTCTGGGAAGATAGGAGCACTGGAGGCTTGTTACCCCCTTTCCCCCTTTTTCTTTTCTCTCCGGTCTCCTGGCAGGGTAACTGAACTCCCTTCCAGCCAGGTAGCTGCCCTTCCACAAGAGTGAGATCAGACAGCATGATCCAGCCTGCTGAAACCTAGTCGCTGGAGTGCTAAGCTTTTTCTTCTGATGTTAACGTTCTTCATTAAAGCAAGGCCTGAAAGCCAGCATGGACGGGAAGGGCCAGGTTGACTGGCTGATGTTGGGAGACGCAACATGAAGGGAAAGGAAGAATTCTAGATATGTCACCATGATAGTCCTAATAGATGATGTGTGCCCAGGTCACCTGTTTCTGCTGGGATCAGCCACCCATCTTACAGGGAAAGGTGCGGGAGGAAAATGACCCAGTGACTCCTTGAAGGAAAGACCCTAAACCAGTGGCTCTCAACCTGTGGGTCATGACCCCTTTGGGGTCCTAGATCAGATATCCGGTACATCAGATGTTTATGTTACAAGACAATTCATAGCCATAGCAAAATTACAGATATGAATGTAGCAATGAAATAATTTTATGGTTGGGGGTCACCACAACATGAGGAACTGCAAATAAAGGGCCATGGCATTAGGAAGGTTGAGAACCACTGAGCTAAACTTTAGAGTCTAAAGGCAGTGTGTGTGTGTGTGTGTGTGTGTGAGAGAGAGAGAGAGAGAGAGAGAGAGAGAGAGAGAGAGAGAGAGAGAGAGAGAGAGAGAGAGAGAGCTATGACTGGATAACAATATTTTGGACACAAGAAGAAAGCATAGAGACAGAGTTCAGGGTAGGGCAGGTCTTAGCCTTGGTCAGGTCTCCGTGGGCCCCACGGTATTGTGCGCACATAGTCGGGAGACAACATTTTATTTTTTTCTCCATTGTCTATTTCAAGACCGTTCCTCTTGTCCAAGGCCGCGTGTTGCAACCTCTTGCGTGCTTAGGTTTCCGATCTTCAACTGACGAGACCCAGCCCCTGGAGACGTTGCTTGCCCAGCCTTACCGTGCACAGGGAAGTTGGATTTCAGCCCTGGGTTTGGCCACCTCTACATCCTCCCTGTGTCCCACTTTTCTCCCGCCTGTTTGTATTCAGTCTAGACGACGCACTTTTATTTGTTGGTGTCCTGCCCTAGCCCGGGGCAGCTGTGGCGGGGTGGGAAGAGCACTGGACTTGGAGTCGAGAAAGCTGGCTTAAATTCTCACCAGGCTGTTTACAGGCTGTGTAGAAATTCAGACAAACTATTTTCCTTTTTGGGCCCCAGCCTCTCCTTTAAGCAATAGTAACAAGCTCTATCACTAGGGTTGTTAAAGGAGACAATATGGCATCAGGGAAGAGGCCACCACTTCCAGCCCTTACTACCTCCGCTAGACCCCCACATATCCAACCCATCCACACCGAACTTTCCTGGCATTCTGCAGACACCCCACTGCCATAGTCTTGGGCTCTTAAGATGTAGTCACTACTAATTTTGACATGTGATAAGTATGAAATACATACTGGAGCAGCCAGGCATGGTGGCCCACGTCTTTAATCCAGTGCTTGGGAGACAGAGGTAGATGGATCTTTATGAGTTCAAAAACAGCCTGGTCTACATAGTGAGTTCCAGGATAGCCAAAGCAACATATGAGACCCTGTCTCAAAACACAGCAACAATCAACAAACAAAACAAAAACACATCAACAACAACAAAATCTGTACCAGGGCCAAGTGTGGTATCACAAGCTTTTGATCCCAGCATTCAGAAGTCAGGGGCAGGCAGAGCTCTGTGAGTTCAAATCCAGCCTGGTTTACAGAGTGAGTTCTAGACTAACTGGGGCAGTACCTTGTTTCAAAAAAAAATTGATAGTTCTAATAATTTCTCACTAATAATTTCCATTTTAACTAAAGGTTTAGATGGTATTTCACATATGTGAGGCTAAATAAAGCATAATACAAATTTCATGTGAATTTTACGTATTTCTTTTAAAATCTGGCTTCTAGAGAAATTTAAAGTTTATGGCCTGGGAGTACGGCTTATTCTTAGCATTCGTAAAGTTCTGGGTTTGATTTCCCAGCACCAGATCAAACCAACAAATAAATTACATGTGGCCCATGTGCTTATTTCTATTGGCTGACTCTTGGTTGACTAAGCAAGAAAATAGCAGAAAAACAGGTCCTGGAAAGGAGACAGAGAGATGATCTTGGTGGCGCACGCCTTTAATCCCAGCACTCAGGAGGCAGAGTCAGGCAGGTGGATTTCTGTGAGTTCAAGGCCAGCCTGGTCTACAGAGTAAGTTCCAGGATAGTTACATAGTGAGATCTTGGATCAAAAGGAAGAAGAAGAGGGGAAGATAGCTCGATAATTAAAATGTTTGCCATACAAGTTCAAGGACCTAAACTTAGGTCCTCAGCACATAAAAAGCCAGGCACAGCAGGCATGTACCTGCAACCCCACTGCTGAGAAGCTGGACACAGGTGGAACCCCTGCGGCTCACTAGCTAGCCAGTCTAGCCAAATCAGTGAGCCCCAGCTTCAGTGAGAGACCCTGTCTCAGAAACATGGTACAGAGCAATTGAGGAAGATGTCTCAGAGTGGCCGCTGGCCTCCCTGTGCATGTGCACAAACGCCTGTGCACATAGATTGCACACAATAGGAAAAAGGGAAGCATACGAAGGCAGAGTCAGGTTGGTTTTATGTTGTGGTCAAGAGAAACCACACTGGAAAGGGAACAAGACTTGAAGGTTTGAAAGCCAAACATGGGTGTGCCAAGCAGGGGACCACGAGTGCAAAGGCCCCAAGAGAAGAATCTGACGAACAATATGGTGGAAACCATATGCCCAAGATGAATGAGAATCTGGTGAGTTATTGCAGGTATGGGCAGCTAGACAATGCAGGGCCTTTACCCTGGGTAAAATGGAGTCTCTACAGGGTTTTGAGCCAAAAAGGGATAAGACCCGTCTCGCCTCCACCAGCTCACTCTGGCTACTCTGTGAGCATCAACCAAAGGGAGGCCAGAGAGAATCCTCGAGGCTAAGTTCCAGGGGATAAGAGCACCTACCTCACTGGGCCTTCTGCAGACATCGACCCATGCAGGTAAACGATTGGGAAAGGGCGGACACTACGCCGAAGCTTCCAGAAGGCAGGACCTTGTCTTCAGTCCTCCTTGCAGTACGTGGTGCATTATCCTTATCATGCTCAGACATCTTCCCCACAGTTGTCAGGCACCTGTTTTATCCCAACCCCCTCTCCTGCCAGAGTACCACTTCCAGGCCCTTGTTCAACCCTTCTGTCTAGGATTCGATACCCACAACTCCTATCTCCACAGAGGTGGTCTGCAGGTCACATCATGAGAAATCATCTGTACCATGATCTAGCCCAAGCTAGAAGGCCCTGGCAAGGCTGAAACATTTTCCTACATGTGGGACTAAAGCTTTGTCTCCGTCCCCTGCTCTTTCCGATGGCATATCCTATCTCTACTAGAACCCTAGGGTGTACCATACTAGCCAGGCCCGTGTTTCCCCAGTCCTTTGTAATCAGGAGGAGCAAGATTCCAGAAGCAGATTTGGACACAATGCTATTGTGTCAAAGATCCAAGCAGGGTCCAGCGTGGCCTGGGACAAGAACAGGACAGAAAGGCTTGCATAAAGGAAAACGGAATTCCACCGGCAGTAACAAGACTAAACTCTTCAACTTAGCACCCAGAAGTAAACTGCACTCTGGGCTTGCAGCTCCCCCTGCCCCCGCCCACCCCTGTCCCCGGCAGTACCACTGAGCTCCAGCCAACAGCTCTCTCCAATCTCCAGTCATCACCCGGAGACATGGCCCCATCCTTGTCTGACAAGGAACAGGGACCTAGATAAGTACTATGTAGTGTGAAGATCCTTAGCTAAGGAGCCATGTCCCCTCTGCCCATCCCCAGAGAACCAACTCTTCACAGTGAGCCAGGAATGGAAGGGTTACCCCATATGCTACACCAAGGACTGCTTCTCAAACCTAAGACAAATACCATGTACCCCAAAAGAGGGAAAGCGGGACAGAAGGACCAATAGAGAAGGAGAGACCAGGGAGAGCTTTGAGATCAGAATTCAATTCTTTAATACAAAATGCTTTTTTTTTTTTTTTTAAGATATATCTGTATTTCTTTGTTGCTGTTTAAAAATAAATATGTACTACGGAATATCTCGGAAAACTGCTCTAGAGACAAAGACGTGATGTTAATATCTTTTTCCCCCACAATTATTACGGATAAACAGTAGCACCAATAAATAAATGATAACAAATATTAAAATTAAAAAAGGAGAGAGATTTAGTATGTAGAATTCTCTATTTTTCTTGTTTTGTTTTTACATATAAAAAACAGAATAGCAATGTCTATTTTATCAGAATCACATATATACATAAACATATATATATATATATATATTTATATACAAACACAAGTTGCCAAATATATATATAGTATGTAAATGTATATTGAAACCTTATTTCAAAGGAATGTGTGGTGGGGACAGGGGAGGGCAGAGCCGAGTGTTAGCAAAATTAAATATCTTCTCAGGACAAGCTAGTGACTGTCACCGATCAGGGAGAGAGAGATTGGAAACACAGAGTTCATACACAAAAAAAAAAAAAAAAACAAAACAAAAAAAAAAAAGTACAATAAGAGAGAGCAAGAGATATATCTCATAAATAGTTGAAATTAAATATTAACCAAGAATACTGAAAAAAACCCTACTCTTTAATTAAATTAACTGTTTTAATTTCTAATTAAAAAGGGCTATTAAATAAGTACCGTATATAAAACACTTTCTCTTTTCTCTGCCTCCGTGAGGGGCTCGCGGGTCCTGCCCCATTGCTCTACGCCTCAGGAAGGGAAAATGGGGAAGGGTAAGCCACTCACACAGCCAAGTCTCCTGGGGACAGAATTAGTGGTTTCAATGGTCTGATCACACAAGGTCCTCCTGGGCTGTACCCAGGAAGTGGGGTAGGGAGAGGACGAGGGGTTCCCAGGAGAAGGAGCCATTACCGGGCCTCTTCTTCCACTTATGTGTCTTCTCTTTGCCAGGACACCTGTGAGAGGCCTCCTAGGCACCTCAGAAGTGGAGAGAGCGGAAGGCTGGCCAGGCTCCTGATTCTTCCAGGCAGTGCCCAGAGGGGCAGGGTGCTCTTGCAGAATATAGTGGGGATCCACAAAGCATGCCATGTCCTGAGGCTCCCCAAACTTCTGGTTGACACCAGCATCTTTATCTCTTTATCTGTCAGCTGTCTTTCTGTCCTCTTGACTCATGGCCAGGGATGGGTTTGTCGTGTTTCTGGAAGTGAGCCAATGTGCCCCCGTGCCCTGGCCTTGCTCCTGGCAGGCAAAAGGACTTTGGCCTCTCTAAGAAGGACGAAAGACCACACAGAGTCTTTCATCCCATTGTCTCCCCTGTCAGGATCCGAGTGAGGACACTCTCCTCCCAACTCAAGTCCACAGCAGTCAAACATATCCAGTGAAGACACCAATAACATTAGCAGAGTTAATTTAAAAAAAAAAGAATATATATATATTTTATATATAAAACATATATATTTATTTATATATATAATATATATATATGTGTGTATGTGGGTGGGTGTGTCTACAGGAATCCAGAGACAAAAGCTCCCTAATCTTCCGGGCTTGGCGATTTAGCAGCAAGTATAAGGAAATGGCGAATCCAGTTCCACGAGGGACCGTGCTTGGTCACCTGCCCGGGAATGCGTCTGCCGGAGTCTCGCCCTCCGGACCCAAAGTGCTCCTCGAAGAGTCTCCTCTTCCTTCATGTCAGGCTTTCTGGATTAAGGACTGTTCTGTCAACGGTGACGATGACGGTGTGGTGGTGACATGGTTAATCGATCTTTCCGGTGAGAGGTCTGGTTCCCGAAACCCTGAGGGAGGCTCCTTCCTGCAGCCTGGCTCACCGCCTTGGCTTGTCACATCTGTGGGAAATGGCAAAAAGAGACAGGGGGTTAGGGCCACAGAAGCCTGGCAATGAGGCAAGCAGCTTCCCCAGGCCTGGGAGCCCATGGGTCCCCGTAGGCTGGCACCACGGGATCAGAGTTCCCAGAGGCGCAGGTGAGACAGAATCCCAGTGGAGAGAGAGAGACCAAGCCCTGCCTTCTAAAGATGGCAGACGATGGGAGACAAGACAGACATGGAAACACTCACAAAAGCAACAAAGGAGCAGTCACCAAAGGACAGACCCATGTGACACTCCACAGCACGTGGGTGACAGGGTTAGATGGGATTAGCTGGGAGAGGGTCCCTGCAGAAGAATCTTCAGTTCTGGCTCTAGGGTTAGGCTTAGGGGATGGAAAAAGTACCTTGAGCTAAGCCAATGACAGAGGACTGCCTTGGGGCCGACCCAGGAGCTCCGGAAAGGAAGGAGAGCATCTATACTCCCCAGACCTCTCCCAGCCTCAGCTTCTACCTTGAACTGCCTGGTGGCTACGCCTGTCTTTTACCACGTGATGTCTAACTTAGGCGGAGGACAGACAACTCAGTGGCTTTGTCTCTCCTGTTGAAGCAGAATGGGTCTCCAAGGACTGTCTCCTCTTGCTCTGCCCCTGGCTGGTTGCCCTGAGGACAGCCTGGAAACACAGGTCCTAACCTAGTCTTGGAAACTTGAGTCCCAGACACAGGCACTAGTGGGCTGAGTTGGGTCTGTGGAAGTCAGGTGACTTCAATTAGCTCCCAGCTCACTCCGGAAACCCTACAATACCAAGGTCTTTATCTTCACTAAAGCCCTCCGGTGATCTGAGCCGCACATCCAGCCCTGCTGTTGGGAAGAGACCCCACCACCATACTAACAGGTTCATTGTTCTCAGTCTCTGGGAATGTCATACCAACAACCAGAGAGAGAGACTACCCACAAGACACAAGAATGCAGGCGGGGAAGGAGGCACAGTGCCAAAGAGTCCTTGCACTACCTGAAAGGCTGGCCCTACGTTGGCCATCCCTTAAAAGCTTTCCCTCCCTAGGTGATGCTCTTCCTCAGGATGGGCTATGCTGATATAAACAACCTTGACTGCCGGTCAACAACCCTGTGCTCTCGAGCTTCCCTTGTGAGCTTAGCACTTCCTAAGTCCACATGGACAAACGACAGGAGTACAGACACCTGGGCATCCCAACAGTTTATGAACCAGACCCAGGTTTCAGGTGCTCAGAGTCTCACCAGGAAGAATACCTCTGGCTCTTTCCTGAAACCACACTGGATGCATTTTGAAATGTGTGGGCTGTTCAGGATTGTCACCCTTGCCCTGACTGATATAGGATAAGCTATTTAGTGTCCTCGGATGTATGTAGAAAAAAATTCCATCCCAAACAACAGCAGACCCCCATCCCCCCGGGCCTCTTTCAGGAAGTCCAGTCTAAGGTGGACCCCAGTCTGAGGTGGACATGGCCTGTCTTCAAGAAGCCATACTCTAAAGGGGAGACAACAAGAGATAAGGCTCCAAGCCCAGGAAGAACCCAGCTGTGCAGGCTCTCCCGGGGTCAAAGGTGCAGCCAGGCAACACTGTTAGGCATCACTCCATACCTGGAAGGGATCTGATGTTTTAGCACTTGCACCAAAGAGAATTAACAACATCAGCACCAACAGCCTTCAGAAGCAGCAGGACCACAGGACACAACACACAGCTTGCGTCCACACCATCACATTAAATCACAGTAGCCTACCCACTCAGGCAACCAGGGCCATCCCAGAGCAAGCCGTCTGGGCCACACTGGAGCCTGAGGCCACACAGAGCCCCAGCAGTAGAGAAGGTAGCAGTCACCACGCAGGCAGCTAGAAGCTGAGCAAGCAGCGGCCCCTCACAAGCGTACTCTCTCTCTCTGTCTCTCTTTCTCTCTCTCTCCCGTGTCTGTGATGCCCCTCTCTGACTCTTGCTTGCCCTCTGGAAACCAACCTGCAAGTACGTTCGTTTAACTCAAGCTGCCTCGCCTTGCAACGCGAGTCTGTGTTTTTGCAGGAACATTTACACGTCTGCGGATCTTGGACAAACAAATGCTTTCTCCGCTCTGAACAAGGCTCACAGTGACTGCAAAAAGGCAAAAGGAAAGACATCTAAGCTACAGCGTCAGCAGAGAGAGAGAGAAAATCCCATGCAATACCCCCTATCATGTCTGCGACGGCTTCCCCACCCAGCTCGGCAGCCCCTAGGCCCTTTCCACATTCTGGAAAGATCCGAGCGCTCTAGCAGAAGACAGAGAGAGTGGCAGAGAGACGCAGCGCTGGCAGGACATGTGCCTGCAGGAAGAGGAGGGCACAGGCGGGCAGAGTGCGGGGGAAAGGCTGCCGTGAAGGACGGTGCTGTGCCCCACGAAGACATGGGCCTGTCTTGGGCCACAGGGCCCCCACTACTGCTGTGCCCACAACACACCTTGACTCTTCACCTGCTGGGGACAGTGAAAAGTGGCCTAGGACACCACCAGGGTACCTTCTCCCTTCAAAAGATCCCCTGCCCGGACCCTCCACCAAGGGAGGGCCAGCAGAAGGCAAGCCAAATCCAGTGGCACTGTCCACCAGGCAGGCCTCCAGAGCCTATCACAGCCTATAAGAAGAGGAAGAGGCCACCATAGAAGACCTCTGTGGGTGATCTCGGTTGGACTGGACAGAGAGGGCTTTCCCCTCCTGGAGCCTCAAGCCCAGGTGTTAAAGCATTTCCAACAGACGAGGATGGGCTGCCACAGAACCCACAACCCACTCAGGCTCCGTCTTCAGCCTACCACAATCCACTTCCCACCAACATACCCCTTAATCATTCCACGCTGCCCTCCACACCGCCCCCCACACCTCCGACATGTGCAGGAGCCTAGAGCAGTGGAAACCAGTTGGAATGAGAGGGCCCCAATGCCCAGCGCCCATGCCAACAATGGCCCCGCCACCAATGCCCAGTGGGTGAGAGAAAGTTGGTGCCCAGCCAAGCCAGAGTACCCCTCCCTGAGTTGAGTGCTCCAGATCTACTCACCTTCCACCCACCCCAACCCAACCCTGGACCAGCAATGCCACCACCAAGTCTACCCATTGGTGCCATTAGTGGGGTGAGTGAGAGAGAGAGAGACTGAGGCAGGGCAAGAGCCAGAGGGGAGCTGGGGGTGGGGCCAGGTGGGGATGGGGAGGGCGGGATTAGAGGAGCTGCAGGCGATTGTCTGGAGGCCAGGGAGGCTCCAGGAAATTAGACAGCAGCGGCACCAACGTACACGCTCCAGGATTTAAACCGGGATTTCTTGCGCTTTCGTTTTTGACCCTTTCCCTTTCCTCGAACTGATTTTCTGGAAATATAAAAACAGAAACAGACAGGAAGAGAACGAGAGGGAAGAGAAGAGGGGAGCAATGAAGAAGACAGAGGCGAGAGCAGGAGACCCAGAGCCACCCTAGTCACTTCCTGGAGCAGCCTCCAGGTCAGCCCTCAGTCATGGTGGCAGGGACAGCACACACCTTCCTCCTCGCTTTGCCCCTAGTAGGGTGGCAATCCTAGCCCAGCCAGCCACAACAGTTAGACCCTGAAGGTCGGGAGGCAAGAGATGGTCTAAGCCAGACTTTAATGAGAAAGGGTTAGAAGTGGGCTGCGCTTCAGAATGTCTGCCTTGACTTCCAAGTGTGACAGAAGTCCCTCTAGGGGCCCTGCCTCACAGCAGCCTTGGTGAGAGGGGGCAGTTACTCAAGAGATGGCATATAAGCCATGGCAGGAGATGGGCACCAGCTACCCAGCGGTCATCTGGGATGGGTGGTGGGGCTGGCTGTTGTCAGAGCCCAGCACTGACGGTGGGGCCAGGGGAAGAGAAACAGTGTAGTGTAGGTGTGTGATTAGGGGGCCAAGGGACTTGGCAGAGGCTCTTCTCTCCAGAGGTCAAAGCCTGCCGCTAGACTCTCTTCCGAGCTCAGGCGAGCCCTACCACTCTCCCTATGGGCAAAGCAGACATCTAGGGAACAGCTGAGAGGGACAAGCTATAGCCTGTCACCCTCCAGGGAACCAGCACTCTCTAGGCCTGCCAAGTTTCAGAAAAGATATGGCAGCCTATCTATCACAGGGAAAAGAGAGACAGGAAGAAGGGACCTGGGGAGAAGGCAGGTCTGTCCTGCTTGGGAGAAAGTAGTGGAAGCATAGAAGGAGAAAGCTCTCCACTCAGGGCCACTCGCCTGGAGTCATGCCCTGCTCTCTCTCGCTCTGGTAGATACAGTAGTTGTGGAACCTGGGGACTTAGGGAGGTACATGAGGACTTCACATCCACCAAGTGGTAGGGCAGACAGAAAGGGGTACGAGGTGGGGGTGGGGAGGAGGGTGGGGTGCTCTCTCTCAGTCGCTCCTTCACTGTAAGTTCATACCCCAGCAATGCCAGCCACCCTCCCATCCTGAGCTAACCTTCCCAGCAATCAACGGGAAGCCTCAGAAATGGCCACCACACCACTTTTCCTCCCCCACTAAGAGAGCTATGTCTGCTGCGTGCCGCATTTATGGGAAGGCATACACACACACCAACAAATCTCCTGGGCCCTAAGAAACCCGGACGGCCACAGTCAGTGCCAAACAAGGCCCAGGCCACGTCCCCTGATACACAGAAACTACCCTGTGGCACCCACTCACTCTCCCTCACTCTGCTGTGGGTGCAAGTGTCCACAGCATCCTCTGTCACCCACACTGAAACACTGTGTGCTGGCCAGGAGGGACCTGAGCTCTGGAGGGCAGCATCTTCTCCAGGCTAGGTTCCTTCATCACTCTAGAGCCATAAGCCTAAAGCTGACTCCAGCCCACTTCGGTCACTGTACTACCCGCCCATCCAATGCCACTGAGGTCATCAGAGCACCCAAGAGAGGAAGCCGAAAGCCCCAAACCAAGACAATTGGAAAGAAATGCTAACATGTGGCCACTTACTTTTCTGGCTTTGTTCTATCTTTCTTTGGTCTGCAATGGGTAGAGAAATGGGAGAAAACAAGACAGAGAGATGTTAAAGTGGCGATAACAACAATTTGGTAATCATTTTACACGACGTTTCTGATTTAGCAATGCTACCTTAATCTTTTTGCAGAATAACAACGTGGGGCCCTATAATGCTGTGGAGGGGCACACTGAATTGTCATGCCTGTTTTCCAGAGGTGGGAAACAGAGGTGGGGCACGCTGGGGTCAAACACCTGAGCTCACACAGCTAGCTAGAAGGTGGACCTGCACTAACACATGTAACATGGTCCGCTCTGGATCGGGCATCAGCTAAGTCCCACTAAGTGTGCATCCCACTGAGTGTGAAGCTGTGCTCTCACCTGCATTCACATCTGCTGTGCTGTAGGAAGCTCATCTCTCCTATGTGCTGGCTTTGGTGAGGTTTGATCCGCATGATCTGCAGAGGGAAGGAGCAGATCACAGAGGTTAGTGACCCAGCCAGCCATACCCCTATGGGATACCCCGGGGCTCCTGCCATTTAGCACCCAGGGGTTCTACTGAGCAGGGCTGGGTGGTGGAGGTAGGGGGACCAGGGCTCTACCAGAAAAGAACCTCAGGTCGCTCCAACTCCCCCAGCCCTGCTGGCCTTAAGGAGCACTTGCTCTCCTTGAGAGCAGACAGCTGCAAGGGTTGGCCAGGCTGGGAATTCAGGTCCTGGATTCTCACCATCCCATCCCTTCCCCTCCTGCATCCCCTCCCAAGCTTCACCCTGACCCCTAAAAGCTACCTAAGAGCTACCCACCCCCTGATACTGCACCCCTCCCACTCTCCACCCCGTCTGGGCCCAGCTCCACCCACTAGGTAGCACCTCAAGACTGGCTTTTAACTCTGCACAGACCAGTCCCGTGCAGCTTCCCAAATAGAACCCTCAAGCGGGGGTTGGGGGGGAGCCTTTAGGCTCTCCCAGAGAAAGAGAAGAACACTTGTTGCAGGCAGCAGTCCCCTGTTGAGCCCAAGGAGCAATGGTCACGGAAGCAGACGGTCAAATCATGGAGCGCTTCGGCAGGGAATATAGAAGTGCAGGCAGACATCTTCCCCAAGGTAGAAAAGAACCCCCGACCTCATCTCCTCACCCCCAACCCCAATTTAACTCCTTCTACCAAAAGTTTCCCAGGCAGAGGCCCAGACAACCTTCTAATGCCCCTCCTTGCACCCCCCGTCCTCCTGGACCCCCTCCCCTGTGCCACAGGTGCCCACCTGCATGGTGATGTTGCTCTCTGACGTGGGCACACACTCCAGGGCCTCATCATTGCAGCAGCCCGCACACCGCATTAGGGGCACACAGGACGGCTTGAAGATATACTCTATCTCATCGGGGTACTCCTGGAAGATGTCCACCAGGGTCTCAATTGGACGACAGTAGCTTCGCTTGTAGACGTCCATGAACTTCACCACTGTGTGGGAGGGACGACAAGTGAGCCAGTTAGCAACCCAAGACGATCAGCCTCTCTCGCCACCCAGATTTGGGGGACCACTCTTCACAGCCTCCGCAATAAGCAAACGCTTCTGCAACTCAAACTGAAGCCCCTCCCCCATTTCTAGGTCCAGGTCCAGGGGAGGTGGCCCTGCTGCATCTGATTCCATTCCTCATTGTCACAGCAAGTTCCTACCAACTATGGCACCAGAAGACAACCTGAGTATGGGTACGGCTGCTTTCTGCTTTCCTCTCAGAGCTATGGCCATACCACTCAGCAGGCCAACAGCTACTCACCAAACACATACTGGACACCGGCACAGCTATGCATATACACACTCTTCCCCATGTTATCACTAAGCACTACCAGGACCCCATTTTATAAATGGGGATCTAGAGGCTCAGAGAAACATCACAATTTATCCCAAAGGCCACACTGCTGGTAAGAAGCAGTTAGAATGAGCTAGCATGGCAAAACCGTCACAGCAAAGCTATCCTGGCACCTACATCATGTGCAGACACAGAAACTTCAAGAGGCACCTGCCAGTCCCCCCTCCCCAGACTTCTGCCTAAGACAAATCAGCAGGTGGCAGTGGGCAGGCACACCACGTAGGTCCTGCCAGCACTAAGAACTCCGCCCAAGAGGGCAAACTGTTTGCATCATGGAAAGAACAGAAGCTGTCTCCATAGGACGCGTTTCCAAAAGCTGATCTGGAGGAAGACAGGGGACAGACCATTTCCCAGGCAGAGTCTGAGGTACAGGAGAACAGGAAGGGGTATTTGAGGGCCAAGAAGCAGGCGCTACAGAGTCCAGGACTTCATTGGGACACCAAATGGTAGCTCAGCCTACCACTTCTGGTCACACCCCTAAGGCTACCCCACAGAAGCCTGTCCGTGAAGTGAAAAAGGAACACAAGCCCACACAGGGGCCCAAGTTCTGTGAGCAGTTAGTATGACCTTGAGCCTGTCCCTCCAGTCTCTGGGCCTCTATCTGTAGAAACAGGTTGGCCTGACCTCTAAAGACACTTAAGCAGTTTGAAGCAGGAGGGTGGTGGTGCCCTGACTCTTTGCTAGCCCTGAAAACAACTCTTCTTTTCTCATTCCGGGTGGCAACGTTTGGAATGTCACCAAAGGCATTTTAAGTGCACGCTCCAGAGACTACACACCCCCACCCTCCCAACCTGGGGCCATAGCCAAACCTCCCTTTACTCTTCAAAGTTTTTTTTTCCCCCAGAAAGGTAAAGAAGATGGAACCCAGATGTATGGTGGGTTGGCTGGCAAGAAACGGGGGCATGGAGGAAAAGGTGGAGCAGTGGCCACAGATGTCAAACAGGGAAAAGGGTGCGGGTAACCTAAGCTGCCACCCCTGTGCTTTGCCAAGGGCTCTCTTTTCTATCTGGACAAACAAGCAAAGGATTCTTGTCTACCCCCAAAGTGTTAACATAAAACACAGCCCCCACCCAAAAAAAAAGGTCCATGAGATCAGATCTGAAAAATTCTTTTCAAGGAAAGTCTATATTGAGATGACTAACTCAGATTTTTTTTTTTTTTAACTAACCCTTCATCTTGGCTGGGACAGAGGTTGGTCCAGACTAGTTCGAGGCTCCACACAGGAGCAGGCAGCAGAAAGCTAAGACTGAGCAATTGAATGGAAGTGGGGGCTCTATGCAAAAAGACCTAAGATGAGAATCCAGTCCAAAAACTTCTTAAGAGTCCCCAAGGTCCACAGGAGATGGAGGAAGTGACTTGGCCAATACCCATGGGAGCCTGGCCCCTGCCCCCGAGGAAGGCTGTCCCGCTGCTCGGGCGTGTGCACACATACACTTCAGCATCGAGCTTTCGTGGTTTTCCTTATTTATGGCAGACGAGCTCTTCTCCATCAAACAAAGACCATTTGTCTTGCCTCTCCCAGACCACAGAGCCCACTAGGAAGCAGAAGGGGGTGGGTAGCACTTTGGAAGTAGGGGCCTGTCAGTGGCCAGGGCCAGGGAGTGGCAGAAAGCCAGGCCCAGGGCCAGAGAAAGGGCTCCTGGGGGAGGAGGCAAAACCGGCTGGACATCACCAGCCAAGGAAGGCTGCTGGCTCCTGCAGCCACAGTGGATTTGGGTCAGGGAAACTAGCCTGGAGGAAGACCCCAGGGCCTTCCCTACTCTGAGGAAGGACACTGGGGGAGTGGCATCCGGCTGGAGCAGAGGCTACACTCAGTGCTGGGGAGAGCCAGGGCGTCCCCAGAGAAATGGGAGGATCCCGGTACTCCAAACCACACTGGAACAAAAGGCAGGCGGACTCAGGGTTGGGCAGGGGGGCGGGGCGGCTGAGAGCTATAGCCGGCCCTCTGCTGGTCCTGCAGGGAAGTTCACAGCACCCAAACACAGTCTATGGAAGCTGCCACACTCAGAGAAATGCAAAGCCAGGACTTGGGAGTCCTATTAGTATGTCCTTCTATCCTGCCCCAGCCTCATGCTTCCACCTCACACAGGAAGGGTCGCAGCCCCCATGGGTGGGCCATGGCTGAGTAGGAAGTGGCACTGAACATTTATCTTCCCCTGGGAGAAGGGGGTACAAGAGACACCTCCCAGAACATCTGGAAACTCTGAACACACTATCTTCCTGTCTGTGCTCATGGCAAGCTTTCCAGATAAAATTTCACTGGAAAAGCTATTAGAAAAAGCAACAAGTCCTGTTTCTAGCAGGAAGCTGAACAGGAGACACCTTGAGAACCACAAGGGTTAAGCTCAACAGTACCTGCTGTAATCTCGAGCCTCATATTCCTGAGCCCCACCCCCCCCCAGGTCTGAAAACGAGGAATGGGGCTTATCCATGCACCCTACTGAGACAACGGGGACGCATCAAAGAGCCTGAGACTCACCTTCATGGGCCTTCTGCTCTCCTTCTGTTGTGGGTGCAGCTTGGGACCACTGAGGACAAAACAAAGAGTAAAGAGCGTTGACAGGGACAGGGACAGAGGCAACCACAGGAGTCCAAGGCCTGACCACTGAATCTCTCTTCTTGCTTCTCTCCCAACCCCCAGCTCCCAGCCTCCCCAAGGTTTCTGAGTCACACAGGGAACAGTAAGGGGTTCCTGCAGGTCCAGAGCATACCCGCTACTCTGGACAGCTTCAATTCTGAACCCATGGAAGTTAAAGACTAACCAGGTGCTAGGGAGCTCCCAATACAGGAGGAAAATACCAGAATTCTGCTTTACCCAGGCCTCCAGGTCCCCAGCCCATTCCAGTCTTGCCCTGTCCTTTTCCCACTGCCCCCGATTCCCTGGTCCAAAGCCATGGGTAAGTATTAAGGTCAAATAGGAGGACAGATTTGGACTGGGGCAGGAAGGAAGGACTGGGGCGAGAAAAACAACGTGGTGACCTTCTCCTGCTGACATGACAAATACCAGGGTGAGCTCGTGTTGAAGAGGGAGGGGTGCAGAGGACCGAAGGGCACCAACTACCCTCCCCCACCCAAACTCTTCCCAGGCCTCCAGAATATTCAGCATACCCACAGGTCGCTCAAGGGGTGAAGAGCAGGGAGGAAGCCCCTGAGGAAGGGAGAGTTCCATCTCCCTCCCAGCCCAGTCCGTCCAGGGCCTGACTGCAGCTCCAAAGCCTGGCTAGCCTCCCACTCCCACATCCTCAAGTCTCTCACCTGGGCAGGGCACTTTAGCTTTCTCCACAGTACTGCCCAGCTCCCAAGGGGTCCCTTGCTCCAGCCTGAGCCAGGGTCTCCAACCCTCCTCATCCCCACCAGTTCCGTTCTCCCCTCCCTAGAAGCTCTGAAGGTCACCAAGAAGGCCCTGTGGGCCTGACAGTGGCGAGCAAGCGGAGGCTTCCAGGCCTTCCTGAGGGTCTCCTGATGCCACCGACTCCCCAGTCACCTGCTTCACACCAACCTGGACCTCCAACTGCCCCAAAGGGACCAACTCCCACCTTTGGTCTGTCTCTGTCTCTTTCTCCTAAGAGCAGTCAGTCCATCCAGGGACCTCAGCCTTTCCACCAGGGCCAAGGTCAGAGGTGGCCCTTCTCAAGAGAGAGTCTCCCATTGCAGCTACCTCAGGTCAGCCCTGGATTCTGCACCTCAGGCCCTCAACTACCCCCTCAATAGCACCATGACATTCTCTTACTCCTCTGTCTAGACCCCAGTGGAGAAAGGGGACAGAAACGTTGAATCCCTTCCCAGATGGGTAGGTTCTAGGCAGGGACTGGCCAGGTGTCCTTCTCTGGGGGCCTCTGAAGGTCACACCGTGGCTGAGCACTTCTGCCCTCCTCCCCACATGGAGGCCCAGAACCAAGGCCTTTGTGCCAGGGTCTAGGGAACTCTGGATGGTGGCAGGGACACCTGCCCTTCTCCTTCCTTCTGCCTCCTTTCCAAGAAGACTCTAGTGCTGAGGGTTAGTGGAATGAGCATAAAAGGACCCCTTAGCAGGCAAGTTGGGTGGGCAAGTTCAGAGTTAAACCACCTGCTCTCTGGCATCGGGCTTTGCCAGGACAAAGTGTATGTGAGATACTACTGACAAGGGACCCTGCCAAAGGTGTGGGAAAGGGCTGGTTCCAGGCTACCCCTGTCAGAGCAAATATCAAGTCATGTTTCCAAAAAGGGGAAGTGGGGTGATGTCAGTCTACCCTTCGTTTTGAACCCCCCCCCCCCCGCCCCGCAAAAAAAAAAAAAAAAAAAAACCGAACCACAGCTAACTGGAGCTACTGGGAGGGGAGGGAAGCACACCTTCACCAACTCAAAACTTAGGTCAGCGTTTCCACAAAGAACCCGAGGGTGGGCCCCAGCACCCCCACGTCTGACAGTCACCGTCCTTTTCCTGAACCCTGGGGCCAGGAAGGGTCCGATAAGTCTTCGCAAAGAAAAGGAAAATATAATATAAAAGGGTGGGAAGGGCTTCTCTGCACACCAGGCAGGAAATGGGGAAAAGGGGGAAGGGGCGTCGGGAAATTCTTCCTAGAGCGAGGCACGGGTAGAAGTTGGGAACGGAGGAAAGGGGCATGGGAGTTTCTCCGGATCCCGGAGCTGGGGATACCTCCAGAGGTCACCTTCCTCGCGGAGGGCCGGTGGGGGGAGGGGTGCCTCTCGTCGCCCGGGTCTCCGGGCTCCGGCAGCCGCGGCTCCGGGAACACGAGGCCGGCCAGGCCCGGGCTGATGTAATCGGCTCTGCGCCGCGCGCGCCCGGCCAGGCGGGGGAGGGCGGGCACCGCGCGGGACGCGAGCGGGGACGGGAGGGGGTGGCGCGGCGCAGGTGGCCCAACAAGCAAGAGGGGTGGGAGAGGGTCTCCGCTGCAATCCATCCTAAAACTTTGCTCAAACTCACTGCAAGGGCCGAAGAGACCCGAACGGCAGTGACAGCAAAGCCCCCTCGGTCGCCCGCGCCCTGCCCCCTCCACGATCTCTGCCCTCCCCCGGTCCAAGGTCCGAGCACCCCCCAGGCATGCCCGCTGGGCTTCGGACTCCCGCTCCCTTTGCCCGGACTTCCAGTTCTCCCGGGACCCGCGACCCGGAGCAAACTTCTGCCGCCAGCCGAGGCTCAAGCCCAGCCCCCTCAGCCTCCTCCTCTGGCTCCCGCCCTCCGCTGCTCGGCCCAGATCGTACGTGCGGTGACTCTGGTGGGTGGGCAGGGCCCGCGTGGGCGGCGAGACTATCCTGGCGCCCTCCCACCTAGCGCGCACCCCCTCCCCCTCCACGTACGACGACAGAGGGGGACGCCTCGCGCCCGGTGCCCAAGGACCCGCGTGGGGCACGAAGCCCCCCACGCGCGCGCTCGCACGCACGCACGTCCCCAAGCGGGAGAGGCGCTCGCCACGGCCCGGCGACACCAGGCGGGCACGACCGCTTACCTTGGCATGGTGGAGGTACAGCAGTAAAGCCAGGGTCCAGTGCACCCAAGAGAGCAGAAAGTTCATGGTTTCGGAGGCCCGTCCGGGGCCGGCGCGGCTCGCGCTCCCTCTCCGGCTCGGACTGCGAGGCAGCCCGCTCTCTTGCGCGCCTTGGCGGGCTCCTCTCCCTTCTGGAACCGAGGCCCGGGCCGGGGCCTGGGGCGCGCGCGCGGCTGGAGCACTGTCTGCGCACACGGCCGCCTCACCCGTCCATGAGCCCGGCTCCTGAGAGCCGAGCGCCCACTGCGGCCCCCTCTCCTCTTCCTTCTCTTCCTCCCCTCTCTTCTCGGGCCCCGGCTTCTCCAGGCCCGAGCTAGCACTTCTCCCAGCTCCGATCGGTTTGCCTCCTGCGGCGCAGACCACGGCTACTCCGGAGCGAGAAGAGCCCAGAAGTTGGACGAAAAGTTTCCGTGCAATCCCGCGAGCCCCGACCCCCTCCACCCCGCCTCCGGGCGCGGGCTTCGGCTCCTGCTCGCGGCTCGCCGCCGCGTCCACCGTCGGCAGCCCGCCGGCGAGGAGGTGGGCGCTGGGGCTGGGGGCGGTGTCTGTCTGTCTGTCCGTCAGCGCGACTGGTCCGATGCAAGATCCCAAGGGGAGGGCTCACGCCGCGCTCTGGCGGTCACCCCCAAAAGCAGGTCAGTCACTTTGCCCCTGTCCCTCTCTCTGTTCGCTCGCCAGCGCGCTCTCTGACTGGTCTCTCTCTTCCTTGACTTCTCTCTGGAGCTCTTGCTACCTCTTTCCTCTGCTGATTTCCAAAATCCGAAGTGATTTGAGGGAGTGAAAGAGCAACCTCCCCAAACCGTTGGCACGATTTAAGAGGGGAATAGGAAGCAAAAATAAATTAAAGCGTAAAACAATACAGTTTAAGAAAAAAAAAAGAGGTTTGAATATCAAATCCCAGAGCACAGACTCCCTGGCTGGTGAGTCCGCTGAATAGTCTGCCTTGTCGCTGCGTCTCGCGACAGAGCTCCGCTGCCGCCGCTCAGCTCGCCCCCAGCGCCGCGGCCTCGCTGCAGCTCGGCTGCCCCAAGCCTCTGCGCTTCTCACCGGTAACAGCGGTGGAAAAAAAAGGAAATCTGGCCCCGCCCCCAAAGGCCCCGCCCCAGACCCGCCCCGGGGGGCGAGACCAGGCGGAGCTAGGCACCGCCTTTCGGGAGCCCCTAGGCCACTACTGCGAAATGGAAAGCTAAACCCCTTACCAGGGTCCATAACCTGAAAATTATCTGTGCACCCCTTCAAACTGAGCTCAGGAACACATTGGGGATCCCAGAGTTCTGGGAATCAGGGGAGACAGGAGAGTGAGGTTATATGCGGACAGGGTCTAAGAACAATTCCCTTTTCCCAGGAATATAAGAGAAAGTGGCGGGGGGGGGGGGGCGGAGGGCGGAGATCTGGCAGGATCGTATGGGGAGAGGGACACCCGGAGTGACCCCTGGCCTTCTCCCAGACTTCACATGCACACTACACACATACACACATGCACGCACGCACTCACATTGACACACGCGTCCTCCCTCACGCAGACTCGGCTCGCCCAAGTTCACGATCTCCCCGTGATGGCCGAGCGCCCCCTAGTGACCACATTATGCACACCCCAACTCTGGCACAAATGGCACGGGTCTTGGAAAGGGGTGAGGGTTGACTCTTGACAGCGACAGACTTTGACCTCCCAGATAGTTGCGTGTTTCTGACACACACCCCCCCCAAACAGTTGCGTGTTTGACCTCGGAAGCAGAAATTCTAGGTTCATGTATGGAGGGGGGGGCTTGCTTATATGAGCCCTTGTCAGATCTGCAGACATCAGGAGCTAGGGCCCTGGGGTAAATGAAATCCTCTGGGAAGTTTCCAGAGAGACTTCTCTGGAGAGAATTTGGCACCAAATTTGTGGCACCGAGAACGGGAAGCCGAGCAGTTCTGGAATTAGTCAGTGGCCGGGAAGGAGACGACCTGTGGAAGCCCACGTATGCACTGTGAAGTCTGGCAGAACCCTGAGGGAGAGACAGCTGGGCAGACAGAGGCCCTTGTTCCTCCTGATCATCCCCCCCCCACACACACACACACAGATGTTGCCAGGGAACTGAGGCCAGGGTGCCAGTGGGGGGCAGAAACAGGCCAGGCCTGCATGGTGATTCAAACCTACCCTAGCATTCGGGTAGGCCAGCTGCCCAGTGCTGCCACCAACCCTGGGAAGGGTGGGAGTGGAGGCTCCCTCAGTTCTAGCCTAGGCTCAGTTCATCTTCTAAACAGAGTGCAGGGATGTACTCCACCCCACCCTACCCCACCCTACCCGACTCCCCATTCTCTCTAGGACCCTTGGCTATTTCTCTATGCTCTCACACTTAGCCTGTATGGCTCTGTCCCCTCCCTTTCCACAAAGTCCCCTTCTCCACCTCCTAGTGTCTTCCTTAAGAGCTCCCCAAAGTCCTCACCTCCAACCCACCCTTGGATATAGGAACCAGCCTGGAAAAATTCCTGGTTGGGCTTTGGCCCAGCTGCTCCTAGACTCCCCTGGGAACAAGAGGGGGCTCTGATACCTGTGAGAAGAGGGGACCAACCAGTCCCAGCCCTCACCCAGATCTGCTGGGCTTCTAAGAAAAGGAGCTCAACAATCTTCCTATTGGCCCCCCAAAAAGGGTTACTCCACCAACTCCATCCCTCTGCACACAGTACTGAGACTCAGTGGGATTCTGGTACCTCTTGGGCACCCCAATTCCAATGGAGCAATGTTATGAGTCTCTTCTGAGGAAAGAAGCTGGCTCCTACTCAACTCATCCTCTCCTGCCTCTCATGCCTGTCCCCTCACCTCCTGGATGGCTCCCTTGTAACAGGGAGATTAATAGTTAGGAAATGTTGGCTGACCCAGAGCCCTCCTGTGGTTTCCTCACCTGATCCTGATCCCTGCTCTATACAGCTAAGAGGCATTGGAAAGGAAAGTCACCAAATGTCTCACGTGTCTCCCTCTAACATCCCAAGAACACCAGATGTAGCACCTTGTCAGGGAGCCCCTGTCCCTCATCATGGTATAGCAAAGGCTGTGGACACTGAAGGCTCCCAAGCTCTGCGTTTCCAGCTCTCTAATCTCTACCTTCTACAGCAGTGGGTCTCAACCCCCAATCCTTTGGAGTGGTTGCCAAACAGCCCTTTCACAGGGGTCACAGATCTGAGAGCCTGCATATCAGACATTTACATTACGATCCAAAACAGTAACAAAATTACAGTTGTGAAGTAGCAACAATGATATTTTTTTATGTTGGGGGGTCACCACAGCATGAGGGACATTAAAAGGTCTCAGCATTAGGGAGGTTGAGAACCACTGTTCTATGGTCTTGGGAAATGCCACGGGCCTTCAGAAGAAGGACTCAGTAAAGGATCCCAAGGTTTGGAAGAAAAATGAAGAGGCTTTCAGGAGGGTTAGCTACCTACAACTTCATGGCTTTAGCATCCTCCTCCTCCTATCCCAGGACAGCCATGATATATATGTGTATAGTATATGTATGTGTATATATACTATATGTATATGTGAGTATATGTATGTATAAGGTGTGATGCCACCATATAAGGTTCCCAGAGGAGCCTGGGATCAGGGAGCCAGAGCAATGATGCTGTCGATTTCCCTTTCCAAAGCACTAAAGCCATGCTAAGATTGCGGCTTGGCCTGAAGGTTTTGAGTAACCCGTATCAGGGTAGGGATGGGCCGCCTACCTCCATCCTGCATTTTAGAGACACAATCTGAAGCTGAGTCAGAGGAAGGGTCACTTCTGGATTCCATGGGAGCTGCAGTTGCCTCTAACACATTCCACTATGATGTCGTCCATACACCGATATGGACCTACTAAGTGTCATACTAAGTGTCAAACTGTCACCTAATGAAGCCTTGGGGAATCCAGGAAGAAGGGGAAGAGACAAGTCAAGTGTCCTACTATTCCTGCCCTTCCTGGGGGCTCATTTCCCATAATGCACTTCATCCCAGAATAGATTCCATTCATCTTCTCTCCCCCAGGTCACTGCAGCACAGGGGACATCAGAATGTAAGTGGCCTGACAGAAATGAAAATATTCTGAAGAGATACTTGTGTCTCTCAAACTGTCGGTCTATTTAAACAGGGATTTCCCCTGTTGACCTCATGCTGGCCAATGCAAATCAGACCAACCAAGATGAGCCTTTTCCTAGCATCGTGGGACAATAGGGGACCATCCACTAGATGGTTCATCGGTGACATCTTCAGAGAATATTGTTCAGAGACAGGGAGGAAATTGTCAGAACTGAAATAAAGTCAGGTTGGGCATGGGGGTGCTCACCTGTAATCCCAACATTCTGGTGGTTCGTAAAGTAAGGACAGCCTAGGCTTCCTGTTGAGTCCCTTTCTCAAACCCGTGACATGGGGCAGCTTGTGTCAGCCCTTCCAAAAGTCAAGGCCAAAAATCAATCTTTCCTCCTCTTCTTTCTCCTCGTCTTCATTTCTTTTCTTTCTTATCTTTTTTTTTTTTTTTTTTTTTGAGACAGGGTTTCTGCCTTGAAGAATTTCTGTGGGTAGACTAATAATATACCAAAGGCAAGATAGGGAAAGGTCTTTCAGTATTAGCCAGCAAAGCAGCCATGTTGGCTGACCCGAAGTGCTTCCTGCATGAAGTGGCATGGGGCACAGACTCTCAAGCAGTTGCTACATTCACCCAGCAAGCTCTGATTTGGGCAGGACCCTGGCTTTCCACAGTGTAGAAGAGGCTTCCGGTCTATAGGTGAGCAAAAGACTAAACTAATGGGGGTACATAATTGCTAGGAGAAGGTGAAGCCATCCTGGAGAAGGTGACACGTTCGGTTGGGTTTTGATGGAAAAGCAGGAGTTTCAGGAGTTTAGCCATTGGGGTTAACTGGGAATAAGAAAGAGACAAGGGATTTCTAGAGATTTCTGTAAGGCTGCCTGCCTCCCAGGTCCTTCTCTGGGTCTGAGGATAAGGACTTAGAGGATAGGCTCAGCTAAGGGATTATATTAAGGAACATCCCAGACAGAGCCCAGGGGACAATACTGTTCTCTCGGGGGTGAGTTCCACATTGCTTTCTTGGCAGCCCCCCACCAGGGAGGAGGCAATATGTCCCCAGAGAATTTAAAAAAGAAAAAATCCAGACAGTAGAGGTAGGTTCAGTCATATATCAAGTGCTGGAGTTATGGTTTACCCCAAGAGCAGCAATCTAGGACAAGCCCAGGGCCACTTGGCCAGGCCAGAGCACAGAGCAGTATAACACTTTCTCTAGTTCTGCCCCTGCCTCCAGGAGCTGAGAAGGCGGCAGGCTATGTGACCTTGGTCAGCAACAGTTCATCAGTCCTGCTGCTGGCCCTCAGCTTCTAGGCAAGATTCCCTAGCTCTGAGTCACTGGAGACAGTGACAGCTGAGACTGTTCCTTGATACCAATGTCACGTCTTCTGGTGGCTTGTGTCCTCGTGGCTCTAGAAGAGAGCAATGTTTAGCTCAAAAGAAATCTAGCAGGAATGTCATGGTGACATCTGGGGCCTAGCACTGATCAACAGAGGGGAGACACACCTTCAGCCCTCAGAAGGCAGGAAACTCCTTCTTCTGTCTCCTCCTCAGTCATTTTGGTTTCACCTTGTTTCTGTTTTATCTTCGTCTCACTATGTAGCCCAGGCTGTCTTGGGATTCATAATCCTCCTGCCTCAGTTTTTCGAGTAATGAGATTACTAAAATTAGTCATATACACAACCAACTGGCCCTTGTCTTCCTTGAAGACACTGGTTGGTAACCTCTCACTGTGAAGAGCCTTGGCTCCTGCTGCACCCCACACCCACACCCACCCATACCGAGGACTGGGAAAAACACGGTGGCTGAGCACAAATCTGGTTTCAACTACTTCCGGAGCTGTGAGCCTCAGTTTTTTTTATCTGTAAAATGGAAGTGTTGTTGCCCACCTGCCAGGGTTGTAAAGAGACGTGAGAGTTGATGTGAGCTGAGCGTTGAGCCTAGAGTGGGGCCCACACACTTTTTACTGTCCATCTCGGACACTCGTGCAGAGCTGTTTCATTGCCCAAGACACTATGATCCAACGAGAGTCACGGAGGGCTGGGGAAAGACATGTCACTCCCCACCCAGGTGAAAGAAGGGAAGGGAAGGGAAGGGGAAGGGAAGGAAGGGACCATATGCCTGTAACCCCAGAGTTTGGAAGGTAGAGGAAGAAGGAACTAGACAGAGTTCAAGGTCATCCTATCAATAGAGTGCTTTGTTTTCAAGGCCAGTCTGTCACAGAAAAACTAAAAGGAAGAAAGGGAGGAAGGAAGGAAGGAAGGAAGGAAGGAAGGAAGGAAGAGAAGGAAGGAAGGGGTGGAGGGCTAAGGGAGGGAGAGAAGGAAGAAATGAAGGAAGAAATCAGTCATGTAATATATACTGTAGACAGAAGAGCTGGCAGGTATGTTAGCTTGGTTTCTGCTTTTCCCTTTCCATGAAGCAACTCTATTACCAATGGTCACAGAGTTGGCTGCGATGCATTCCTTCGGGGAAGTTAGGAAAAGAGTCAGGCCCTGCCAGCAAGCGCCTTCCCCAGGACTCACCAGGATGTAGGCGAAAGCCTGGCCCACGGCCTACCCCGAGAGATACATTACAAAGATATCTCCAGTTAATGATTACTCCCAGAGGGGGCTATCCCACTATCCTGCCTGCTTTCCCACACTCAGAAGTGCAAGGAGCATAGGGTGTCGGGGAACAGACCTCCCTTAGCTTCCAGAACCTTCCTGGCCTAGTTCCTATTAGATAACCGGTGAAGCAATTAATCAAAGGCTATCTGAGCCAGGAGAGCATCAAACTTGCTCTGAGCCTCTTGGGGTCCTCAGAGGTAGTGGTAGGGGTTAGCGTGGGCAGACACAGCTCCCAGTTTTATCTCTTTTTCTTTATTGATGTTTCCTTTGGAATGTCACATGAAGAAATGGCTCATTACTAACGAAGTTTGAAAAATCCCGATTCTGGCCAAACGGGGCCCAGAGCTAGCTGAAGCCAAACAGAAAGCAAACCTGAACTCCAATCTTTCTTTCTGCCTCTGGAAAAGCCACCAGATCATTGTACCCAGCACCAAGCCAGGTGACTTTGGGATACGTGGGACTTCTGATTAGCTGGGAATCCAGGCAGTGTCAGCACAGGGGTGCTGGTGTGCACTGGAGCAGTTAAGCAGCCGGGCTTCTCCCCTGTTCCCAGAGGCATCCCTCCCCACAGCGAAGATGATGTACACCCAACCCCATTTAGGTCCCCTAGTCAATCAGTCCTATCTACATCTCCCTTCACATCAGCCAGGACCCATGCCCTCCCAGAACACAGCTAGAAACATCAGAAGAGGCAAGTCAGGGCACACTTAGTCCCTAGCGGGATGGGAACACCTTCCTCACCATCTAAGAAAGAAGACTAAAGCATTTAACACCTACTGCGTCTCAGGCAAGGTACACAGAGCACTGGGTCATCTGCTGTGCCAAGCACAACTCTTTGGTATCTAGATTGCAGGAGAGCCCAGGAGACCTCAAAGAGGGAAAAGGTAGCCAGAAAATCTTGTGGCTAGGGTAGGGGGAACTCACAGGCAGCTTTTTACCCATCAGGTAGCTGTGCTGGGCCATGTCAGCCGGGTGCTCGTCCTGCCTTGGATCTCTCTCTGCTCAGAGGTAGAATGCATAGGCAGTCTCTGCCCAGGCCTGCCTGAGGCCTATCTTGGGTCCAGGTCTGTATGGTTCCATGTCTAGTCAGCTCTTAGAAGGACCAAGCTAGGACTCTCACCTAATTTCAAGAAGCAAGTGTGACCAACATGCAAAACAGCAGATTACCATCCAAACCCTGTGCCTTCCCAGGGTGTGTGCACACACAACCACTTTGCATATGCCCCTGGGGCAGGGACTCCATCTTTGATCTCCAGCACCCTCTAGAGGATTGGGGTTGTGAACTGTCAGATTTCAGGTCAGGTTGCAAACATGACCAGCTGGTCAGGAACAAGTGGCAACAGGCGTGTGCTATGGGCAGTTATAGTAACCAGACAGCTTTCTTTCTCTTTTGCTTCTCTCTTTCCTGGAGCATCTCCGTCCCTCTTCTTGGCCTGGTCGTTTGTCCCAGGAATCCTCTTGGGACAATTCTGTTGGCTAATTGCCTTTCTGAGACGTCACAAGCTTCAGCCTCTAAGATGCTCTGACTTCTCTCCGTTTCACATTGGGGGGGGGCACACACTGGGAAGTAGGGGGGAATCTAGAAGAGATGGTCTTCATACTCCCGAATTCTCATGATCCCTTGGAGCCTGAGGAGACTTATGGGAAGCTTCTGAGGGAACAGCCATACTCCTGCTTCTCGGAGGACCCAGCATTGCACCTGTAGAGAATGAGGTGTCAAAACCGCTCCACCAAGGCCCTGGTGCAACCTGAGACTCTAAGGGGACAGAGGTGAGCACATTGCCTTCTACCCACTGCTGATGGAAGCCCAAGGAACCACTCCACCCCAGCTTACCCCCAACTACCAATCTTCCGTCCATTTATGTCCCTCAGCTGACCACACTAAAGGCCACAGAACTAATAAACCACACACACACCACCACCACCACCACACCCACAACATGACCCCATGGAAAAGACAGGAGCGTTCTTAGAAGCCCAGCTGGTCCAGGAAAATGACCTGGGTCACTGCGTCTTACAGCAGGGCTACTAAGAGAAAGGGCAGTATCACCTCTTGGTACTACCCTGGGCATAATCTTAAGAACTCTGTGGACTAGTGAGGTTTCTAAAGCCCTAGTTTTACAGTGCTGCTGCCCAGGAAGCCAAAGTCTGGGTCTTGCCCTGAAGTTACCTGCACTCCAAACCAAGCTCTGGTACTGGACACAGAGCTCAGTTAGTTAGCTTGCTCGGCATGTGTGAAGCCCTGGGTTCAATCCCCAGCACGGCAAAAAAAAACAAAAAAAAAAAAAAACCAAGTATGGTGGTGGATACCTGCAAATCCAGCACTTGTGGGGTAAATTTAATTCTCTCACTTGGAAGGTAGAGGCAGGAGGATTGAGAGTCTAGCATCATCTTTGGCTACATAGTGAGTTTGAGGCCCATCTGGGCTACATGAGACTCAGAAACAAAGTTCAGACCCGTTCCCACCCTGGGGTGGGATGTCTGGAACCCCACGGTCCCTCAGTGCTATCTCTAGGCAGAAGGGACTAGACTGATGGACAACCCTGGTTCCAGTCCATGACTATAGGGAATACTGAAGAAGCAGAAAGTGACTCTGTAGACACTAAGGGACTTGGGGTTGGGTTGGCTGGTGGTAGAACATGGAGTCTGCCCAGGAATGATAGCCCAGGACAACCCTTTAAAGGTGCTATAAAGATCACTCAGATCCAGGTGGGGAGGGAGACAGAAAAAACAGCCCCTTCCGCCAACTGTCTGGACAGCAGTTTGAGTTTGTCTGTTGCCGCCAACCAACAGCAGGAAATGCAGCAAGCAGTGTAGTTAGATAAGCAGAGACCTCCCAAATTCATCTTCTCTGCAGGATTTGTGGGACGGGGAGCAGGAGGATGTTTATCTAGACACGTCTAGGCCCATTTGGAGCCAAGATGAAATGTCAAGGCGTACAGAAAGTGGGGACTCACAGGAGGAGACCAGTTAGACATTAGCTCCCCAGCACAGCTTGGGGAGAAATGTTAGACGGGGGCCCTGCCTCCCTGACAGTGCACAAGGAGTGGAGGAATGCTTCAGGTCAGGCCAGCAGAAAGCTGGTAGCAATCTGAGGGGAGGCTTGGGGTAGAATGCAAAGGTCAGTAGGAGTTTTAGCAAGGTTTGTGGGAAATGCAGAGGACCTGTCCTGGTAGGAAAGATGAGGACCGCCCCCACCCCCAACCCCGATCCTGGGCATGCTGAGTCCATCTCTCAGTACCACAAGGCTTCCTTAGGGCAGAGCCAACAGTAGTAACACCAGTGTGAGCCAGAGGCCTAGAGACATAGATGATACCCAGCCAGCCTGAGCCCCAGTATGGGGCTGGAAAGGCTGGGTGGGGTGTCTACAAAGGGAATAAAGGAACAGGAAGACTGTGATGCAGGGTTACGCTGTCCTGACTCACCCTGACAGAGGTGGGGTCATCACCTTGCACCTGAGCCCACAGGACAGTCTTTTCAGGTACTTCAGGGGACAATCACCTAACCATGGAGCCTTCTGGGGCAGGCTCTGCAAACCCCATCCTGTGTGTTTCACCCACTGTCACCCGAAGCCTCTAGAGGGTGCTGGAGAGCAGTGCTGGACTTATTGCCCCCTGGGCATATGCTGATGGTTTTATGCACGGCCCCCTGGCCCCTGGGAAGACACAGGGACCACACAGGAAGCTGTCCATCCAGACTGGCCCTCTCAGGACAGAAAAGTATGAAGAATGGGTCAGGGCTAAGACAGGAGATTCCTGGAGGATCCATGAACGAGAGAGTTAGGCCGGACTATAGGGGACTCCAAAGAGGGATGGGCTTTTGCTAGGGAAAGATTATGTGAGTGTAGCACCGTCTCTATGGGACCTTTGGTCATAGAGAGGAGAGCATTAGTTGGAATTTCTGCCTGATCTTGGAAGACAACTTGGAGGCACCTCCAACCCCACGCACGGAGAGTCACTCAGAGCAGAACAAGGAAGGGCAAGTGAGTGAATGAGAATCACGTCTTGTCGGTTTGTTTTTGGTTTGTCTTGAGACAAGGTCTCATGTAACCCAGGCTAACTCATGATTCTCCCTGGGCTGGAATTCTAGGAATGTGCCACACAGTGTTCTAGGGGAGCATTTTACTATGCTGGTTTTCAGGGTTGGGGAGAAGCTAAGGCCTACTGCTCAGCCATACTCCAGCCTTGTACTCGCTGAATGATCATGATAGTCATGACAACTACTGCCTTTAATTGTGTCCCTAGCGGGCAGAAGCAGTCTCTCTTGAGTCAGCATGAGCTACACAACAGGAAGACATGAACAAATGCCTACTCACCCCAGGTAGGGAAACAACAACATTTAAGGATACCAGCAAAGCCCAACTAGGCAAACCAATGAGATTTACTGACGTTACTCGAAGGATTATGGGTAAGGGGCTACAGGAGCAGAAATGAGTCGAAGATGGTGGCGATTGCCAAAGCCCACCCCAGCAAACGAGGTTCATGAAAGCTGGAACTCTGGAGCTCACTACACAGTCTTCAGGCAGCTCAACAGGTCCGGGCAGAGTCTTTTCCAAGTTACTCGCTTGGTCTAGCCTGTTTCCAGGCAACTCAGCTGGCCCGTCATTCAGGTAGCTGGTCTGGTCAGAAAGACTCTTCTAGGCAGATTCGCTTGTCTGTGTGTGTCTCTTAGCAGTCTTGCTGCTAATGTACGGAGGGAGGAAACTAATGGAGCTGGTCAGTTTCAGGGACTTCTGGAGACTCTTGAGTTGTTTGTTTCCTGAATTTTAACAAGTTGCCCTGCAGGATAGAAAGTCTTACCTCTTTATAGAACAGCCTAAGGCTTAGCTAGGGAACGGTCCTCCAGGGCAGTGTATCAGATTAAGAGGAAGTAGCTACATAATGACATTATGATAACTCTGGGAGGCTGGAGACAGTTGTAAGCAAAACCAAGACAGAGAAAGTAACTTGCCTAAGGTCACACACGGGTCAAATAAAGACCAGAGGTAAGACAGACGCAGATCTTTCTGGCTCCAAAAGTGACATTCTTAAGCCACTACAGCTTGGATTAAAAAGAGCCACTGGGCTGCAGCTCAGTACTTTTCTGTTGGGTGTGGGCTCCTAGGTTCAGTCCACAATACCTCAAACAACTGAACCACCAACAAGCCAGTCAATCCTTCCTGTGCTGGAAGGAACAGGCAGATGTCAGAACTTCAGTCGAATGTTTTCAGTTAGAATTCACTGGGTCGCAAACGCCATCACACACTATTCAGTGTGGCCAAAGCCTCAGTCATCCCAGAACCAGAAAATGTCTCTCAAATGCTCGTCCCTTACCAGGGATCACATCCTGGGAAATATTCCAGGAGCTAGAGAGATAGCTCAGTGGTTAGGGGCACCAGCTTCTCTTCCAGAGGACCCTGGTTCAGTTCCTGTTACCCACTTGATGGATCACAATCATCTGTAACTCCAGTTCCGGGGGACCTAACACCCCTTTCATGCTTCCTTGGGCATTAGTCACACATGTGTTGCACAGACATACATGCAGGCAGAACACCTAAACATATAAAAATAGAAATAAATCTTTTTAAAAATCATTTCATTTTCTGATGATCAGAAAAATCAATTATGTTCCTGTTGGTACCATCAATAGCTTAATTGTCCCTTGGTTGATTGACGACGAGTTAATAACTTTTGAGTCACTAAAGGGACATTGTCAGTAGCAATATTTAAGTAGTAACTCTTTGCTCCTAAGGGTAAATTCTAACACTCTACTGGGTGCCTGAAATCCAACAGATGCAAGGCACTTGCTACTTGTAAGTGCCTATAATAACGCTTAGTTTAGATATTAGACTAAGTGTGTTAGGGAGACAGCTCAGTCAACAAAGTGGTTACTGAGTTAGATTAGGGTTAGAACCCACAAAAGACATAAAGCTGACTGTTGTCACGTGTGCTTGTAAGCCCAACGATGGTAAGGAGGGCCCCTAAGGCCGGATGGCCAGTGGGAAACGCTGTCTCAAAAAACTAGGTTGGAACTGGGGAGATGGCTCAGAGTTCAGATCCCCAGAACCCATGTAAAAATCCAAGCACAATGGTAGATATTTATAACCCCAGGACTGGAGGGGGGCAGACAACAACAGACCCCTGAAATCCTAGTTGAACTAATGAGCTACAGGTTCAGTGAGGGACTCTGCTCAAAAGTAGAACAGGAAAGTAATCAAGGAAGACTACTGACACCTGCTTCTGACCTTCACACGCACACATGCACACCTGAACATACAATACACACATCACACCACACACACACACGTACACACATCACACATACACACACACACTTCACACATCATACATACCACACACATATATATATACAACACATCACATACACAACACACACACACTAAACACACCACACAAACACATTACACATACAACACATCACATACACAACACACACACACTAAACATACCACACACACACATTACACATACAACATATCACATACACAACACACACCTAAACACACCACACAAACACATTACACATACAACACATCACATACACAACACACACACACAAACACACCACACAAACACATTACACATACAACACATCACATACACAACACACACACACTAAACAACACCACACACATTACACATACAACACATCACATACACAACACACACACACTAAACACACCACACACACATTACACATACAACACATCACATACACAACACACACAGCACATACACATTACACACACAAACACACATTACACATACAAACACATACAATACACACCCCACACACTAAACAACACCACACACACACACACACATTACAAAAACAACAGTATAACAAGACACAGCATACTGAAAAGCAACACACAACACACTACACATTGCACACACACACAAAACACATCACACACCACCACACAACACAAGACATCTCACACAAACACACAAAAAGAAATTAACAAAAGTAATACCAGATTCTGAAGAAAACTCAAAGCTGACTCTGTCTAACACATGTGTTGCGCCGCGCCCACCCCCACTCATCCACACGACGCATGGATGCATGCAAAACTCATGCATAGAATGCATTGTACACAAAAATTTTGCTATGCATGTTACACAAAATAAATCATAGAAGAAATTACAATAGAGCATATCGAGAACGATGATGCCGCATAGTTATAAACCAGTTCCTCCCGCCCCAACCTCCCTTGTACTCAACCTTCCAACTGTACTGTTTGTGATGAAACCCTAGTGATGAGGACACAGAATGATGTCGTAGAGGAACTTTAGCTGTATGGCTTTAATAGAGGGAAAACTAGGACTGGCTTACTGATGGTCTGGATCAACTTCAGACCAATGGCCGGTGCCATAAGTATATACCGAGTCCCAGCAATCCAGCCCTAATCTCCCAATCCACCTTCCCTCTCACATGTTCAATGAAACCCTGACTGATGAGGTAATTTACTGGTGTCGTGAGGTCCTTGTCACCTGTTAGCTTCTGTAAGCAGAGTCCAAACGTTATTTAATCATGTGGTAAATCCCTTCCGAGTCGCCTCGCTCCTCTTCCTTCAGTGTGAGTATCATCCTTCCATACTTATCTGTGGTTCGTGATGTAGTGGGCTCATAATGTTATGAGCTCAGTGGCTCAATGACTGCAATATCAGCACTTGGGATGCGGAGGCAGGAGGATTAGGAATTCAAGAACAGCTTTGGTTACATCCAGTCTAGCCAGCTACACCAGACCGTTTCAGAAAGACTGAGGGCTCCACACAGCACAATCCATACTCCACGAGGTGATGTGTTTAAAGCACACGGCTGTGCGGACAGGAGTTCAATCCCCGGGAGCCACATGCTAAAAGGAGAGGGCCAACTTCCAAAGTTGCCGATGACCTCTGTATGTACGACTGTGGCGAGCATGCCCCCACACGTGGGCGCACATACGCTAACACAATAAAAATGTAATGAAAAATAATAAATATATAGACAGCAAATGCTGCGTAGTGTGGGCAGCATAAGTGCTTGAGCTGTAGACAGTGTCACGTCAGTAAGGGATTGTAAGCAATGCCACACACTGTCCTTGTCCTCGCTGCTCCTGGGTCCAAGGCCTGGTAGCCTCTACCTCAGTTTCCCCATCCCCACCCCCACCCCAGTGCTGGGACCACGGGTGTATACCATACTCAACTTTAGCCTGATCTTTCTGAGAGTGAAGACAGTGTCCTCTGTGACTTGAGTGGCTGGCTTCGAACCATTGACAAAGCCAATCAGTCTCACAGGCAAAATTCCCAACAGTGAGCCCAACATGCCTAAGCCGAAGGAATCAACTTGGCTGAAAACATTTTTTTTCATCTTTACTTTTTGTTGTGATTTGACCTCAGACTTAGACTAACCAAACAAGGAAATCAATCTCACAATTTGGTGCCACACCTTATTTAAGATAAAAAAAAAAAAAGTTCTATTATTACCTACCCCGTTTGCTCAGTCTCTCCAGTCACATGGCTTGGCATTAAATAACTTTTGGTTATTTCCACATACTGTTTAGTTCCCAGGGCTGATAAGCCTTGGTGTCATGGAGAACTAGTAAGTGATTTTTTTTTTGTTTCTGGTTCCCTTAAGAGTTTTTTGAGAAGGGTTTCATGCCAAGGCTGGCCTGAAAATATGGTGTCTGTGTGTGTGGTGTGTGTCTGTGTGTGTGTGCGCGTGCGCTATGCCGTTACACACTTATGGAGGTCACAGAACAACTTTTGGGAGTCAATTCTCTCCTACATGTGGACCCAGGACTAGAACTTGGATTATCATTAGGAAAGGAGCAGGTGTGTTTGCCTGCTGAGACATCTCACCAGCCTAGGGCTATTTAGAGATGTAGTTTGTCTGTTTGAGACAGGATCTCATTAGGTAGCCCTTGCTGGCCTGGAGCTAGCTATATAAACTAGGATTAGCCTCCAACTCACAGAGATCCCCCTGCCTCTCCTCCGTCCTGCTGGCAGTAAAGGCATACACCACCACGCCCGGCTTCTCGGGCCATTTTCTAGTGCGGTAAAATTCTGAAGGCTGCCTATTTGCTCATTTGTCAGTTCTAAACACAGCGAGTGTGTGCTGGTCCTTACCAGCTCGGGTGCTGGAGACTGGCGCTATCCCCATAAAGCACACTGATCAAGTTCACCACATATCTGGTTTGGTTTTCAGTAGATTAGTTAGTTAAGTCAAATTCTCTAATAATAGAGTAAAGACTTCCAGGAAAACACGGCAGTTTGAACACCTGCGTCAGCTTCCGTTTCATCCTGAAACCCCGAGAGTGCAAAGCTGGAGGTGTTCTCAACTTCTCTTTCGTTCGGCTTTGGTTTGTAGCTAGAATGGAAGGAGCATGCTCAGCACATGGAGCTTGTGGTAGGGAACTCACAACCATGAAGCCCACAGCCCAGAGTCCTGCAGGTCAGAAGCTAGCAATCCCAGTCTCCTTTGTTTACTGAGTGTGTGTAAGGGTGTGTGTGTGTGTCTGTGTGTGTGTGTGTGTGTGTGGTGTTTATAAGACAAGGTCTTATTATGTAGCCTTGGCTGGCCTAGAACTCACAATGTAGACCAGGTTAGCCTCAAACTCATAAAGATCTATCAGTCTCTGCCTCTGGAGTGCTGAGATTAAAGGCACTACCATGCCTAGCTTCTTGCTGTGTGTTTTGAGGAAATATAAGGATGTTTTCTCCTCCTTCTTCTTCCTCCTTCCTCTTCTCCCTCTCCCTCTTCCCTCCTTCCTTCTCTTCTCCTTCTTCTTCATGGTTGGGAGACGGCTCTGGATTAAAGCCTGTGCTGCCTCTGCGGAAGACCTGAGTTCAGTTCCCAGCACCCACATTAGACAGCTTGAAAATGCCTATACCTCGGCAGTCGCACTGGCCTTCAGATGGATTGCCAGTCTGTGTGAGTTCACATACACGTGACCAGAACCAGACTCACAAAACACATAATCAAAACAAAAAAAAAAAAATTAAAAAGATTATTTTGTTTTATACCCGTCAGTGTCTTCAGACATGCAGAAGAGGACATCGGACCCCATTGCAAAATTAATTTGAATACACTTGTGTTTGCTGGGAATATTGAAAATTACAGACTAGTCTGGAATGACCAGTCAGTATGCTCTTAACTGCTGAGCCATCTCTTCAGCCTCAAAAAAAAAGTTTTTAAAGAATGTCTAAATGACTAAGGAGAGTGGTGAGGGACTGAAATCAGACAGTCTTGTGGGCCCGCTGTGGAACTTGACATTTGGTTCTAAGTGTGGCAGGGAGATTCTAAGACAGACCTCCAAGATCTACCCCTACCGGCACCCATTTTTATTATCTCAGGGCTATACTTTTGATAGATTCACTCCTGAGATTAGGTTGTTGTATATGGTACAATTGAGTACCAGTTGAGCCAGGAATGGTGGTACTTGCTTTAACCCCAGCACTCCAGAAGCAGAGGCAGGCAGATCTGTGAGTTCAAGGACTCCTGGCTTTCTAAGCTGGCTAGGGCTACATGATGAGTGAGACCTGGGATGGACTGTTTCTAAGGTGTCCTGGGAAGTCTTTGTCTTGGCTGTTTAAAGAAGAGGATGTTAGAAGCAGGGAGTCTGACAGGGTGACACTGCCCTGTTGGCTTCTAGATAGAGGGGGCACGCGACGAAGGTGTAGCTTGCCTTTAGGAGCAGCAGACAGCCCTGGATGGGAGCCATAGAGAAAAACAGCTCCAGCTGCAATCACAAAGACTCCATTCACCAAGAAGAGCGAGCTTAAAGCCTGGAGCTGTAGTCCAGAAGTAGGAAGCACACCCTACAGTAGAGAACACACCTACCACTGGCCAGGCCTGGGTTCAATCCTCAGGCAGGAGGCAGGCAGGGAAGCTCCAAAATGGTGTGTTCCCATAGAACCTCCAGACAAAAAGTCTATCCAGGCCACACCTCGATGTCAACCTTTGAGACCGTCCCTGATCAGAAACCCAGTCACAGGGTGCCAGACTTCTGGCCCACAGACCATTACATGGCTGAGATTAGACTCACCTGTTTCAAAACAGAAACCAAAAGACCCTATGTGAGAAGCCACAGACACCTGTAATTTTAAAAGGATTTTTAGTTTGATTTATGTGTCTGTAGTGTGTGACTATCACATGTGTACAGGTCCCGGAGGAGGCTCCTGGAGCTGGAGTCACAGGCTGTTGTGAGCCACATGCTATGGGTGCTGGAACTGAATGCTGAGTCTGTGAAAATGAGCAAACACTCCTCCAGTCCCAGACCCATCTCTTCAACCCCATTTACAAGGTTTTAAAAATGAGTTTTATTTTAATATCCTCACCCATAGCTAAAAAGCTTCCAGAATGATCTACATGTCTGTAAGCCACCTTCGTGGATGGACATCCAGCAGATAGCCCACAAAGCGGTAAACATTTTTGACTATAAGCAAGTTGCTAGGAAAAAATTGCCTAGCATGAAGGTCATGAAGGAGTGCTAATATTTGAGTAAGTTCAAATCTCATGTCAGGTGTGGCAGCATCAGCTTGTAATCCAGAACTCAGACAGTCAAAGCAGAGCACCAAGAGTTTGGGACCAGCCATGGCTACATAGTAAGACCATGTAGAAAGAGGGCTGGTTATGACTCAGCGGTTCAGAGTACCTATGCTCTTTCAGAAGACCGGGGTTTGGTTTCCACACCCACATAGTGACTCACAACCATCTGCAAACCCGGTTCCAGGAGCTCTGATGCCCTCTTCTGGACTCTGCAGGTACTGCACACACATAGTACACAACATACACACTAAATAAATAAAAATTATTTTTTGAAAGGTAAAAAGGTCAAGAGAAAAAGGAAGAAGAGAGAAAGAAAAGGAAGGAAGGAAGGAAGGAAGGAAGGAAGGAAGAGAAAGGAAGGAAGGAAGAAGGGGAAGGAGGTCAGAAGGAAGGAAGGAGAAAGTGGAGAGAAAAAGATGATTGCATTATGGGAAACTTGGTCTCTCTATGTAGCACAAGCTGGCATTGAATTTGTGCCTCAGCTTTTGTCACACTCAGATGCAGCAGGATGACCTGAACTCACTTCCTATCCGGAGCACAACCCATCAGACTTCCACCTCTGCCACCACCATCTCCCAAGTGCCTGCACGCCATCTTGCGATGATACTTGGCACCTCGCTCACTTTTTGCATATGGTGAAAGTCACCGGATCAGCTAGCAGATCCCATCTGTGGTGCACCCATTCATGAACATGTAGAGGAAAGAGACTGATGCCGGGCATCTTCCTCTGCCACTTCCCCGGAGCCTGAAGCTTACTCTTTCTGCTCAGTTGAATAGTCAGGAGTCTTCCAGGGTCCACTTGCACATGTATATACGCAAGCTGCCATCTCAAACACAACAGCGCATGCGCACCACCTCAAACACAACAGCGCATGCGCACGCACTGCCCCCAGGCCTGCATTTACAAACGCATGCTTCTACACTCTGCTTTCCACTGATGTCGAGCCTCTGAACTCGGGTCTTCATGCACATACCAAGCACTGAGTTCATTCAACCACTGTGTCCCCAACCCAGTCATTGTTTTGAGACAGATCCTCACACTGTAGCCCATAGTAGCCTGGAATTCATTATGGGGTCTTAATTGACCTAGATCTCACAATGGTCCTGTTTTCCAGTGTCTCTAGTGCTGGGATTACAGGTGTGAGTTTTTCTATAACCTGCTGCTTTTTGTCAATTTTGTGGCATAAATCCTCAGTACCAGTGCCAAAGAGAAGCCCAGAGCATCCCCCCAAGGGCGGTAGGGAAGTGGAAGGCTGCTTCCAGATCCAGTTTCCCCCACTTAGTTTGTATTGTGGTCCCCACTAAAGTCCCAGGAGAGAACCTGCTCATGTCCCGCTCTTTCCTCTCCACAGCAGCTTCCTGGGGCCCAAGAGGGGAGGCTGATGATAGAAAGGGAGGAAGGGAGGAAGCTGTATACAGCTCTGGTGGGGGTGTGGGGCTCTCTGGAATCCTGGGGGAGTCTTCCTCCTTAATTGCTGCAGCCCTCCAGCTGTTAGCACTGACAAGAAATTAAAAAACATCCTGCCCCCTGCCCCCTGCTCCCTGCTCCTAGCCCCTGCCCCATGCCCCATGCTCCTGCCCCCACTACTTCACAAATGCTCCCTCAGAGGAGCCCCACGGAGGCTGCTGCAGAGGCTCCGGGATGCAGCCAGCGGCACCCACTCACCCCAAGATGAAGTCAGGGAGTGGGAATGGGCCCCAGACACCCACGTCTGCTACCACTAGGCCCTGACTTTCTATATCTTGCCTCATAATGCCCACAGTTCTTCTGGGACTCATCGGATTTTGGATTTGGGGGGAAAGATTCCTGGGATTGCAGATCTTTGATCTGAACTGCTCTGGGCTCAGCAAGCAACTAGAGAAAAGCACCTAGGAGATAGGCCAAGCAAACGGGATTTCAGCCCGGAGAAGAGTCTCCCAGCAGCCCTGTGGTTCCCTGCTTTAAGAATCATAGGTCCTTGCTTTGGATCAGTACGGTAGCAACGTGTCCCCTGCCTGCTTTCTCCAGCCTCCACATCCCTCTTGTTAGGTTGAGCTCTAGGGCAGATGCTAACTTTGTGTTTAAATGGGCCTGCAGCACCTACACATTGGAAATGAGTAGGATAGCTCTGCCTTATCCTCCATTTTCCCCCAAGTTTTCCCAATGAATGACCATGTCCTACCATGCCCCCTCCACAGCCCTCCCAACACGCCATGCTTCCTGCTAAATCATGTCACCTAGAAAAGGGACGAGCCCCTCAGTGAGCCCTCTAAATTGTGGTGCTGGAATAAACTCTCGGCTCACACAGTTGCGTGAACGACGACCCTTCGTGCTTCTGGTATTGTTCCTGCAAAGTTGGGCAGGTACGGTGGAGATCAATAATATGCAATTTCATTTCAAGTTATGCCTGACTTCAGCAGACATTGTCATCACAGATATTTTCCCCCAGTGGTGGATTACCCGTCATGTAACCACTGTTCTTTAGACTTTTCTGAAGGTGTTCACTGTTAAAATGGGGCTTTCTAGCTTCAAATAATCGTGAATCTTGAAACTGGTGTTGTGGTCTATGCCCATAGCCCCAGCATTCTGCAGGTGGAAGGTGATCAGGAGTTCAAGGCTGGCTAGCCTTGGCTAAGTGTCTCCAAAAGACTCAGGGGGATTGTTTAATCAGTAAAGTGCTTGCCACGAAAGCATAAGGACCTGTGTCCCATTCCTGGAACCCATGTAAGAGCTGGTTGTCCTGTCACGTGACTGTAACCTCAGCACTGAGGATGCAGAGACAGGAAGAGTCCGAGAGGTAGCTGGCCAAGTCAGTCTATCCAAGACAGTGAACTCCAGATCCAGCGAGTGATCCTATCTCAAACAAAGGTGAAGAGCAACCAACACAGTCCTCAGACCTCCACACTCATGGGTGTGTACAGACTTGTACACAAAAGGGGGGGGGGATTTCACCATGAACGCAACTAATGGCTGCACATCTGACAGTGCACACATGTGTATACACACTCACGGTCCCCAAATCTCGTGAGTATTCAGTCCCGGCAAGTCTTACGGAAGTCTATTTTTACATAAATCAGACTCATGTTTGCATCAGAGGATAAGAAGCAGGTATCTTCTTGGCAGCCATGTCAAGAGGGGAAAGTTTGAAGTCTTGCCTAACAAGGATGTCATCAGCTCTGCCTGCCTGTGGACAAGGGTTACTCTAGAGCACAGACACGTGTGCATGCCCGCTCACCACTCACGGAGGCTCCTGGCAAGCCTGAGTCAGGGCTGAGTTTACATAAGTCAGTCTTACGTAAGACTATACCTATCAGGTCTTGGAAGGTATGCTGTCCAATAAATAGTTGCGATTATGACTATGGGCTTAATTTGAGGGTACCCGATATGACAAGACTGCTCTTAAAAATAATTTATCCATACTCAAACTTAGGCTCGGGCAGAGTGCCTGTGTGTGCCCAGCCCTGTGGAGGGGCTGTCAGGCAATTAAGAGATGTTATGAGCTGTCCCTGCCTTAATGAAGCCTGAAACTGAATTCTGGAAAGGTGCCGGGACTCTGCCCAAGCAGGCTGCCCATGTACCTTTGCATGTACCACATCTCCCTCTAAAACCCTTCTTCCCAAAATGCTGCCACCCCCACCCCTCCCAGCAGAATAGAAGATCCTCTCACTGTCCCCAAGTCTCTCACAAAGGAGCAAGCCTCATCTTTCTTTGATGGACGCTCCTTTGCATATCTAATGTTCAGTTTGACCGTGACAAACGACTCCCTCTTGTCCCCCTCTACCACTCGTTTCCCTGCCCCCCCCCCAGTATCTTTGGGGAGACTTCAGTGTTTTCAAATGCTATCTGTGCCCCAGCCCTCCTCTCCAAACAACCCAGGGGCATGGCTGGGTGGGGGAAGGGGATGGGCGTGGTATCACCATCTGCATCTTCTCAGCCGTCAGCCTCCCCCATGTCCCATCTGAGTTAGGAGGGGGGCAACTGCTGAGTCAGGATATTCCTTACATTCCCTCCCCTCTCCCAGGCAGGACCAAATGTCACACACCCTGCCTGAGTGACCAGCCTCATTGCAATGTGTAGTCTCAGCTCACATGGAACCCCTTCATATCCAAGAGGAGGCCCAAGAAGGCTGTAGAACGTGGGGAGTAGGAGCTGGCCTTCAAGACCCTGCTTGGAGTCCCGGTGGGGTATCACACTGCTCCTGCTAGTCCAACCTCCTTCCTTCATTCCTAGTTCCCTCGTCCCCAGCCACCTCACTCAAGAAAACCTGGTGTCACTGACCAGGAAAGGACTAGGAGAGCCTGGGGAGATCAGGACCAAACCCCCAACTGAGAATCTACATGAATACCTGTGTGGGGAGTGGGGATTACCCCTCTAGTGAAATGTTTGGGATACCTCCACTGTGCAGAAAGAAGCCCCAAGAAAGATGTACAATCTCCAAGTAGCCTCGTCTTGAAGAGAGAGCTTTCCCTGTCTTCAAGGAGCTCCTAATCTGCTGAGGGACACCACACAGGAAGGGAAGGAGGCTGGTCTCTCACTGAGGGGGACACAGCCTGGAAGTGTGGGAAAAGGCAGTGGATGGGAGTATCTGAACTAGATAGGGAAGCTTTCCCAAAGCAGGGTTGATGGGTGGGGGACAGGGCCATTCTGGAGGCCCAAGGCTGGGCGAGGAAGGCAAGACCTGTGGACAGGGCAAGGTCAAACCCCAAAGCGAGGCCTGTGTAGAGTGTGGATAAACTGTGAACAGAGAAGAGAGAGTCCTGCTTCTTCCTGGTGACCATGTTGTCATGCAAAGTGACAACAGTCACAGAAGGCCTGTGCTTCTCAGCCCAAAGACCTCCTTCTCAACCAGCAGTGAGAGGCCTTGAGTAACCTGTGTAACCGAACAGGGTCTGTGATCAGCAGGCTCCCAGACTTGATCTAATGCCATCCAACAAGAGACCAGCATTTTCATCTACACTGGGACATCGACTCCAGAGTCTTTCTGTCTGTAGCTCTGCGGGTCTGTTTCTCTCTGGAGAAGAAAATTCACTCTCTGAAGTGAAGGAAAACGGGAAAGCAAGAAGAGAGGCTGACTCCCCACCCCCAGGCCACAGGGCGGTGACTGCCCGGAGCCTTGACTCCCTGCACACCCGGGTCCAGGGCCTGACCCTTGGCAGCTGTCAGCAGCCCACTCAGCCCACAAATGGCCTCCTCCCTTGGAGAGCCCAGCAGGGTGGTTTCACAACTGTGTGTATTTGATGGAGCCTGTTCTTGGAAAGCCAGGGACGGGACAACTCAGTTCTGGGTGTTGGAGAGGCCTGGGCCCCTAGGGTCTGCAGTTGAACAATAAACAGGCATAAGCCTGCCTGGTATGTGCGTGGAGGGGCACAAGGTTAGCCAGTGTTGTAAGTCTGGGGTTGGAGAAACAAGGCCCCCACCATGAGCTCAGCACAGCACGACTCCTTCGGGGGGATCACAGTCTGTTCCCGCCAGAGAGGCTGCAGCTGAAGCAAGAGGAAGATGCTAAGGACATTTAGCACAGTCAACTGAGAGAGCTCTTAGGGCAGGGCCACCCCATGGCCCATCACAGCATCTGGCTCCTCAATAGCATGTAGTACAGGCTAGGAATTACAGATGCAGACATGGTATCCTAGAGACGGCTAAGTTAGCCTTCCACAGGTAGGTTCTGACCAGGGAAGACTGGATCACACGCAAGAGAGAAGCCCGGGCCAGACCTAGTAACACAGGCCCATCAACTCAGAAATTTGGGAGATTAAGGCAAGAAGATTGAAAGTTCAAGAATTGCCTGAGCTATAGAGCAAGTTCAAGGTCAGCCTAAACAACTTAGATCCTATCTCAAAATAGAGCATTTTTTTTTTTATTAGAAAGGGGCATGTAACTCCATGGTACAGCATTTGCCTAACATAAGTAAGGCCAAATATATAGTCCCTAGTATGTAGGAAAGAAAGAGAGGAGAGAGAGAGAGAGAGAGAGGAGAGAGAGAGAGAGAGAGAGAGAGGTGCTAAGGGGTAAGGCTATGTCCTATGTACTCTGGGTAATGAGGCATAAATTCTAGGCCCTTTTTGGTCCCCTGCTGGTGTAGGTGAGAAAGATCTGAGGGCAAGGTCACCCCAGTGGCCCATTATAGTGCCTGACTCTCCAATAGCATGTCAGGATGATCAACCAAGGGGGGGGCGGGGCATCTAACCAAAGAGGGAGGAGGGATGGCCATTGGCCTCTCCAAGCTGGTCCACAGAAGGAAGGCCCCACTCTCAGTCAGGTGACTCTCAGTCGGGACCAATGTCTCTTTGATTATTCCACCATGAACAGCTCCTCACAGCCTGACTTGGGGTCCTGAAAGTAGAGGGTTCAGAGGCAGTGATTTGCCAGGTATAGGTGAATGAACTGATTAAGTAAGTAGTGGCGGAGGCCATAGCATGCTTTTCTCACCCTGCTTCTAACATCTCCAAAGGTCCTAAACAAGCCATGGGTTTCACATACATTTTAGAGTCTCCAAGCTGTCTCCCATACTTGCCTGGTCTCTACCTCCAACCCTTCAAGTTCTCAAAGACCTCAGAACAATGCAAGACTCAGTTCACAACTCCCTTAGTCTTCTTCGTGTGCTCTCTCTTGCTCTGTATGGACACCAAAAGCAATCTGAGGAGGAAAACATATTTCAGCTTACAGAGTACAGTCAATGGCAGCCAGGAGCTGAGCTAGAGGTTAAAGCAGAAACCATAGAGGAAATCAAGACAGTTTCAGCCAGGTGTGCTGGCACACATCATTAATCCCGACACTGGGGAAGCAGAGGCAGGCAAGTCTCTTGAGTTTGAGGCCAGCCTGGTCTACAGATCAAGTTCCTGGACAGAACTATGCATGTGTGAAGAGACCCTGCCTCAAACAAACCACAAAAAGTAAAACAGGTAAGACAGCCTCTTATACACACACACACACACATACACACACACACACACAGGCACAGCTGATTTGATGGAAATAATTCTTCACCTGAAATTCCTCTTCCCAGGCTACTCCAGTTTGTGTCAAGTTGATGATTAAAAAAAAAAAAAAGAGGAAGTAACACATCAACAGACTTTCATGTGCATATGAAATCTGAGTACTTAAACTGTGGAAGCAATGAATGCATACATATAGGTCCGGCAGGGAGGCTCAGCACTTAAGGGCACTTGTTGCTCCCCCAGAGGACCAGAGTTTGGTTCTCATCCCCTACATCCAGCAGCTCACAACCGCTCCGATCTCCAAGGGCACTCACACGCACGTGTGAATGCACAGACACAAACACAGATATATACACGTAAATCAATTTTTTTAAGAGTCGACATTTAATGAGCAAAGTTCACCATGTACCGGGAACCGTGCTGTTGGCTTTGCACGTCTAATAACGCCAAGTGTTTTTAAGTAAACAGCATTCGCTGCAGGGAGGGAAGAATGAGCACAAGAGAGACGCTGATGAAAATGTTTTTAACTTTAGTTCGATTCTCTGACACACATTTCTCACATTCCCCCACATCTCTGAAATCAGGATGTCCCTTGCAACCAGTAACAAGAAGGCACTGTGTCATAGTTTAGTTAGCAGCCTGCATCGTGTTTGGATAAAATATCCTGGGTTATATACACCATCTAGGCAAACCGACTCTGCCTTTTCAACCAATGGCTGACAATGGCTGACACACGGAACCTGTATTTTGGTTTCCAAGTTGTGGGGGCGCTGGGGTGTAGAACGTGTGTTACCCATCAATCTGAGAGATTCCTGGGAAAGAGACTCTTTCCTCCCCAGAGCTCTGTCACAGCCCAAGCCTAGCACATCCAGCCCCAAAGCCAGGCTGATGAAGGCAAAGAAAACTGTGGGCCTCCAATGAAGCCCTTTTCATTAGAGAAGGAAGAACCCGGGAGATGCTGCCATCCCTTGTAGCCCCCAGAGGGAATAGAGGTGAAAGGGAAGAGAGAGGATTACTCCACTCATCTCCAAGAACCTCACACCAATGGAAACACGCTGGCTCCAGGCACTCGGCCATCGGCCATTGGGGCTAACTAGGAGCCAATTGTAAACCCGGCACAAACGCTGGCCTGGCCTCTTCCAACTTAGTCTGTGTTTACCTGCCAAAACATGGCCCCCTTGGCCTTGCCCTCTGCCCTCAGGCTGGCCCAGGCAGGGCAAAGGCAGAAAATGCCAGGCCCAGTGAAAAGCCAAGGAAACAGGTCTCTGAAGCCCTGTGTGATCCAGCCCAGGCTGAGCAGTTCCCTGAGCCTGCCCTCTGGGCCCCACTAGGCAGGGGATCTCCAGGGGCAAGGGGTAAGAGGAAGGGAGAAGTGACTTATGCCAGGGACTCTCCTACTTGGTCAGAGATTGCCACCACCTCCTTCTCTTTCCCCTCTTTTCCCAGGACTCACCCATCCACTCAAAGGCTTGTCTTCTACTTCTTATACATTTGTCCTGGAATCCGAGGGGCTCATGAGTATTCACTGACCACTGTGACTAAACCCAGAGAGATAATGCTTTGTCCCTCCTGGCCTGCCCTGGGGGTGGAGCCTCTTTATTTGGGGGAAGGGTTTTTTTTCTTATCCTTTAGGATTAGGGTCTTCCTTAACAAGGTCGAGGACTAGGGTTCAAGGGCTTTAGACCTGGTAGGGGAGAAGGGGGGCTGTCAGCCCATGCTGCTTTGGTCCTTCCCCACTCCCTGCCTTTGGAAGTTAACTACTAGACCCTGCTAGGGTGCAGATGGGAGCCCAAAAGAACAGTGCCCCCACCTGCTGTGACCTCCAGGACTATGAAACCATGCCCTGTCAGAGTCACACAGAATCTCCACTCACTTCAGCCCTAGAGCCTGCCCTCTTGCCTACCTACCACCACAGATTTACAGGTGGATTTCTCGGCTATCTTCCTTTCTTACCTGCCCAGGGCTGCAGAAGTGGGCCTGGGCCAATCTAGTGTTCCCGACTCCCAGCCCAGCAGCCCCAGCCCATAACTATCCTAGTTGCTATACAGGTTCCAACACAAGCTGTCAAAGGGGAAACTGAGGCCCAGAGAAGCAACTTGCTGGGTGTCACTCCCAGGGAGTCTGGCTCTTGATCTTAGAGGGATCTTGATCTTTAGATCACTCCCGAAAGAGGGAACTCAAGTGTAAGACTATGTCTTGAGATTGGAATATTCTCTCTGTCTCTCTCTCTCTCTCTCTCTCTCTCTCTCTCTCTCTCTCTCTCTCTCTCTTGCTCTCTCACTCTCTCACTCTCTCATTACCTCTCTCTAATTGTTTTCTAGTGGTTTCTGGATTTGTTTGCTTGCTTTTGAAGTTTTTTGGGTTTGATTTTTTTGGTTTTGTTTTCCTTTTTTTTTTTTGAGGGGGGGTATGTTTAGACAGGGTCCCAGTATATAGCCCTGGCTAGCCTAGAATGTGTCACTATGGAGACCAGGTTGACCTGGAATTCAAAGTTAAGCCTGCCTCTGGCTCCAGAGTTCTGTAATTTAAGGCACATGCTGCCACACTAGCCCCTCCCCCACCCCGCCCCCCACAATCTCACGTATTTCAGACGAGTCTCAAACACACTGTGTAGCCGAGGATCATCTTGGCTCCTGATCCTCTTGCCTCTGCCTCTCAAGTTTGGGGTAGAAGTATTCATAATCTTGCATGACTCTGGAATGAGTTCCTGGGGTTGACCCAGGAATAAAAAGAGGGGTTGTCTCTATCTTGCCAAGTGTGCTGAATAGTTTTATATCAACTCGACAGAACTAGAATCATCAAAGAGGAGGAAGCCACAGTTGAAAAAATCCCTACGTAAGATCCAGCTGTAGGGCACTTGCTTAATTAGTGATTGATGTTGCATGGCCCAGCCCACTGTGGGTGGTGCCATCCCCTGGGCTAGTGGTCCTGGGTTCTATAAGAAAGCAGGCTAAGCAAGCCATGAGGAGCAAGCCAGTAAGCAGCACCCTTCCGTGGCTTCTCCATCTGCTCCTGCTCCAGCTTCCTACCCTGTTTGAATTCCTACCCTTATTTCCTTCAATGATGAGCTGTGATATGGAAGTGTGAGCCAAATACACCCTTTCCTCCCCAAGTTGTTCACGGTGTTCCATCACAGCCAAAGAAACCATAACTAAGACACCAGGCTTATCCCAGTCTCACCCACAGAAGCCAGAGCAATTTGTGACACACCTGTGTGCTGTCTGCTTGCTGAGTGTCCTCTCAGCCTCAGCCTCCCTGCCCACCATGACCACACTAAGGAGAACTATCTTTGGGAGCATCCCCTGAGCCTGAGCCTGGGTGCTGCTGGGCCCAGACTTCTCCACCGTTGTTCCAGCCCACCCAGAGTAACACAAGGAGACGCTAAGTAACCCTACAAGCTTAAAGAGTCACTCTGAACAGGAACCTAAAAACAGTGCCAAGTGGCAAGTGCCATACCTTGTCTCCATCCTCTCTAGCCCTTGGCATGAGAGCTGGCTCTTGGAGTCTCAGGAACTTCTAGGTGACTGATGAAAAGACACAGATACCAAGGAGGCATGGACCTGCCCCAAGAGGAGACCACTGAATAGGAAAGGCTGGTACAGGTATTCATTACAATACAAAGCAGATAGGGAATGGTGGTGTCCCACGGGGAGAGATGGGTCCCACCTGGGAGCTACCGAAGGCTTCGCAGTGGAGGTAGCAACTATACCAGTCATAATAACAATAATAATGGTTGTGGTTTCTTCTTATTGGATATGTGTCTTGTATAGTTCTCAGTACTTTTAATAATACGCACGGTCCTCTTATTACCGTCCGAGGGAGATATCCTTTCATACAGTGTGTCACAAATGGGAAAGCTGAAGTTCAGGCGAAGGAGCTAGCCTAGAATCAGCCAGCCATCATAAATGAGCCAAGTCATAATCTGAACCCAGTTCTGGCCTACAGCCAAGAAACGAGACTGGCGTTCACGAGGTTTGGTGTGGCAGGGAGGGGGAGCTGCATTCTGGCATCCTCTGGACCACATCCGGTCCTCAGACGTGTTCCGTCTGGTCCACCGTTGTGCCATACAGAGTCCTTGAAGAAGGTGCAGCAGTTGCCAGCCAGAAGGTAAACAGTGGGGAGGGGGAAGCTTCAGAGTCTCGCATTCCAGAGATGCATAACCATTTCAGGCTGAACAACATGCCTCCCCCACCCCTCAGCCCACTTCCCTTGTCCCAGTTACCTGTCTGACCCTTGTAAACATTTAAGTTAGACGACCTGGAGTAGAGCCCAGGACACCAAGGGCAATTAGCAGCTAGTAACCATGGGAAGGTTCTTTGAGGTCAGAACACAAAGGGCCTTGAACTTTGAGCTGAAGAATATGGGCATTGTGTCTGCAATAAGTTTATAATTGCAAACTGGACACTACCAGAAAAGGTACGAGCATGAACAATCATGCATGTGTCCGTGTACGTGTGTGTGCATGTGTGTGTGCGTGCATGTGTGTGCATGCATGTGTGTGCATGCATGTGTGTGTGTGTGTGCAGACATTAATTACAAACGCACAGTGCATCGGATTCTAAGGATTCGAATTCAGCTCCTTGCACTTCCAAGACTGGACTGTTTCCTCAGCCCTGAGAGAACCCTTTGTTACTGTGTTGGAGTTTACATCCCAGCTGCCCCAGCCCTAGTCTAGCCTCTCTTTCTAAGCAGGTTCTCTCACCCCAGGTTGTCCCCTTGATTCCAGGAACTCCACAGCCTGCAGTGAGAGCGGGCTGGCCCTGAGAGAGAATGCAAGATTTAGGACTGGAATTTCCCTCTGGGTGGGTAGGGCCCATCAGGTGAGCCAGGTAGCAGAGATGGAGGCTGAGTGGAAAAATCTAGCCAGTTCCAGCCCCTTACCCCAATGACGCAGACCCACTGTGGCAAGGAGTCCGGGGAGGAACAAGTCAAAAACCCGCAGAGAAATTTCCAACTATTTGGCTCTAGCAATGTCCAGCTCACCTCTGCCAAACACACACACACACACACACACACACACACACATCCTGAATCACTTGCTGTCGTCACTACCATCTGACCTGAGACCACATCCTGGATTCTGTCCTGAGTCTGGCAGAACAGGGCAGCAGCCTACTTGAATCCAAGCCTTGCCCATGTTGAGGGGGTAAAAAGGTCAGTGACAAAGGCCATAGGGGACTTGGGACAACATTGCCAACGTTAGTAAATAAAGATACAAGAAACCCTGGTCCAAGAATTGTTTGAAACACACTCATACTTAAAGTCTGAGACAGACAGACAGACAGACAGACAGACAGACAGACAGACAGAGACAGAGAGAAACTTGCTTGGTGACTATAAAATTTCCTATCAGTGATGTAGTCATAGCGAGGAAAGGGGCTTGGTCCAAGGAAAGGGAATCAGGCAACACCTGGGCTGCGCAAATGTTCCCATGACCAGGTAACATGCTGAGCCTTGGATATCACAAGACCCTTGCGGCTTTCCCAGACTGATGGCCGAGGACAGAGGGAAGACAGAGGAGAAAGGGCAGAGGCAACCCTGCCTTTTATCCAGTTGGGGGAGGGTCTTCTGGGTTTTTGCAAGGCAGGGGAACCTGTCAATCACTCTCTCTGGTGTGGCCCATCCATGGCTTCTCCACTGCCTCCCTGAGTATAAATGAGACCTTAATTTGTCACGGCGTGGACTTCTGACTCTAGGCAGCTCCCACTGAGGACAGGACTGCTGCTTCCAGCCATGTCAGGAGCTTGCTGAAAATGGAAGAGTTTGGGACCCAGGGTTGGCCTGGGGTGATGGTGGGTAGATCAGGAAGGACTATCTTGTCCCAGAACTCATGTTCTCCTTCCTGGAGGTACCTACCCTGACTTTCAGTAAAGAGAGGCAGGGCAAGGACGCATATCCAGGTGACTTGCCTAAAGTCACACACAGTCCATGAAGGGGAAGACCATTGTCAAGAGCTACACTACTGCCATAATCAGCCCAGACTATGCAAAGCACACACTGGATGCCTCGGTGTTGGCTTTTCTTTCTTATAACAGCCCTGGAGGTTCAAGTTCACAGTGCCAGTTTGGTTCCTAGTGAGGGCTCTCCTCCTCTTTGCTTATCCTTGATTCTACCATGGAGACAGCACCCCCATGGCCTTGTTTAAACATTGTCACCTCCAATGACCCCACCCCAAATACCATTACACCATTACATGTGGACGCTTGTACCAGTGAGAAGACACAAGGTCCACCTTTATGGGGCCCTTTCAGTCTTTCAAACGGAGTAGTTGAAAGTTGGGGGAGGGGGGTGCATTTCTGTGACCTCAAATACCTTCCAAACCCCAGCCTGAGTCCTGAGAGCTGCAGGGCAGGGCAGGAGTCCATGTTCACACACCACACACACACACACACACACACCACACACACACCTGGCTCTGACCTAGGTCTACCTGCCTCTTTTGGCTTATTGACTCCTAAAGTCCCAGAGTCCTGCTCGGACTGTCGCCTTGATTGCCTGTTCACATTCTTGATGATGTGCCTGGATCAGGAGCTGGCCATAATCATGTACCAGGTCCCTGTCAGACTGCAGGCTGAATGTCCCAATACGAAGAACTCTGAGGTATGAACCTAGCAGAAGAGCTATAACCACCACCCAAACATCACACACTCAACCTTCCCTTAGTCAACAGTAAGGGTTGCTTTGTGGAAAACAGGGGCTCCCCAAACCTGCTGAAGGGACCTGCTTCCATGACCTACCTGAACCAGTAAACCTGGGCACTTAAAAAAAAACAGGAAGAGGACAGAAGAGAGGCTCCAAGCAAGCCCCATATTATCAAAGCTGGGAGTCTAAAGACCTGGGCACTCCTCAACAGGCAGATAAAGATCTGCGTGAGACCTTGGATTCTAATCTTAGCTCAGTCACGGAGTGATGTCTGAAAAGTCTTTTTTCTCTGTGCCTCCAAGATTCTGTGCTGGCCTAGGAATCTAGGTAAAGCATCTCTCCCAAAAAGTGCAGCCTGGCCACAGTGGACCCTCCCGGCCCTCCCGGCTTCCCCTGCAGCTGCCACCTACTGGGAACTTGTAGCAGATAGGGCTTAGGTGTGGAGAGGGAGGGAAAAGAAAGGAAGGGGAGAAATGGGTGTCACCCCGGGAGGGGCAGCACAGAAGGGGAAACTGAGTGTGTCCCTGGCCTGCCCCAGCCTGTCCCCAGTATCCGGGGAACGGTTTGCGTGATTGTCAGCTGAGGTGGGGGTGGGGGTGGGGGACAGGGGAGGAGCAGGGAACCCCGTCTGGACTTGTTGGGGCAGCCAGCCGGGTACAGCTGTTTCCGGCTGATGAAAGAGCCCTGATTGATTTGGCTCGGGAAGGAGGGCTTAGTCCCAAATCCAAGCCCCTCCCAGGCTCGCCAGTGAGGTCATGTCCAGAACTGTAGTGGGGAGGGGGCAGAAGCTTGAAAAGGAAGGCTTCTGCTGCCACTGTGGACCACACAGAGAGGACAAGATTGGGGGTGGTGCTTGGTTAATCGTCCCGACTCGAGCCTAGCAGAGACCCAGGGATATAGGCTAAGCTAGGACGGAGGAGACCAGAAAAGAGTTCTAGACCTTGTCTTTGCTTCTCATCAATGTGCTTGTGTATACATCTGTAAATTACACACGCAAGGGTGAGGCGTGTATGGCAGGGAGGTGGGCAGAAAAGCGTGGTTGGAGGTCCCATTTAGAAACTGCAGTCATCCACCTTCGGCAGGCCTGCATCATAAGAGCCAACACTCAGCGTGCATGGCCCCACGCCAGGCATCCTCCTAAGACCTTTTGATGCATAGCCTCCTTGCTCCTCCCCACCGCTCTGGGTGCAGCTTATTACTTCCATTTCTCATAAGAAGCAACTGAAGGCAGGGAGGGTTTGTTTGGGTCACCATTTGAGATGATACAGGACATCAAAGAAGGGAGGATGTGGCCGGAGGAGCATAAAATGGTTAGTCACACTATGTGCAGTCGGGAAGCAGGTGCACGGCTCCCTTTTTTACCCATTCTGAGATCCCAGGCCATGAGTTGGTGCCACTCATATTCAGGGTGGGTCTCCTTTCTCCAGTTAAACCTTTCTGGAAACATCCCCCGTGGTAACACCCACAGGTGTGTTTGTGTGGTGATTCTAAATCCAGCCAAGAATAACGATCACCGGTCACAGCTACCACATTTCACGGATGAGAACTCAGGTTCCCACCGTGGTTAAGGATCTCATCAGCGGTCCTGCAGTGGCCAGAGGTTCCGTGAGAGGTTGCCCTGGTTCCCTTGCTGTTGCTATGATAAACACTATGAGCAAAAGCAACTTGGGCAGAGAGAGTTTCATTACACTTACAGGTGACCATCCATCACTGAGGGAAACTTGAGCTCGGACCATTACGTGTCTGTCTTCAAGAACCAACGGACTGGACGGATGAAGGGATCAGGCCGACTTGAGGCCAACCTATGGTGACCATATTGGCCGCTTTTCTCATTGCTTTGACAAAACATCCAACAGAAGCAACTTAAAGAGAAAAAAAAAGAAATTGACTCCCAATTTCAGAGTCTTCCATTCATTGCTGTAGAAAGATAAGATGGAGTGGCTCCGTGGTGGTCAGAGTGTGTGGCAGAAACCCTTGAACGTTGGGATAGCCAGGAAACAGAGGCTGGTACAACCCTCAAAGGCCCATGCCTAGTGGCCTGCCAGATAGGTCCTGTGTCCCCAAGATTCTACAACCTCCCATAATAACGTTGCCAACAGGGGACCAGGTACTCAAAACACATGAGGCTGTGAGGAATACTTCCCACATGAGCCTTACATGTGGGAACAGTGGCCTTGTGTGGGGGAAAGGTTTTAAATTGGGATGTGCAACAAGTCCTCAGAGTGTCCCAGAGTGGAGATAAGGAAGAACCAGAATGTTCCAAAACAGTAGCCATTTAACTTAGAAGTGAGTTTGTGAACTTTTTTCTAGCTGAAGTGATTTAGTGTGTATCGTTTTACATTTCTAATTGTGTGTGGGTTTTGTGCACTTGGCCAGTGAGGCCAGAGTTTAGCATAGGGAACCTTTCTCTCTCTCTCTCTCTCTCTCTCTCTCTCTCTCTCTCTCTTGAGACAGAAGCTGCTCTCACCAAGCCCAGAGCTTGCTGATTGGTTACACTGTCTCACTAAGGTTTTAGCAAACCTTTTCCTTATTTTTTTTAAAATATTTATTTATTTATGTATATGAGTACACTGTTGCTGTCTTCAGACACACCAGTGTACTTCTCAAGTATTTTCGTTACGTTCTCATGCTTATTTTAATCAAAGTATGGTTCTCTGGCCATTTTAAATTTGATGACATTCAATTTTTTTTTCTCTTGTTGCCTATGTTTTTAGTACCACATTAAAGAAACTATTGCCAAATCCAAAATCTTAAAGATGCTCCTCTATACTTTGTGTATGTGACTAGTGGGTGGGATGCCCCATGTACATACATGCAGAGACCAGAAACCAACCTTAAGTTCTGTTACACAGGAACCATCCTTTTTTTTTGAGACAGTGGCTCTCTCTGGAACCTGTAGCTCACTGTTTGTGTTTTTTTGTTTTTTGCTTTTTTGCTCTTTGTTTTCCCCAGCTAGGTTGGCTGGCTAGTGAGCCCTGGTGAATCCTCCTCCCTCCCCATGCCCAGCACTGGGATTAGAAGTTCACGTCTAGATTTTCAGATGGTGCTGGGATTTGAACTTGGTTCCTCATGCATGAGTGTACAACAAACATATCATCTGAGATCTCGGGTCTTTGATCTATTTTGAGACAATTTTTTCATATAGTGTAAGGTAAGACAAAGTCATGTGATCTGGAGGCAGACAATTTTATCTCTCTCATTCCATTTAGATGGCTTCTATTTCTTTCTAGCCTAATTGCACTGTCTAGAACTTCCATTTCCATTCCTGGGTTGGATAAAAGTTACAAAGCTTGTCTTCTGCCACCAAATATGCAGTTTTCACTGTGGGTTTCCTGCTGAAGACCTTCATCAAATTGAGGAAGTTCCTTATTATTCTTAGTATATTTGATCTTTTTATTTGTTTGCTTGCTTGCTTGTCTTAGTTTTCTGAAACAGGGTTTCTCTGTCTAGCCCTGGATCTCCTGATCCTAGCTCTGTAGAACAGGCTGGCCTCAAACTCAGAGTTGCTCATGCCTCTTCCTCTGTAGTTCTGGGATTAAAAGCGTGTGCCTGGCTTTCTTTGGTCTTTCAATGATGTGTTTTTTTTTTTTTTTTTTTTTTTATAAAAGGTTTTTTTCTTCATTAACTAGCCAATCATGTAGAACGCTATTCTCTTTGCTCTATTGTGAAGATTAAATTGACTAATGTTTGAATAGTAAACCATCCTTGCATTCTGGGGACCATGGTGTATACTCTTTTTAATATGCAATTGAATTTGATTTATCAGGGGTTTTTGGTTTGATTTGTTTGGTTTGTTAGTAGTTTCCCATCTATATACAAAAGGCATCTAGCCTGAAGTTTCCTTCTCTAATGGTGTTTCTGACTTTAATAAGAGGAGATGTCGGCCTCAAAGAACGAGCAGAGACTGTTCCTCCTCCTCCGTGGCTTAGATGAGCTTGGGTACCAGTCATCAGTGAAGACATCGGATCGTGGTCTTCTTGCGATTCCTGGAAGGATATGAGAGCAAATTTATCCTTTTTGCTTATTTTACATGTCTTCAATTTTTCTTACTCTTTTTAAACTACCTTCGGTAGTGCGTATTTCTAGGATTTTTTTTTTAAATCTAAACTATCCGAATTGTTAGTATATGATGGTTTTATATCCGTTAATAATCTATTTTGTTTGAACGTCGACGGCAGGGCTTCCCATTACTTTGTCTCGTACTGGTAACTTGAGTCCTCTCTATTTTTTCTTATGTTTTATTTTAAAAATATTTTAATTATGCGAATATATGTGGGGGTGGATATGTGCACATGAATGAAGATGCCCAAGGGATCCAGAAGAGAGTCCCAGATCCCTGGAACTAGCATAATCATGGTTGTGAGCCATCCCATGTGGGCGACGGAAACTGAACCTGGGTCCTCTGTAATAGCAGCATGTGTTTCTAACCACTGAGCCACCTCTCCAGCCCCTCTGTCCTTATTGGTTTATTTTGTGTACGTGTGTATGCGTTTCTGTGTGTTCTATGCACATATGTGTATTATGTATATACATATACATATATGTATATATATGAGTTTGGTGTATCCTATAAGCTTTGGTGCATTCTGTCTTCATTTTCATTTGTCTCGCAGCTTTATTAGCCCTGTGGTTTATTCATTGGTCACTTAAGAACATAGATCTGAACTCAAGTACAATGGCTCATGCCTGTATTACCAGCACTAGAGAGGCTGAGGCAAGAGGATCAACTCAAGTTTAAGGTCAGCCTGCACTACGTGTGAGACCTGCTCCGAAAACAAAAGTGTTGTACATTCAGGGGCTGGCTGGAGGGGAAGGAAGAGTGTGAGCCCACCTGGGAAATACCTTATTTCAAAAGAGTGTGAGCGAACGCTACAGAATTTAATATTATTTTCAATTCTCCCTGTAACTGATTTCTGGTGCTCAGGGTTGTATCTGGGAAGTATTTAACTCATTTGAAAGTTAAGATGTATCTTCTGGTCTGGTATATGGACCTTTCTTGAGAATGCTCCACACACATGTAAGAAGAATATTCGTTTTGTGGTTGTCCAGTAGAGTGCTCTCTGTATGTCTGTTCTGATTGGCTCATAGTTGTCTCAATGCAATTTCTGTGGCTATAATAAAACACTGGAGATGAGGTAAGTTATACAGAATAGTTTATTTGGATCACGGTTCTAGAGATTGAGTAGTTCATGGTACTACATCTGCTCAGCATCTGGTGAAGGCCTGGTTCCATATTATCACATGCTAGTGGGATCATAGGATGAGACAGAGCAAGTGTCTCAACTTAAGCATCCCTTCCTTGTATGTGAGTGTATGTGTGAGTATATATATATATATGTGTATGTTTGTATGTATGTATATGTGAGTGTGTGTGTATGTGTGAGTGTGTGTGTTTGTGTGGGATTGTGTATGAGTGTGTATGTGTGTGAGTATGTGACTGTATAAGCGTGTGTGTATATGTGTGTGTTTGTGTGTCAGTGTGTGTTTAGGCTGTGTGTGACTGTGTGTGTGTGTGTGTGTGTGTGTGTGTGTGTGTGTGTGTATGTGCATTGCTGGGGATTTAACTTAGGGCCTCATGTGCCCTAGTCAACCATTCTACCACTGGACTACACTATCAGCCCTGAGTTTCTTTGAAACAGAGTCCTATTGTGTATCCCAGGCTACCTTCGACCTTACCTTTGTCTCACGGAACTGGGACTTCAGATGTACCAACAGGCCCTGGCTTCCTCTTCTAAAGCCTTTAGTGCCATTACAAGAAACCCAACTGTCTTGGCTTAATTACTTCCTTCTAGAAAAGGCCCCACCTGCTAATATTGTTAACATACAATCTTGGAAATTGAATTTTCTTTTTTTTCTTTCTATCTTTCTATGTTTCTTTCTTCCTTCCTTTCTTTTTTCCCCAAGATTGGATTCTTTGTGAATATTTCAATACTTGCACCCTTGATGGACACATTCAAGCCATATAGTAGTGTTGCCTGAGTCTTCAATTTCTTACTGAGTTTCTGTCTGGTTGCTTTCTCCATCCTTACCAGGGAGATGTTGAAGTCTCCACAATAATGCTGGAGTTGTCTATTTCTCCTTTTGGAGATATCCATTTTGCTTCATAAACTTCCAGACACTGCTTTGAGTTTTATACATGTTGATAACTGTTACATCTTGTTGCTTGACAGGTTGAACCTTTTATTATAATGTCTATAACGTCCTATGTCTCCTTTAAATTGTTTTAGAAACAGTACTTTTCATTTATTTTTATCTTATATATATAAATGTTTTGTCTGACTCAAGAGCATCACAAGCAGCCAAATGTGGTGGCACACATCTTCAATTCCAGCACTTGGGAGGCAGATCTTTGTGAGTCTGAGACCAGCCTGGTCTACAAAGAGAGTCCAGTACAGCCAGGGATCTGTTACACCAAGAAATCCTCTCTTGAACCCTGCCTCCCAAAAAGCATAACATGCATGCAGTGCCCAAGGAAGACAGAAGAAGATGTTGAATCCCCTGGAACTGGAGTTATACATGACTTCTGTGTGGATGTTGGGTCCTCTGCAAGAGCAGCAAGTGATCTTAATTGCTGAGCCATCTCTTCAGACCCTGGGTAAGGTATTTTGCATGATAATTATATGGCTCTTTTTTGGTTATCATTTGCATTGGATATTTCCCCCATTCTTTTATTTTAAACCTCCTTTGGTATTTATATCTAAATGAGTCTTGTGAAGTGGATCAGCAAAAATGGCACCTGCTAACTAACTTGATAACCTGAGTTCAATCCCTGGAACCCACAGACAAGGAGAGGACCAATTTCACATTTCTCCTCTGATCTCCATAGACATGCCACACACATACACGTCATGCATACACACAATAATAATAAATAAATGACATTTAAAATAAAAAATAAAGTCTTCTGGATACAGCATATTTTAAATCCGATCCATCAATCTCTGCCTTTTAATAGATTTTAATTTATTTATATTTAATGTGATAACTAGGAAAGAATTGTTTACTTGTCCTATTTCATTGTGGGTTTTTTTCCAGGTTTAGCTTAGTTCAGTTTTGTTTTGCTGATTTTTTTGTTATTTGGTTTGCTTTGAGGTTTTTTTTTTTTTTGTTTTTTTTTTGAGATAGAGTCTCACATAGCCCAGACTAGCGTCCACTCTATGTAGTCATGCATGATCTTGAACTTCAGCTTCCTGCCTCCCACTTCCAAGAGCTAGGATCAGCATGCACCATCACACTCAAGTTGTTTTTATTATTGTTTTGTTTTGTTATATTCTTATATGTTTTACCCCATCCTTCATTGCTGTCTCTTTAAACATTTAGCTGGGTATTTTGTTTTGTTTGCTAGATTACCATTGTGACTTCTTTCTTTCTTTTTGTATTTTTACATTGTTTTCTTAGTGGTTACCCTGGGATTTCAATTACGCTAATTTGTAACAAGTTTGTTTTCATAACATCAGTTTAGCTTCAATAGCATACTAATACTCTCTTCTTCCACTTACTATCCCTTCCCTTTTACTTTCTTATGTTTACAGATTACATCTTTAGACATTGTATCCCCCTATTCTCGCTTTGTAATACTATCGGAAACAGTTGCCTTTTAGATCAAAGAACTATCTGACAAGTGGAGAAAGTTTCAAAGATGGAGGGTTAACTCAGTAATTAAGAGCACTCACTGGCTAACCTTCCAGCGGACTGGTTTTCAGTTTCTAGCAGTCTCGGGGGATCTGATGTTCTCTTCTGACCACTGAGGGCAACAGGCACAGATGTAGTGCACATAAACACACACAGGTAAAACATTCATACACATAAGATAAAAAACAAATAAATTTAAAAATAAAAAGTGGCCTGACAGTGGTGGCCACACCTTTAGTCCCAGCTCTTGGAGGCAGAGGGAGGCGGATTTCTCAGTTCGAGGCCAGTCTGGTCTACAGAGCTAGTTCCAGGACAGCCAGGACTTCCCAGAGAAACCTGTGTTAGAAAAACAAAATAAGGGGGCTGGAGAGACAGCTCAGCGGTTAAGAGCACTGACTGCTTTCCCAAAGGTCCTGACTTCAATTCCCAGCAGCCACATGGTGGCTCACAACATCTGTAATGGGATCCGATGCCCTCTTCTGTCTTGTCTAAGAGAGCAACAGTGTACTCACATACATAAAAACAAACAAATAAATATTATTTAAAAAAGAAACAAAAAATGAAATGAAAAATAAAAATAAAAGTAATTTTTTTAAAAAAACATATTGCTTTGGTAGAAGGGCGCTAAGGGAAGCATTTGGGGAGGAGGGGCACCCCAGAGATGACTCCAGAACAGCAAACCCTGGGATTAGAATTGTGTTTTGAAGACTGAAAATCTACATGTAAATCTGTTTGTTTTTCTCTCTCTACAGGACAAGATGTCAAAATGATTCATTTAGGGCAAAAAAGCAAGTTACTAAGAAGCATGGTGACCCCGTTTTTTGTGACTATTGTGTATTTACACATATTTAAAAGCATATGAGTATCCATGCACAGAGGCGCGTTTCTGACTATGACAGTGGTGTCCTGACACCAGTTGTCTCCAGCTGTTGAAGCGATGGGAGGAGGGAACCTTTCCCATCATTCCCTAGCACATTCTATACTGTTTGTCCTGTTTACAATGAACACACATCACTTAAAGGGACTCATACTGGGGTTTTGTTTGTTTGTTTTGTGTTTTGTCCCCCCACCCCACCCCCGAAGGGTCAAAGGGGTGAGGAGGCATTCACTGTGTTGATGGAGTGGCGAAGAGCCTGGGAGGCAGAGGGAACAGCATGGGCAAATGTCAGACACAGAAACACTCCCTGTTACAGGAAATGCAGCCCCTGGTCTGCTTAGAAAGCACTGGGGGTTTGCTGGGAAACAGGTGTTTCCAGGGACCCTGTTATCAAGCCGTTCACAAAAGGAGTCCATGCTTGGCGTAAGGACAGGAGAGCAACTTTGATTTATAGGTTTTGCTTTATGTGTTAAGCGAATTAGTCAATGTGGGGAGAGAGGAAGCCCAGGAGCTGAGAGGCCTGTAAGGGAGACTGTCGCAACAATTAAGGGAAGAAAGGATGGAGCTGGAGGTGGTGAGTCAAGGCTTAGAAGAGAGAAATAGAAATGGGAGATAAGGGAAGGCCAGACCCAAAGACTAGCCTGAGTCTGTTTGCACAAGGGCTCCTTGGCTCGGGCCCTGCCTGGTGTGTCAGTGGCAAACGGCCAGGCGTGGGGATGAGCAGGCTGAGGATCATGGACAGGATGCTGCTGATTCATGGTGAGGAGGAGGAAAATCCCATTAGCAGACTTAGGTAGACCTTTACAACTTGCAGAGTCCCTGATTTCAGTTTCCTGGCATAGCAAATGCAGCGATGGCTCGGAGGGTAAAGGTGCTTGCCCCAGGCTGACAACCTGAGTTTGACTCTCCCCCCTAGAACTCCCAGGATGGAAACAGAGAACCAATTCGTGAACGTTTCCCTCTGGCTTCTTACATACATCACATGTCATTATGTATGAATATACAACAAGGACGACGATAATGATAATAATGATAATAATAATAATATATTCAATTTGTGTTCCTTGTCTTAAAAGTGAAACAGCCAAAAGAGGGAACATATCCAGAGCAAGAAGCAAACACCAAGCCCCTTTCCCTCTGCACACAGTGAGCAGCTAGCGTTCTTCCCAGTGAGCCAGATCACCCTTGTGTTCACTTCTGCTTTGTGTGGTCTCAGGCAGTCCACACAACCTGTGTCTGGGGCTGTCTTCTTTAACACTGGGGAAACAGCACAGATGCTTCATGTGTTTCTGGAAAGATAAAAATACAGCCTGTTTAAAGAGCTCGAAAGAGGCCTAGTAGTGGTGGCACACGCCTTTGATCCCAGCACTCAGGAGGCAGAAGCAAGCAGATCTCTGAGTTCAAGACCAACCGGATCTACAGAGTGAGTTCCAGGACAACCAAGGCTACATAGAGAAACCATGTCTTAAAAAAAAAAAGAAAAAAGAAAGAGCTCGTAGAGACTTGGGCTTATAGTAATTGACCCATAAACACAGGTGTCCCTACAGATCCTCTACAAAGGATTGTGGGAATCCAGCTCCGGGTCTTCTCCAAGCCTTAGTTCTCTGACATCTGCTCCTGGATCCAGCCTTAAACTCTGCCTCACTGGTCTGGTCCACCAGAGCTGCAGGCTCTTTACAATGGCTGCTCTTTCGGTCCATTATCATGCACCTTAGTGCTAATTTGTTTGCTGTGTCAGAGAGTCAGTCATCAAACCTATCAGATCCTGCTCCAGACCATTGCTAGGGGCTGAAATGACAACAGAAATTATGACCTGGGCCTTCCTTCAAGGAACTTCAGCTCCCTGCTTCCCTCCTGTGATGACTCATTAAACCCCCCTCACTAAGCACTCCTCTAGGCCACACAGGCGCTCTGTTTCTGGTTTCTGTTGCCTGCATTTGGATACAAAGAAATTATTCAAGGAGTCACTTCCAGGAGTTATTTAGTTTCCAATCTTTCTCTCATTCTTTTCTTCCAGGCAACTACCTTGTGACCACACTTTAGCTTCACAAAGCAGCGGCAACAGAGACTCTAGAGAATTCTTCTGCATCTCCCCTGGCTGAAGGCCTGCCACTAGTTCCCAGAGCCTATGAACACTGTGACTGAGCCAGGTCTTGCAGAGCAGATAATGAATGACCCCAAATCAAGCCCTTGGGTCATCTCTACCCAATGGATTCTTCTTCTTTTTCTTAAAACTCCTCATCTTGATTTATTGTATATATGTGTGCACATGCATGAAGGCATACGTGTCACAGCACATGGATGGAGATCAGAGGTTAATTGGCAGGAATCTGTTCTCTTCTCCTCCACGTGGATTCCAGGAACTGAACCCAGGTCATCAGGCTGGGTGGCAAGTCCCCCATCACCTACTGAGCCATCTCGATGGCTCCCGAACGGCTCATCCTTTCCAAAAACATTTAACTAAAGCCTCTAAAGCTCCAGTAGAGGCTTTGAAGATGTGAATAAGATGAAGTCCCTACCCGTGTAATCTACATAGTAACATCCCATCGATTCAGCAGTGTTCTAGGCCATCTGGGAGACAGATGTGGAGCACATAAGGACATAAATAGATCTCTGTGTTTATGATCCAGACCCACAGGCTCATATTTGAGGATGATAAGATAGGTGTGGCTAGACTCCATCTGCCATTTACATCTAAGCTCGGTACCTACCCTCTCTGGGTTTCTGTTTGCTACGATAGCTTTCCTGTCTGCCTGGCTGTGTATGTATGTGGGGGTTGACACACGGAGAGTGCTATGTCAGGTGCTATGGTTATTCTAGGTAGGCACATAGACAGGTCATCAACACACAGACAGTGCAGAATAAAGCAGTGGATACCCAAGTCATTCTGGGAGCACGGAGAGGAGCGTCACAGTGCTAGGCGCTGCTCAGCTAGAGAAAAAAGAGGGGCTGGACACAAATTCCCTACCCCTTTATCTAACCCTGCATCTCTGGTACCCACTGGCTACCCACAAGGAAAGTATCTCTCTAAAGGATGGAGTAGGTGGAAAAAGGTAAAAAAAAAAAAAAAAAAAAAAAACAGACACAAATGTTGTCTGGGGATGGAGCTCAGGTGGGTTGAGCGTTTGCCTGGCATTCAGAAAGTCCTGGGTTCATTCCCTAATACCACATAAACCAGACATAATGGATCACAGCATATGTAATCCCAGCAGTTAAGAGACGGAGTCAGGAGGTCCTCTGACCTTCATACTGTGAGACATACAACCACACATCTCTCTTTGTGTCTCTGTCTCTGTCTTTCTCTGTCTCTCTCTCGCACACACACACACTTTATAAATAAAAATAAATAAATAGAATATAAAATACATAACCCTCACCTCTCTTCATCAAAGATACACACGTGGCCATGGACCCAGCCCTCACCCCTCACCAGGTACAGGGCAGGCAAGACAGTGCCCGCTTTTCTTAGTCATCCTCCCAGGGTCCTGGCTCTCCAAAGTGCCTGCGGCATCCATGAGATGTTGTAGGTAGGGGACAAATAGCAAGGGCAACTCCCATTCGCATCCCTTCCTGGACCCTTTAGTTCCATGTCCCTGAAAGACCCTTTTGTCAGCCCCGTGGAGGGAGGACAAAAAGACTCCCCCTTCCAGATGGCCCAGGGAGGTAAGAAGGACTTATATTATTCTTAGGCACTCCGTTCAAAATGGCAGCAGGTTAGAGAAACTGGGCGGGCTACATTAGCAGTTGCCCTTTAACCTCCCCTCATTCTGCACACAGGTGTGCAGGGAAGCCTAGTCCGCATGGAGGCAGGGATGTAGGCCTCAAGTGGGTAGGGAAAGGAAAGACAGATAATGCTGCGTAAAAGAAAGATTTGAATTTGAGGTAAGAGATCCAGGACAGCAGGACGGATAGATGGGATTGGCAGGGGAGAAATTAGCTCTTGGAAAACACCGAGGGCAGGGCAGAAGTCAGCCTGTTCTCCACCCCTTCACAACAGCATGCTGACATGGGACCATCCCTTGTCTACTAGCCTCTCCCCAACACCACCTGACCAGGCAGCCCCATTCTCAGTCCTGTGCCCACAGGGACCAGGATGTGGGCAATGCAAGCCAGACAAGCCCTGACGTAGACAGCCCCACGACCCCCAAACACAGCCTCCTCCATAGCCGTAAGTCAAATAGTCCTTGTGGTTTGGCCACCAGCCAAGCGCCCACACCCCAGCTCACGGGACCGCAACTTCCCTGTTGCATCAGGTTACACAGCGCGTGCACAAGCTGGGAGCTTGTTACACAACTCTGGTGCGCGCGTTGGACACCCACACCCTCCGGGTAGCCTTCGGGTCACACAGAGGAAACCGCAGCCTTGTGTGTGGAGGGCACAGGCTCTATTCCAGACTCTTGGCATCTAGGCCTGGGGATAGAGAGTAGAGAGTGTGTGTTTGGGGGGATGGGGGTTGAAGGCTCCTGGCTAGGAGCCAGGGGCTGGGAGCTCTCCCAGTGGCTTGCTGTGGAACCTCAGGAGCTCACATCTGGGAGCCTGCTTCCTACCTTCCGCTGCTACGATGGTCCAGAAGTCCCCACCCTCAGTGCCAGCCAGCTTTCGCTTGAACCCCTACCAACCCCCCTTTCTTGATGAAAACGGAGACAGGGAGTCTGAGGAGGGGACCTCTGAACAAGCCTTTTCTTCTTTTATTACACACGTTAGTTTTAATCTGGTCAGTTCTCTCTTTCTGTCATGTGAGTTTTGGGTCTTGCACTTCGATTGGCATGAATCACCTTTGCCCTCTGAGCCATCTCACCTGCCCTAAGGGGACCCTTTCTGTTGGAAATCTCCCATAAGAACTGAGCCCCTCTGTCAAGCCTAGAGGGTAGGAAGGTAATTTTATTCTGCTCACTTTTAATAATAATAATAACTTTATTAGAATACAATTACATCATTATCTTATAGCTAACGTTTCGTTCTACTTCATAATAAGTGGGGGAGGGGCACAGTTGATACCTCCCCAGGACCCATGTGCCCTCTAACCCAGACAGGACTATAAACCGTGTTTCACTGAGCGTTTGTGACAAACAGATGCAAATAAACCCAGGGAATCCTTGCTAAAACAAGGTTTACACATTTTCTTTACTTGGTTACCAACATGCTGAGCCAGAACAAGATGAGAGATGCCTTGGACTGAGGTGCCCTCTATAGGAGGCGTCCCTAAAGACTTTCAGGTACTGCTGGGATCCAGTAGGCCGTGAGCTCAGACAGCCGTGGAGGCCTAGAAGGGCACTAGGGCCAGATGACCAAGATAGTCACTGCCAACATGAGGCAGACCTCAAGCACCTGCCCAGAACTGGTCCTGCACCCTGGTTATACAGACAGGTAATGATGCAAGAGGCCCAGGAGTGGCCCCGCTACCTTCCTAAACTTACTTAGATCTGCAGTGACCCCTGCTGGCTCTGGCCAATATCAACCATCTGGTAAGAAGGGCTGGCCCTCCTATCCCCTCTCCACCATCTGCCTTTTTGTCACCCTCCCCACTAGCTTTGACCCAGCCCTGTCAGGATTCCCCCATGACCACACCCCACCAACAGGGTCCCCCTTCTTCCTTTCATTTCTGTAGACAGAATGCTGCCTTTATAAGACAACATGTTACTGAGATCTGGGGCCTGTGCTGGGGATGTGAGGGCTCAGGACTCAAAAAGATTGCAGCATCCTTATCAAGGGCAGTCAACCCTGGAAGATCAAGGCCACCACACTTAGAGCAAATCTTCCTTGACTTTCCTAGGAAGGGAGCCAACCCCTTATGGCAGATGAACCCTAAGAGATAAACACCATCCCTGAGTCCAGTTCTCAGGAAGGAAACTGAGGCACAGACTCTTTTTCAAGTAATAAAGCAAATGGTAAGTCTCAGCTTGGAAATCGCTAAGGCACCACCAACTGTGCTGTTTGTCCCACTAGCTTGTCCCAAGGCCACCTCTACTATTCGAAATACAGTCTTATCTGCCCAGTGCTCACTGCTTTGGGGAAGGATGACTCAGTAGGCCTTGCCCTTCAGAAATGGCCCTGTCATCTACATGCGATCGTCATTGAACTCTCCCTTGGAAACCTACAGATTCCATTTTTGTGCCTGGGACTCACCCTCTTCAATAAAAGCAGTTTAAATGGAGCTAGCTCCGCCTCCATCTGGGGGGTGGAGCAAGAAGGGGGATGACACGACACAGGATTTACACCTGGCCATTCAAGCGCCAGCACATTTTGACTGCAGTGACTGGCTCAGAAAGGTCATATGACCAACCCTGGCCAATCAGAGGCAGTCCCAGGATTTTCCTGAAGCCACTGGGAACAGAGAATTAGCTTTCCATTCTGAAGCTGCTGAACAGGTATGCGTGTGTGTGTGTGTGTGTGTGTGTGTGTGTTTGTGTGTTGTTTGTGTGTAGCTGTTAGGAGCTTTGCCTTGGGGACATTATGCCAAAGAAGGAAGTCACACAGGACAACAGAGGCCAAAGTCCTGACGACACATTGTCCAGGCTGTGCCAAGGACAGACCCATTCCTGAACTTCTCAGTGGCAGAAACCAATAAATACACACACACACACACTCGCGCGCCCCTATTCTTGTCTCCACCACATATGAGTTGAGTTCCTGTTCTTTGAAACTAAGATCTTTCAAAGCCGCCCCCAAAACCCCAGTGTAAATCATTACTAATGGCTCTGTCTCCCTGGCTTCAGTTCCCGTGCTTATATAGACACGTTGGACATTTTTAAAATACAAATTGACATCGCTGGCCACCCCTTCCTTCAGGATATACTGCCTCGGTTCCTTTTCAAAGGTCCCTCTCCCAGTCTCGTGTCACTCCTCCACAGTTCCTCCCAGCATCCCCTCCATCTGAAGCCCTAGTCAGCTGAGTTCCCCTCACTGGCTCCTTTTGTCACAGACACCAACTGTAGCTCCATAAGCAAACAAGAAAGAACATATTGGGGAAATGTTGAGCTACATCAGAGGGTAAACTGGAGGCTGAGACACACTTGGGGACAGGGTGGACTTGACTCAGCTCTGCTCCACAGGCCTCTCTGTCCCAGGTTACGATAGTCAATGTGTAAACCTAAGCTGACCACCCCACCCCACCCGAGTTCAGATCCCTTTGCTATTCCATGGACGTGAAAGGGAACCCCCAGTGGAATGGGTCAGTAGGGATGGACCCCCCCTCCTCCAACTCTGGCACTGGAGAGAAAACCCTATGGTTTTTCAGGTCATGAGACAGAGAGGCAGCATCCCCAAAGGGACACCAAAGACAGGAAGTCACAAAACGAGGATATTAGTCTTCCTGGGTTCTCAGGGTTGTAGTCCACCCCCACCCCCTACCTTCCCTCCTAGCACCCAGGTCTCCTTGTTCACCTCCATAAGAGATCCAGCTGCCACCAACAGGCCTACACTTTCCAGTACTGATCTGCAGCCTGGAACTGTCTCCTGAGCCCAGTCCCTTCTGTCTGTGAGGCTCTAATTCTGTGGGGACACTAACCTGTCCTGCTCACTGAACCTCTCCTTTTGTTTTTCCTGACAGAGCTTTGCTATATCACCTTGGCTGGCCTGGAATTCATGGAGAGCCATCTGCCTCTGACTCCTGAATCCACCACACCTAGCCTCAGATACCCTCCTTTTTCAGGGCAATTAACCCCCAAGAAACCAGGAGCCATTAAGCCATACTAAAGGTCCTGCCTGATTGAGGGCTTCTTCGGACACTCTCCTCTCTGTCACCACCAGGTTCATACAGCTAACTCTCTTTGGTAGAGACTCCTAACCATCACCCGTCTTCGGTAATATAACTGTTGATTCTAACTAGAGCCTTGGCTACCCAGAAGAAAAAGACACATTTGTCAAAACTACCCTAAACCTGCTGTTTACTACAAACAAAAAACTCCTCCGGTAACTAGCTGGGGTTATTGTGATCAATCTCCAGGCAATGATGTTTAAGCAGACATGGTGTACTCTGCCCACAAATGTGTATCCTTAACTCAGAGTATGCCTTTCTCTGTCCTCTTTTCTCCTTTCTACTGACTAGACTGTGGTGTAATCGCTGGAGGTACAGAAGCCATTTTGGGTTATGAGGCATAAGAGCGGAGTTCTTGGCAGTAGGAGTCTCTTGCTCCTGACCCATTGCCTTCATCCTTTCAGACTCAGCTTTGACGTCACTTCCTCAGGGAAGCCTTCCCAGAATCCCACAAATTCAACAAGGAGTCTCTCACTGGGAACTAGGCCATTTTTTTTATGTAATAATTTTATTTTTTTTTTTTTATTCATCTTGAACACAATGTCCAAGAAAGCAAGAACTGAACCTGTTTTACATCATTGACTCCCCAGGGCCTGGAATCGTCACTCGACAAACCTTAGTGACTAATGACTGAGTGAATGAGCAAACTGCACAGCTTGTCATTTGATTTGATTTGATTTTGTGTTGTTACATTCTGGAAAAGGACATCTCATCTCCCGGGCTGGCCTCGAACTCACTACATAGCCGAACATAACCTTGAACTTCTGACCCTCTTGTGAAGTGGAAGTTTCTGGATGTGTCATGTGATGCAGACTCACGTGGTGTTTTGCTGAAGCAAGGCCTGTGGGAGGACACGTGATGTTTGGAGGGAATATAAACAAGACTTCATGGACAGTGACGGTGGGCTAGCATAGCTAGCTTTGCAGTGCTTCAGTGGTCTCCAGTCTTCACTGAGAAAGGCAAGGCAGAGAACTTCTGGCATCCGGTTGGTCCTGGTCACTCTGGTTGATCGGTGCTGATGCAGCAGAGGTCTGGCAGTTTCTACTAGATCGTGCCACCGCTGCTGATTCGTGTTTAGTATCCTGACACTACTGAATTGAACTGCTGGTATCCTGGCAAACAGAGATTGGAATCACCCCAAGAACTAGTGCTAAACAGGTCCACATCTCCTTGTCCTATTTACCAGCTTTTCTCTCCTGCCTTTGGATGGTAGGCTAAAAGAGGGGTCGAAGCGTTGGAAAAATCCTTATTAAAAGTAGGTTTAAAAGAAAATCTGAGCCTACACTCCCGAGTGCTGGTGTTACAGGATTGAATCATGTGGGGCTAGAGCTTGAACATGGGGAGTTATGCATGCTAAGCAAGTGTCTGTCAAATTGAACTACATCTCCAGCCTTGGACTTCGAATTTTAAAGGAAATTCCTGCACCGTTCATTGTCCAGGTCAAACTATCCAGCACCTATTCCACAGATAGACTCATCCACACCCACCTTCCAGTTTCTCCCCTGTCATCTCACTCCAGGGACTTTTCCAACTCACCTGTAACTCCAGCGCCAGTTTATTCAGTGCCCTCTTCTGGCCTCTGGGGTCACCTACACTCATGGGCACACAAACAGATGCACACATGCACATACTTAATAGTAAATCTTGAGATGGAGAGATAGCTCAGCAGTTAAGCCAAGTACTCTGCTTGTCGTTCTTGCAGAGGACACACATAAAGTAGATCTAAAGAAGGTTTTATGATTTTAAGATTTTTATATTAGCCGGGCGGTGGTGGCGCACGCCTTTAATCCCAGCACTTGGGAGGCAGAGGCAGGCGGATTTCTGAGTTCGAGGCCAGCCTGGTCTACAGAGTGAGTTCCAGGATGGCCAGGGCTACACAGAGAAACCCTGTCTCGAAAAAAAAAACCAAAAAAAAAAAAAAAAAAGATTTTTATATTAACTTATGGGTATAATCAGTGTTTTGCCTGTATGTATTCCCTTGCGCTGCCTGCATACCTGGTGCTCACGGAGATCAGAAGAGGCATCATAGCCCCAGGTACAGGAGTTACAGATGGTCGTGAGCTGCCATATGGATGCTGGGAACAGAACCTGGTTCCTCTGCAAGAGCAGCAAGTGCTCTTACCTGCTAAGCCATCAGTTAAGAGCCCTGCAAATAAAATCGTCTATCTAGGATCATTTTGTTTCCCACAGCCAAGTCTGGAGCAGAGGGTTCTCAGAGTCTTAGCACATAGACAGGGACATCCTGAGAGAAATGGCTTCCAGGAGACACGGTACCTACCATTCTGTGTGGGTGGCCAGCCAGCCACTGGGAAAGAAGCTTCTCAAAGCACAGTAACCTCTCTCAGGGCCCGCTCTTCCAGTTCCCACTAGTTGCCTTCTCTAATAGCCACAACCTGGTGCTTCCTTTCTCTGCCTCTGCTCCCCTCCAACGCAGGAAGACAGGAGGAATAGTGGCGGGGTAGCCTCTTTCAGCCTGTGAAACGTGTTTAGCATTTATCTATCTCTGGCTTCTTACCTTGGGCCTGGCTCATCCTAGGCACTTAGAAAGTAGTACCCCACTGGATAAAAAGGAAGACAATCTGGGCTGTGGCTTTGAGGAAAAGAAAACTCAGTTTGAGTGATAATTTGAGGTGTTTGCGGTCCCCCCGGATGCTCTGAGAGGCTGGAGGGGAGCGTCTCCTCTATGTCCTGAGGAGGTTGTGTATCCAGTCAGGAGAGGTTTGGAAGTGCAGTGTTGTTGGGAACTTGAGACCTTCTCCTCCTGGCCTCCATGCCTGGGTGAGCATAATTGGCTATTGTCTCAGATCGATTCTCAAGCTGTTCCTCTGATAGAGTACAAAGGGACTGCAGTTATGGGGCCACTGGAAATCGGTCCAGACATACCAGGGTCTTCCAGGCCATTGTCTTCAACCCTCTCACCTTCCTTCCCAGAGGGGAACCTTTGTCCTCTGGAATAACAGCAAGTTCCCTTAACCACTGAGCTGTCTGCTTAGCCTGAAAGCAATAGAGGATCCAAGAACAGCCCCTGGCATCTATGCGTGCACTCACAGGTACATGCATCCCTGCACAATCACATACACTATACACAAAAACATAAATAGCCTGACACTGTAGCACACACCTTCAATCACAGACCCCAGGAAGCAGAAACAGGAGGTGAGTTCGAGGCCAGTTTGGTCTATAGAGAGAGTTCCAAGCCAGCCAGGGATACATAAGGAGACCCTGTCTCAAAAAATAATTAAGTAATTAATTAATCAGTTAAAGGACTTAGGAAATGTCTGGTGTGCATCATGTGCTCGTTAAATATGGCTGTCACTCCTGTGTCAGTGTGTCCTGAGACAAGAGAGGATCTTCCTAGGAGTGGGTTGCAGCGGCCAAGGGGAGATGGCTCAGCCAGCTTATTTTCCAGGAGTCTGGGTGGCAGTCTCTACCCCCTCTTCAGGCTCTCTGTAACCCCACCCTCCATTCTCCTGTCCCCATGACTCAGTGGGCCTTCAGCCTCTCCAGTCGCCAGCCTGTCTGCCCAGCTCTCACGCCTGATGCAGAGATAAGTACATCCAACGATAGTATTGTTTCTTACTTCCCGGGGTTCTTAAGTGTGATCCTAGAGGATGCTGGGATTAGCCAGGCATTCTGGCAGTGTAGAGACTGCAAGGCCTGAGAGAGGCTGCTCCAAGCTGTCTGGGTCCTAGTTCTCAAAAGTAATGTAGGTAGCTGAGTTTGGAGAGGAGGTTTCAGGGAACAGCTGTGGCCTGAGCTTCTGGAACATTCTGTCACCCTCAGATGTGTGTGCTCACACATGCACACAAACACACACACACTTACTTGACCTAATGTAGAGGGAGTAGCTACCCAGCTGAGTGGAGACATAGGACACCCCAACCCTATGGCCAGTCCTCTCCCCACCCCAAATCACAGCCCTGTGGTCTCAGGGAGGCTGACTGATAGCAAGGTACCTCATAGGAAAAGAGAGCTCAGATCATCTGGCCCCTGAGCCTGTGAGGAGCTCAGCAGGCAGGGAGAGGGGAAAGAAGCCTGAGGGATGCAGTGCTCTGACTTCATCTGTGGTAGAGTCAGCCAGGGGAGAGGCCTTCCTCCTTTCCAGCCAGGGCGGGCCGAGTCTCCCTCCCTGGTCCCCAGTACTCCCAGTACAGCCACTCTCATGACCTCACTGCCATGAGGCAGGTGGCCAGGAGCCGGGGACCTGCCAAAGTCTACATGCTCCAGAGACCACCATAGCCTGGGTGTTGCCTAGTTAACCTCCATCCACCCAAACACACGCCTGTGACACACTTTGTCCCACTGAGTGTGTGTTTACTCCAGTCAGCTAGGCCTACCTCTTTCCCTGACAAGGCTCAGGGGAAGCTAGACCCCATCCACCAGCTATGTTTGTCAGCTGAACACCCCAACTCCTCCTCCTTGTCTTCCTCCTATTACTAAATTCTACTCAGCTGCCATGAAAGACTCCTTCCTAACTTCTTCTCCTTCCTTCTCCTAACTTCACACGGATACTGTGGTGACGAGAGGAGTCCGTATGTAGGGATAGAGATGGAGGAAGTTATGCGGACCAAGAATGGGTTGAGCTCATTCTAGCAGTTTCAGTGTTGTCTGTGGTGGTGATGGTAAAGACTTTAGGAGTCAACATTGTGGTAACCTTATGGGTGGAGTCAATCAATGGTGTGAGGATGCTAGAGGTGGTGGAGGTGGTGGACTGGGGACGTTAGGGATGATGAGAGTGTGGGTAGCAGTGGTTCTGGTGGAGGTGATGGGATAGGTGGGTGGTAGAAGTGATGTCATGGGTGAGATGAAGATATTATAGGTGGCAGATGTGATTGAAGGTGTGGAGAAATGAGAGTTATCAGCATATTGGTGGCTGTGGTGACAGTGGAGACGACAGTGGTGAAGGTGGTAGGGATGGAGGTGGCAGTGGTAATGGCAGAGGTGGCCATGGTGATGGGGGTGGAGGTGGCCATGGTGATGATGGTGGTGGAGGTGGCCATGGTGATATTGGTGGCCATGGTGATGGTGGAGGTGGCCATGATGATGGCGATGGAGATGGTTATGGTGATGGTGGTGGTGGTAGCCATGGCGATGATGGTGGACGTGGCTATGGTGATGGTGGTAGATGTTATATCTGAATACTAGTGGTCATGGAGATGTCAGGATGCTGGTGACAGTGAGGAAGGGATTGGCAGAGACGATGCTGATGGCAGTCAAATAGCAATGGTGGCTGTGGACATGGCTTTGAGATGACTGGAGATGTCTCCTTTCCCTCCAAGTATAAATAGAGCATGAGCAGTGACCCTAAAGATACAGGGACATCATAGTAATTACTAAGTCTCCAAGGCAATCATTCAAGAAGACTCCTGAGCAATTGGGTAGCACCCTCTTCTCACTCCCCGCCTCAGCAAAGTGTAATGAATGCCTTCTTGGACATTAGGAGAGCATCCCTCCAACTCAAAGCAAGTCTCATCTGACATGGAATCTACCATGGCTACCGCTAAGAAGGAGGACAGAGGCCAGTCTTGGGAGACGGAAGAACCTAAAATCCCAACAATATGGAGTCACCATGGGTCCAAACCTCACCCTAAGACTGGAATCATCTTTCTTACTGGCAGAGTTTTTTGTGAGGGTTGACATAAATACCCTTAAAGGGGCCCTGGCAGAGAATAGTAGCTCAACAAATGGTGAATATTTTTCATCTTGTTTTCCAAGGTTGTCTCAGCAAACCCCCCTCTCCCTCCCCATCCCCCATCCCCCTACCCACCTCGTTTTACCATATGCTTCTGGATATGTATTTTTCACTGCTATACCATCAATACAGCAGCTTAAGACAACAGAAATGTATTATCCCAGTTGTGTGGTCACAGTCTAAAGTCCTGGGGTCAGCAGAGCCAGGCTCTTCAGTCTCTGATTTACCTGAATGATAATATGCCCTCACCCTTGGATCTGTTTGTGTTCCTATCCATTTCTTACAAAGCACTCACCTGACTGAGTACCCACTTCACTTTAATATGACCCCATCTCTGTTCTTACCTTAGTAACATCTACATAGATGATTTCCAAAATAAGATCAGATCCTCGGTCAAATCCGAGGCACCGCCTTTACATTCAACCCATTTTACATCCTCCATCTCCAAGGGAGGGAACTAAACCTAATTCCCCAAACCCATGCCACCTGGCCCAGCTGTGGCCCAGCTTCAAACTGTCCCCAGCCTTGCTGCCTCTGGGCCTCAGCCTGTCCACAGAGTTGCCTTGGCTCCGTGCAGGAGTGTGCGTGCTTATGTCTTCTTCACTTGGCGGTGAGAAAGGGGATTCTAGGCTTCGGCAGAGCCCACAGGGCCTCTCTGCTCGGAAATGCTTCTTCCTCTCCTACTGGCAGCCGTTTGATTTGGCAGGGGCCCAACTGGCAGGCTCAGCAGCTAAGGAGCCTGGGGGCCAGGGAGGGAAGGGTGAGGGGCAGGCAGATCCCACTTCAGGCTCAGGCCCTGGGAGCCCGGCCAATGACGGGCCTCCCTGCTGGCTGCTCCTGCCTACCACCCCCCTTTGGCTTCTCCTCCTCCTTGGACTCCTGTCCTCCCACAAAGGGAATTCTGGAGACCCTCCACCACCCTCCCCAGCCAAGAGGAAGACGTGCAGAGGAGGAGCAGCAGCTGGCAAAGCAAGAATCACAGAGCCAGAGCAATCAGCAGACCCTGCCCATCAGCTCATAGGAGCCCTGGATATTCCTGGAGGGCACCCTAGGACATCCTGGACTCCTCTCAAAATCTAGATCCCCTGTCCTGTGTCCCTGAAATGTTCTAAAACTCATCTGTCCCTAGTGTCCCTCCCCCAGCCCAAGTCACTTGCCTTCTTCTTCTGGGGCTCCTTTGGATCCCCAAGCTGTTGAGCTTTCTTCTGAAAAGGGTCTCTCTTCAGAGAAGCAGAGCAAGAAGTGATGTTCTCAGTCCCAAGAAGGTCCCATGACTTCTTCTCATGAGAAAGTGGTAGAGAAGTATATGGGGCGGGGGAGGGGAGGAGCCTGCTTGAGGGTCCATTTAAGTCGTAGCTCTGCATTGAACACCTGTGTGACCCTGGACAGGTGAGCCTCAATTTCCTCTCCTAAAACTGAAGATGTGAAGAGCTACCGTCCAGGATCGCAATGATGAAGTCACATGGCCTTGGAGAGAATAGGTATTCACTGGTAATTGTGCCGGAAGCACAGGGGAGGTGATAGGGGAGGGAGGTTAGCAGCATGGAGGATGCTGGTGGCTATAGTAAATGCAGGGATGATCATGTGACCTGCCCGTAATTCCAGCCTCAGAAAGCAGAGACAGGATCCCATCAGCTAGCTAGCTAGCAAAACTAGCCATTTCGGCGAGGTTTGGATTTGAGTAAGGCCGAAGACTGATTGAGGATGGTTCCCTATAAGAACCTCCAGCCTCTGGGCCTAGGCCTCCCCACACAAATGTAGCAGATGTGTAGCTTGGTCTTCATGTGGAGTCCAGACAACTGGAGCAGGGGCTATCCCAAGAGCTGTTGCCTGTATGTGGGATGTGTTCTTCTAGTTGGACTGCCTTGGCTGGCCTCAGTGGGAGAGGATGTGCCTAGACTCACAGAGACTTGAAGTGCCAGGTGAGGGGATACCCAGGAGGGCCTCCAACTGCTCAGAGGAGAAGGGGAGGGGGATGGAGGGAGGAGTGTGGGAGGGGGTGATCGGGAGCGGGCAGTAAGCTGGATGTAAAAGTAAAACAGAGAGAGAGAGAGAGAGAGGAGAAAGGGGAAAAAAAGAACCTCCAGCCTCCACATGCACCGCGCGCGGCGCGCGCGCGCGCACACACACACACACAAGAAGGAAAGAGAGGAGGAAGAGCAAGCCATGGTAAGTACGGTACAGTAATAAGCATTCTGTGTAGATTTCCCCATTTAGGTCTAATACTTTTTTTGTTTGTTTGAGGCAAAATATCATCTAGTAGAGGCTGGCCTTGAACGCACTATGTAGCTGAAGGTGACCTTGAACCTTTGGTTCTTCTCCTTTTACTTACAAAGGACTAAGATTACATATGTGGTGGCTTGGTTTCTGCTGTGCTGGGAATCAAACCCCGGGTTTTGTATCGTTTGAGCTACACCCTCTCCCCAGCTGCTCCCCAGCTCCTATTTAATCCTAATACTGAGATTATGACATAGAAACCATTTCATGGCTGAGGGACCTGGGCTGTGAGGGTCCGGGGTTGGTGGAGGCTCACCTGGGATTTGACTCCAAGCCCGGTATACTCTAAACCGCCACGCTCTGGCAGAGTAGGAACATGAGAGAGCATCGTTATGGCTATTAATTTTGTTAGAGACTGTTTGGGCTGAGTCCAGGCCACAAAGGGCTGCTGAGGTTGCAGGGCTTCCCCAGCGATCTCTGCAGGTGCAGGATAGACATTTCCATTGCCCTGCACCCACAAAACTCCCTGCAGTTTGCATGCAAGGATCTGCCTGGCTGCTTGGCATTGCTGAAGTCCTGATCTGAGGCCAGCCTCTCCAGCTCCCAGCCACAGGAGGAGACCTCAGGCCTCCTAGGCTCTGGTGCCTTGACACATCTGGAAACTGTTAGCCTCCTCGACCCCCCTCTTGGAGCCAGCTGTTTGCGGTGGCTAATTCCGGGAAGTGCCCCTCGGCCAAAGGCAGTATGTGGGGGTTGGGTTGGAGTTCCTTGCCAGCAAAGCTGTGGGTGGGAGGGAGGTGGGCAAGCGGCAGAGGGTTAATATGAGTAACCACAGCCGGCACCAGAGAGCTGGTCTCCTCTCTCAACCCTGAAGACAGCTCTGGGTTACTATCGGTTGGTTGAAGGGCGGAGGCAGGAGTCTAAAGAACAGAGATGCAGACAATGTTTCTGCTAGGAAGAGATCTTGGAAAGGTCATCAGATACCGTCTATTGCCCCATTGCCTGGGGTCACAGCGACCGCATGGTGTAGAGGAAAGACCACAGTCTTTGTAGTTGCGCCAAGCTAGGTCACCAGCCTGGTTCTATCACTGTCAGTGTAGGTATCGTTGAGCAAGAGCCTGAGGGTCTGAGGGTCTCCGAGTGGAAGTGGTTGTGTGTGTGTGCACGCGTGCGTGCATGCGTGTGTGGTGTGTGTGTTTGTGTTGATGATGATGATGGTAATGATGATGAATGGTACTTTTAAAAGGCTGACACAAAAATGGTGCTACACAAAGCATCTACTTTCTCATCTCCAGGAATAGCAGAAAGCTAGAGCAATATCATCCCCTGGTTCCGCCCTCTTTCCTACTTCTGAGGTTTCCCATTCTCTGGTTTTTACACCCACTAGAGTAGGCCTTGCTCTCAAAGCCACCCTGCTGCAGCCTGCCTTGCCCCTGTGTCAGGCTCTGCTCCTCTTGCTTTCCGACCTCACACCTAGGCCAGCAGCACTGGCAGCACCCTCTGAGTCCTAAAACCTCTCTCCACGCCTTCCTAGCACTGGTCTTGGGCAGATCACTGGATATTTCTGAACTTGGTCACCACGGGTGCTAAAAGTCGTTACTGTCACAGTCTTCTTATAGGCTATGGCACAGAATCCTCATCCAAATTCTGGAAAGTGGGGAGAAGCCTCCAGTTTATAACTGCAGCCAGAAGAGCAGACACTCACGTTCAGCAGAAGCTTGCTACTCACTGTTCCGATCCATGGGAGCCCACCTGGACTGGGGACAAACCCAGGGTGTCCTGCACGTTCTCCTAAGATCTAGTCTTTCAAAACTGAAGGACCAGCCAGGCATGATGGGCTTGCCTTTAATCCCAGCACACAGGAGGCAGAGGCAGGTCTATCTCTGAGTTCGAGGTCAGCTTGTTTTACATTGTGAGTTCCAGGATAGCTAGGACCATAATAAGACTCTACTAAAAGAAAATGGGGTGGCAGAGTGGGTGGCTAATACTTGGGCACTACTGCCAATCAGTTCCCAGTTCTTGGCTGGAACACTCAGAAGATAGATGGTCAGATCTAACCCAAAGGGCCACTGATCCTGCCAATGAACAGCCCTGCATGCAGCTGTCACAATCTGTGACCCTTGTGTCACCCTCTTCCTACAAGCTCCGAGCTCTAGTCACAGACTTCTTCTTCCTCCCTAGTCCACACCCCTGAGCTCATCTGATGACTCCTTGGCAGGAGACAGAGCCACTTAGTTTTCTCTCTCTCTCTTTTTTTTTTTTTTTTTTTTTTTTTTTTGGTTTTTTCGAGACAGGGTTTCTCTGTGTAGCCCTGGCTATCCTGGAACTCACTCTGTAGACCAGGCTGGCCTCGAACTCAGACATCCACCTGCCTCTGCCTCCTAAGTGCTGGGATTAAAGGTGTGTGCCACCACCGCCCGGCTTAGTTTTCTCTCTTTTAACTACTATCTATCAAGTCCTTATTTTGTTCAAGGCTAGGTACCGAGTGCTTTCCAGCTGCCCTTTCATTCGGGTTCTCCCCCACCGTGGTCCCCTTAGTTAGTATTACTAGATCAGTCTCAACAAAGGAGGAAACCAGAAGGGCTGAAGACGTGACTCAGAGGTGGAGTACTTGGCTGTTAAGCACAAAGCCTTGGGCTCCGTCCCCAGTGCCACATGCTGTGACTCTCCTGACATCCTAGAACTAGGCAGATGGAGGCAGGAAGATTGGAAATTCAAGGTCATCCCAGCCACATTAGAAAGTTGAGGCTAGACGGAGTTATGTGAAACTCTGTCATAAACGGCGGGGTGGAACCAAACCCCAGAAACAGACCCCCCACGGTGCACAGCCCCAGTCATCAGCTACTGCACTGCCTGCCCTTGGGAGAGGCCCACCATAGTGTCAGACAGACGCCCAAGTTTACCAATCAAAGGATCACAGATCTGAATGGTCACCAGATAACCCCAACTCACCATGCCTCAGATCAAAACTCTGATTTTTCTTTAGAAACCTTGCTTTGGGGCTGGAGAGATGGCTCAGCAGTTAAGGGCACTTGTTGCCCTTTCAAAGGACCCAGGTTCAGTCCTCAGCATCCACAAGTCAGCTCACAACTGCCTGTAACTCCAGTTCCAGGGGATCTGACGCCGTCTTCCCTCCACAGGCACCAGGCACACACATAGTGCACCTCTGTGCATGCAGGCAAAACACTCATACACATAAATTTTTTTAAACCTAATTTTTTAATAAGAAAAACAAACCCTGCTTTGTCCCTGTCTCTCCTCCAGTTCCAAACCAGAAATCCTGCAGCTGTTTTGACATGGACCTCTGATCCTTACCTTCCATCACAGGAAGCCTTCTTGGCTCAGCATTCAAGATGTTTTCAGAACCCAGCATTCTCAGGCGCCACAACAGGGATCACCCTGAGGCAAGAGTCAGCATGGTAGCTGACCACAGCGTACAGCACACTCCAGTTCCCTGCTGAGAGAGTTTTACCCTGCCTGCCCATCTGAAAACACCTCCAACCCTTCTCCTAGGACCCGCAAGTCAGTTCCTGGTAATCCCCCACTCCCTTCCTCCCCCTCCCCTCTCCTCCTCCTCCTCTTCTTCTTCTTCCTCTTCCTCCTCCTCTTTCTCCTCCTCTTCTTCTCATCCCTCCTCCTTTTGTTGTTGTTTTGGCTGCTTGATTTTTGTTTGTTTTGTTTTGAAACAAGGTTACTCTATGTGACCTTAGTTGTCCTGGAACTTGCTTTGTAGAATGTCGTGTCCGCCTTGACCAGCAATTAAGACACAACACGGTTGGGGGACCAGGACCGGGATGGGGACTTATGGATGGGGACCGGGACGGGGACCTCCAGCAGCAGAAATGCGCTGCTTATATATCTTCCCAAGGCAGGTTGGGTGATGTGTTCTCTCAGGATAGGTTAAGCTGCCAATACCTCATTTGCATAAGCCCACGTGGGAGGGGCACGATGCCAACGCATGCACAAAGGACTTGTTTACCAGTTTAGCTGAGCTGGCCATGCTGGAAGCCAGCTGCTTACATTGTCAGGTGCTAGTCATACGACTTTGCAACTGTCCCAGGTGCTATCTTAAACACGGCTGCCTACAGTAGAACAGGCTGGCCTCAAACTCACAGAGATCCATCTGCCTCTTCCTCCTAGGTGCTGAGATTAAAGGAACTCGCAACCACTGCCTGGCCCTCTTTTTATTTCTACAAAATACTTCTGAACATCTATTCCATTCACAACACGGAAGGGATGGTAGGTACCAAGGATGTTAGAGGTGCCTGAGGGGGCACGGTGGCGCTCATGGTTTCTAGAACCATGATAAGTTTCTGCTAGGAGCTACAGCCATAACCGGGAGAGCAGTAGCGCCATCAAAGATTCAGGAAATCAAAAGAAAAGATCTGAGTCTGGTGTCTAGGGAAAGGGGAGTTTTCAGACATCCTAAGACAGGAAAAGGAGCTCAGCTGGTAGAGTGCTTACCTAGCATGCAGGAAGTGCTGGGTTCGATCCCCAGCACTGCTAATCAAGCATGACAGGTGTTGTGGTTGGAATAAAAACGACCTCCATAGACTCATGTGGTTGAACGCTTGGCCCATAGGGAGGGCACTATTAGGAGGTGTGGCCTTGTTGGAGAAGTGTGTCACTGTGGGGGTGGGCTCATATACGTTCAAACCATGCCCAGTGGGACAGCCTCCTGCTGTCTGCAGATACTTCTCCAGCAAGCACCATGTCCGCCTGCATGCTGCCATGCTTCCCTCCGTGATGAAAATGGACTGAACCTCTGAAACTGTAATCTAGCTCCAGTTAAATGCTTTCATTTGTAAGAGTTGCCGAGTCATGCTGTCTCTTCACAGCAATAGAACACTGACTGACTAAGACAATGATATACACCTGTGATCCCAACATGGCAGCTAGAGCCAGGGGAATCAGAAGTTCAAGGTCAACTTCAATGACCTAAAGAGCTTGAGACCTAGTCTGACTCAAAAGAAAACAACAACAACCTAGCCTGTCTTAAAAGAAAAGAAAGGGCTGGTGAGATAGCTCAGCGGTTAAGAGTACTGACTGTTCTTCTGAGGTCATGAGTTCAAATCCCAGCAACCACATTGGCTCACAATCATCCATCCCTATGGGTTCTGAAGACAGCTACAGTGTACTTACATATAATGAATAAGTAAAAACCTTTGGGATGAGAGCAAGTGGAAGAGAGGGAGAAGGGAAAGGGGAAAAAAAACCCAAAAGCCCATACCAACTTCCATGTTTTGCAGTGGTGGCGCACCCTTTGAATCCCAGCACTTGGGAGGCAGAGGCAGGCGGATTTCTGAGTTTCGAGGCCAGCCTGGTCTACAGAGTGAGTTCCAGGACAGCCAGGGCTACACAGAGAAACCTCTGTCTACAAAAACAAAAGAAAGAAAGAAAGAAAGAAAGAAGAAAGAAAGGGAAGAGAAGAAGAAGAAGGAAAGGAAGAAAGAAGAAGGAAGAAAGAAAGAAAAAAAAAATCAAGGGACTATTCCTGAGTCAGGGATCTTCAGACCTCAGACCACCTGTACAACAGATACTTTTTTAAAAAGTTTATCTACCCACAGATCTCAGGGCCATCCAGAACCTTTGTCCCCATAAGCCATAGCCCTGCATCTTCCTGCTCTTTCAGAGATCATGGGGTAAACTGAGGCAATGTTCTAGGAGGACCTGAAGTAGTCCAGGACTCTAGACTTGTCTCTGCCACTAAGGATCTGACTGTGTTCCCATTTGGCCCCAGTCTCCTCCAAGTGGATGCAGATTGTAGATGCTAAGAGCCCAGGCCCCTGCACTCTGGAGTCCCATCACTCATACTAGCTGTGTGAATTTGAGTACATGATACATCTTCTTTGTTTCTCATTCTCTTTATCAAAATAGGGAAGCTCACCAGGCAAAAGTGTATGCTGCCAAGGCTGATGGCATGAGTTCAATCCCCAATACCCAGGTGATGAAGGAGAGAACCAGAGTCCCACAAATTGGCCTTCTGACTTCCACTTGCACATGTGACACACACACAGAGAGATACACTAAATTAAGTTAAAATATAATAAAAGAAAAAAGTTTAAAGAGGAACACACAAAGGTGTGTGATTGATTAAGTAGGTTAACAGATTATAAAATTCCTTCCTGCTGGGACATTCTGTGACCTAGGGATTCTGTCTGTGCTAACACAGTGATTCGAACATCTAAGTGTGTATAATATGTTACCATTATTTGAATAACCCGGGCATCTCAAATTCCGGGTATGTCTTTGGAATTGGAACGACTTGACCACCTATGTGCTGCATGCACGGTAGAGAGCAGAGCCCTCCCGCATCTTCAAGGACGAGGCCAGGGGTTTTGCCAAGCCTTTCCTCTCAGAAGCCCTCTACCCCGCAGCGATCTGCTCTTCCACCCACATCTGTATTGCAGACTTTCTCGAAGGCTCCGGTGGACAGTGGGAAACCACAGCACGGAGCAGGAAGCAACTTCAACATCAAGGTGAGGCAGCAGGAGTCTGTGTAAACACAGCCACGGAATGCTGCACAGCTGTAGAAAAAACGACCAGAAAAGCCTTGCCACTCACGAGGTGCTCGAAAGGGATTCAAAGCCAAGCAAAGCCTAAAGAAACAGAAGGCAGTGCTCGGGCCACAGTGACTGACAGGTCACCAAAGAACCCAAGAAGTGGGGGTGGGGAAGACATGAAACCAGAGATCACCTTAGCATCTGGGGACAGGTATGGAGGGAGGCTCCTCATTGTTTATACCTCCTTATGTTTATCATGATGAGGCATGGAAATACATTATCTGGCAGCATAAACAGTATCTTTTTTTATTTATTTTATGTATATATATGTATATATGTATATATATTATATATATATATATATAATATATATATATATTATATAATGATTACACTGTCACTATCTTCAGACACACCACAAGAGGGCATCGGATCCCATTACAGATGGTTCTGAGTCACCTTGTGGTTGCTGGGAATTGAACTCAGAACCTCTGGAAGAAGAATCAGTGATTTTTTTTTTTTTTTTAAGTTTTTTAGGATTTATTTATTTATTATGTACACGGTGTTCTGCCAGTCGTGACAAAAGAGGGTGCCAGGTCTCATTGCAGATGGTCGTGAGCCTCCATGCGGTTGCTGGGAACAAAACTCAGGACCTCTGAAAGAGCAGTCAGTGCTCTAAACCTCTAAGACATCTCTCCAGCCCCAGTCATTGCTCTTAACCACTGAGCCATCTCTCCAGTCCCATAATCAGTATTTTTGATACATCAAAATGAGATTTAATTCTGCCTGGAGACTTCCTTATTGGGCCTTTCTCATTGTCTTTCAAGGAACCCACCCAAACCCTTTTCTGCCTAGAGATGTTAATTTCCTCACATCTAATATTATGCAAATTGTACTTTAAAAAAAAAGAAGAAGAAGATCACATTCTGTAATCCAGATCTTCTAAATTCTAGAATTTAGAGAGATCAAATTCACGATCCCTTTCCTCAGTCTCCTGGTCTCCACACTCCGTTCTATTATTCAAAACTTCCTCTTTTTCTACTGTAGCTTTACTCATCCTGACAAAGCTGAGTTCACCTAACAGGCCCATAGCTGTGATTTCCCCACAGAGGAATTATTTCTCGAGGCAGCTGGTATGAGGGAATAGTAGCAGCTTCTACGAATTGAGAAAGAGGTTGGTGTCCAGAGTTCATAGTACTCTTCTGGATGTGGATCTCAGCATCCACTTGGGTGGCTGACAATCACCTGTGAGCTGACCTCTCATCTAGCCCTGAGGGCACCTGCACTCGCACCTGAGTACATCCTAGCACCTGCACTTACACCTGTGTATATCCTAGCACCTGCACTTACACCTGTGTATATCCTAGCACCTGCACTAGCACCTGTGTATATCCTAGCACCTGCACTTGCACCTGTGTATATCCTAGCACCTGCACTTACACTGTGTATGTCCTAGCACCTGCACTTACACCTGTGTATGTCCTAGCACCTGCACTTGCACCTGTGTATCTTCTATCCTAGACTAAATAACAAAAGGAAGCTGAGAGTCAGAATTCATTGCTCTCTGCTTCCTGATGACAGGCACTGTGCCACCAGCTGTCTCCTACTGCTGCCATGCCTTCCCTGCTATGATGGTCTGTCCCCAAACTGAGAGTCAAAATCAATTCTTCCTCCATAAGTGGCTTTTGGTAAAAAAAAAAATTTTGTCGAAACAGTTAGAAAAGTAACTACTACAGTGGCACTTTATTTCTCCATGTCAGGACTGTGAAGTCTCCGGAGCAGAACACAATTTTACTCATCCTTGCACCCCATGTTCCTGTCCCCTGTCCCAAGGGAATCCAGCATCCCTGAAGCAGGACTCTAACTTACTTTATCTATCCCCTTTGACGCCCAGCACAGCAGAGAGCACCCAGCCCCACTCCTAACATAAGAGTACCAGCTTGAGCCAGTGGAGACACAAGTGTATGGGCATGAAGGGACAAGCCGAGGGGACTGTGGCCTCGGCAGAGTCCATCAAAAGAGCATTAGCAACAGCTCACACTTACTGAGAGGATAATCTCACATCAGGCATTTCTCCAAGAGCTTGTCATGCATGAGCGACTCCACCAGACCTTAGTCAGGGTTTTCCTGCTAGGAACAGACACCATGACCAAAGCAAGTCTCATAAGGACAACATTTAATTGGGGCTCGTTTACAGATTCAGAGGTTCAGTCCATTATCATCAGGGCAAGAACATGACAGTATCTAGGCAGGCATGGTACAGGAGGAGCTGAGAGTTCTACATCTTCATCTAGCATCTGCTAGCAGAATACTGACTTCCAGGCAGCTAGGATGAGGGTCTTATCCCACACCCACACCCAACAATGACACACCCACTCCAACAAGGCCACACCTATTCCAACAGGGCCACACCTTCTAATAGTGCCACTCCCTGGGCCGAGCATATACAAACATCAGAGAAAGTCACCTAATACCACACAGCAGGTCAGTAGGACCAGACTTTGCACTTAGTGTAAATCCAGGCAGCATGTTCCCAACTACATATGGCTCACATACCAACAATGTAAAGCCCATGCCACCCAGAGAGGCTACACTGCACACATCTAATCATGGCCACAGTCCAGCCAGAGCCTGTGGCTGGAAAGTGGGAAAGTGATCACATGGACTTTTCCATCCTCGAGATCATTTGAGGTCAAGACAATGTGCTTAGCCGGGCAGTGGTGGTGCACGCCTTTAGTCCCAGCACTTGGGAGGACAGAGGCAGGTGGATTTCTGAGTTCAAGGCCAGCCTGGTCTACAGAGTGAGTTCCAGGATAGCCCGGGCTACACAGAGAAACCCTGTCTCGAAAAAAAAACAAAAAAAAAAAAAAAAAACTGTGCTTAGACATGCTTATAGGCATGTAGCTGAGCAATATCATCTACCAAGGTCTTTACTACCCGACGACTATCACTTGAGTTGACAGCTCAACCATCAACATCTGAGATACTTCAGGGTGTACAACATAGCACAGCCACTGAGGACAGAGGCTAAAATCAGGAAGTGTGCTTTTAATCCCAGGAATTCAGGAGGCAGAAGCAGGACACTCTCTCTGAGTTGGAGGCTAGCCTGGTCTATAAAATGAATTTCAGGATAGCCAAGGCTGCATAACAAGGTAGACTGCTGGACTCCACACAGCACACACACACACACACACACACGCATGTGCATACATGCACACACACACTACAATAGTCTAGAGAAAATGCCTTTCTAAGATGACAACCACATATAAACCTCAGAAGACAGGGGGACCACCGGGTGGAAGGTCCCCACAGGCAGTTTTGCTGGTCTGAGACCCTGAGCTCCTCAGCCCTTGGGTAGACAGGCGGTCAGCTGGAGTCCTCTCTCTGTTGCCTGATACTGATAGGGCAGCATTCTAAACTCTCACGGTCTGCTGGGTGACCATGGTAGGAAGCTGTTGTCTGGACCAGCAGGTCTCTAACACAGCCATAAATCAGAATCCCTTAAGGGATTCTAAAGCCCTAATACTCCGTCTACAATTTACACCAGTTGAACGATCATTTCTTGAAATATGGACAACAGGAGTTTAAAAAGCCTTCCCCACTCCCCCGCCCCAGATACTTCCAGTTTGCAGCTGAATTTCAGAGTCAGCGATGTAGGCCAAGCTCTTTATTAATACAGCTGGAGATATCAAAGCCCAGAGAGAAATGACTGCTCAAAGTCACACAGAGCAAGGCAGGTCACTGAATCCAGCAACTCTATAGCCCAAGGGCAGGCCTCCTCCAGCTGTGTGCCCACCAGCCATCCTCCATGTGCTAAGGAACTTTCCTCACAGACCTCAGACGTTAGTCCCACATGGAGCCTACCATGCTAAGCTCAAAGCTGACTCAGAGGGAGGTCCCCAGGACGAGCTGTCAGAACCCTTTTATCTCATGTCTCCATGCTAGCAGCTGGCAGGCTGGACGCCTTGGGATAGCATCCCATCTGGAAGCTCTCCATGTCTAGACCCGTGTCTGGCTGGCTCCCAGGGAGCATGGGGACCCAACAGGTGAATCTTGGGGTAGAACGCCACCAAATGTGCTGTAGCTACAGGCAGTAGTATTAAGACAGACATAGACCATGGCTTCCCTGATTCAGCCCTGTTGGGACCTCAGTACTCTCCCCACCTACTGAAGGGGCTCATCTTTGCCCCTTCACCTCACTTCCCTTGTCCTATAGGGAACCAGTCGAAATCCAGCAGCCTGGGGCTGTCAGCAAGTTGTTTTCCTCTAGAGGACTGCCCACACTCACTTGGTCCATCCAGGATCCTGCAGGACACACACAATCAGAATCCCTGGAAGAAGGCATCTCAGAGAGTTTTCGGCTCATTGATCCAAGGCATTCAGTGGCCAAACTGTCACCCTTAGAGGGGAGATGAGAGGGACCCACAAGAGGCTGATCACTGGAGTCTATACTTTTTCCATCTTCTTCCTCTGTCTCCTAACCCAGTGTCCCTCAATGCTGGTCACACACAGAATCAGGGAGCATTTTTAAAATTTGTATTACATTTGTATATTCACACAATCCTTTATCCATTTAGTGTGTGTGTGAGTGCATGTGTATATGTGTACATGATTCTGTATCATAGCATACATGTGGAAGTCAGAAGACAGTTTGTGAGAAGTGGTTCTCCCCCTTTCACCTGTGGGTCCCGGAGACTGAATGTGGGCCATCAGGTTTAGTGGCAAGCCTCTTACCAGCACTCAGGAGGCAGAAGCTGGCAGATCTCTGAGTTCAACTCTAACCGGGTCTACAGAGCAAGTTCCAGGACAACCAGGGCTACACAGAGAAAGCCTGTGTCTAAATACAAACAAACAAAAATAAACAATGAAAGGTTGGTGTCCAAGCAGCCATCGGTATGTGAATGGACTAGCAAGCTTAGTACACAATGCACTAGAATATGTCCCAGGCCTAATAGGAAGTCACAAGCCCATACCCACACACTTCAGTGTGCCTTACTCTTTTCTTCTGTAATTTTTTTTCTATTTTTACTAAATGCTAATTCTGTTTTATTAGGAGGGAGGAGGAGGGAGAGGAGAGGAAGAAGAGAGTGAAGAAGAGAAGAGGAAGGGAAGAGAAGGAGAAGAGAAGGAGAAGGAGAGAAGGAGAAGGAAGAAAGGAGAAGGAGAAGGAGAAGAATTGTTATTATTTTGGTTTATTTTTGATTGAGACAAGATCCTGCTATGTAGCCCAGGCTGGCCTTGAACTCATAGCAATCCTCCTGCCTCAACTTTTCACATCCCGGGATCACAAGCCTCATCACCACAACCAACTTGGTTGTGGCACAAATTACAAAGTAGATGGAACTTAAGGACATTACACTAAGTGAAATTAGCCAGTCACAAAAGGACAAACATCACCCGACTCCATTTGTATGCAGTACCTAGAATAGTCAAATTCATAGAGACAGAAAGCTGGATTCTGATCATCAAGAGAAAGGAGCACAGAGGAACCTGCTGTTCAGTGGGTAGAGTCCCACTTCCACGGGATGAAGAGTTCTAAAGAGGAAATGTGATGGTGGTTGCAACAAAAAAAAAAAAAAATAATAATGTGAACATATTTAACATTTCTGAAATGATACACTTAAAATAGTTCAGAATAGAGAAGGCAGGAAAAGTATAAGACACTCGGGTTCATTCTCAGTTACACATCAAATTTAAAGTCAGCCTTGGCCACATGAGACTCTATCTCAAGTTAACCATCCAAGGCTGGTGGTGCCTGTCTTTTAACCCAGCACTCGGGAGGCAGAGAGGCAGGTGGATCTTTGAGGTGGAGGCCAGCCTGGTCTACAGAGTGAGATGGAGGGGGGGTGGTGAAGGGGAGGAATAGGAGGAAGAGAGGGAGGGAGGGAAGGAAGAAGGAAGGAAGGAAGGAAGGAAGGAAGGAAGGAAGGAAGAGGAAAAAGAAAATCAAACAAAAAGCTAAAAGTTTCAGGTGAAAAATTGTGTGTGTGTGTGTGTGTGTGTGCTGCGTGCGCGTGGCTGTGCGTGTGTGTGTGTGTGTGTGTTACCACACCAATAAAACATTGGTACTAAAAAAATTTTTTTTAATTAATTCCAAAGCTGACCCTGAGTGAGGACACATTCCCAGAGAAGGGTGGGTACAAGCCCTTGCCTGTGGGCCTTGAAAGCAGATACAGGCAGACAGATGCAGACTGAATGAACTCAGGATTTACACTGATAATAAACAGGAAATCATAGATGGGTTTAAATATTTACACGGTGTGTAGACTTCAGGGTGAGGACATTACAGGGAGGACAGTGAAGGAAGCAGGAGACGCAGGAGAATGTAAATGTTAGTAGGAAATGTGCTTCCAGGGCACCCAGGAGGAGAGTGACAACCAGAGAGGGGAAAGCCCCAGCCAGGCTCAGGGGAAGCGTGCATCAGAAACCTGGGCCAGCCCGTTCCTTCCTTCGAAGGAAGGGAAAAGCCTTGTTTACCCTGAAAGGCTGGAAAAAAAAGTCAATCAAATTATGCCTCGTTATTCTAAATGACTGAGTCCAACAGGCCAGACTGACCAGGAGGCTAGAGAGAAAGGAAACACTTTGTCCCTTTTCCAGCTCCCTCTGTCGCCAAGCCCTCTCCTCCCTTCCTGACTCCCCATCTCGGCCTCTGTAGCTCTCCTTTCCCACATGAGCTCCCTGGGCCTGTGGAGCAGAGATGGCCCTTCTTTGTCTCAGCAAATGACCACATGTAAGTCAACCAGGAGGGTCCTGGCCCCAGAAGCTTTCTGCTGTGGACCAGTACCCAAGTACTTACCTCTCAGCCCCAGAGCAACTGCAACCTCCCTATCACCTGCGTCAGGTCACTTATTGACCCGGAGTCTGTCTTGAACTTGTCAGGTTCCGGGTGCTGGTGTTCTGAAAGGATCTGTGTACCCATGGCTAACCTCTGAGTTACACCTGCAGAAGGTAACCTTGAGCTTCCCTGCCTCCATGTCCTTCCTAAATGCTGGGATTGCAGCATGTGCTACTGCGAACGGTTTTGTTTCGCTGCTATTGTTTTTGACTTGGTATTAGGGATTGAACTCAGGGTTTTGTACATGCTAGGCAAGTACCCTTACCAACAAAACTCCATCACACACACACACACACACCACACACACACACACACACACACCCCACTCACGTCTGGCTCTTTTTAGGTGAGTTGTTTTTCCTCTGTGGAGTTGAGAGTGGGTGTCATCTCAGAAAGAGGGACCTCTCTGGCTTGTCTTCTATTACCCAGGCTGCTGTGGGAAGGTGAGTTTCTACCAAGGTCTATCTGCTCTCAGAGTGTTGGGAAGCCGAGGCAGAAGGCAAACACAGACACAGCCCTTCAGTGCTGGGGGCAGCAGTGAGGCATTTAACATGCCCCTGTGCCCCAAATTTCATAGAGATCCAGGAACCCATGCGGCCTGGAAGCAATGAGTCAAATCTCCTCCTAAGGATCACCCAGTCTACCCCTACCCTGCCTCCGGCAAGCCTCCAGTTTCTCAGGAAAGTGTAGGGCACAGGGCCCTTTGAAAGGCCAGTTGGGCTGAAAGGGGGACAAGAAGTAATCCCCTCTCCCTTGTTCTGGCCAGCAGTCTCCCGATGCCCCAGGAGGAGTGGGCAGAGCAGGGTGGGCTCCACTTCCTCCCCTGGGCTCCCATGTCCGTGACTGTTTCTCTTAGTAATGAAAACTGTCCTGGAGTCAAAGAAGAGACTGTGACTAGAAGGGAAAGGTGGCATCCTTCCAAACATGGAGCTATGACAGCTTTATTAGCCTACTCTCCTGCTCTCCCTCTCATGTACACACACACACACACACACACACATACACCACATCCCAGACAAACACACACACACACACACACACACACACCACATCCCAGACAAACACACACACCATATCCCACACAACAAACACACACCACACACATCCACACACCACACCAATCCCAGACACCACAAACACCCCACAACAACACACACATACACACATACAGACACAGACACACACCACATCCCAGATAAAACCACACACACACACACACACCACATCCTAGAAAAAAACCTAGTTTTATTATTATTACTTAATATTATTTACCATAATGCGCTAGGAAACTGGGGAGGTGCCACATGAGTTAGAAGCGTGCTGCTGTGGCAGGAGACCTGAGTCCCAGCACCGGCATGGTGTCTGGCAGCTGCCTGTAACTCCAGCTGTAGGGATCCCACATGCTGTCCTGGCCTCCAGGGGCATTGTCAACAGAAGGCACATGTTCATTCAGCCTCCTGCATATACATATAAATAAAATTAAGTAAAAATATTAACACCTTGACTTTTATTACGTCCCTATGATGGTGGTGCACACCTTTAATCCCAGCACTTGGGAGGCAGAGACAGCTGGATTTCTGAGTTCGAGGCCAGCCTGGTCTACAAAGTGAGTTCCAGGACAGCCAGGGCTATACAGAGAAACCCTGTCTCGAAAAAACAAAAAAAAACAAAAAAAAAACAAAAAAAAAAAACGAAACTGTCAGGTCTATAGACTTCCCCATTTCCACAGACAGAAGAGTCCCTTAGTGTTGAGACTGGCCCTGTCCTGGCCCTGTGGTCTTGCAGCAGCTCCACACTGCCCCATTCCCACTGTTACCCTTCCCATTCCCCACTAAAACCCATCTCCCCAGGGTTATAATGGCTTCTGCAGCGACTTCAGGAGCTGGGTGAGGAGGTGACGGCACGGTCCCCAGATCCTAATCTGTCTTCTCTGTGCCTACCCTGCACCGTGGCGAAAACACAAAAGAAGTACATCACACTTTGGTTCCCTGGTGACCAGATCATAAAATTGGAGACAACCAGTACCCGGCATTTTTCTCTGAAGGTGATGTCACTGGAATCCACGGTGGTCTGAGGTTAAGCCCCAGGTCCCATGGACGGACAGAAGTGTGGAAGCATCACGCCTCAGCCACAGAACTCCTTGGGCCTCTTTCATCTCCTTCTCCCTCTTCTCACCACTGTGAGGCCTGTGTCTCCTATCAGACCTTTCAAGAACCCCGAGGTCTTGGAAACAGTAGCATTCACCAGAAGGCTCCTAAGACAGGCTCTACAGCTCACCCTAACCCACACAGCCTAGATGTCCAATAAGGCTCACAGCAACCCACTGCCCCAGGAATGATGGGGATCTATGGGAAAGCACAATAGTACCTTGAGGTTCAGACCCAGGCATCTCAGCAGAGCCTCTGTCACATCTGTCACCGGAAGGGTCACACTCATCCTAGCAGGAAATTCCCCAGGGACAGCATTTCTTGCAGGAACACAGACTGAGGCTTGACAAGGTTAATGGACTGGCCTAGACTGGTCCAGATGCTCAGGGGCAACTCTAGGGCTCTCAGGCCTGCCAGTTCCATGTGCTTGTCTGATATAAAGCCACCCCCTGAAGCTCTGGGAGCTAGGCATTGCTATCTAGCTCCTGCACACAGAATATGCTGATCCTGTCATCCCAGGCTGCAAAGACATGAAGCTGTAATGGAATCTGACTAGAACCAGATGGGGCTCTTTACAGATGAAGGAACAGGCCCAGAGGACATGTTATCTGGCTTATATTGCCAGCTGGTTAGGACAGAGGCTGATTTTCGGCTCTTTTCTTCAGTTTCTGTGTATTTCTTCTTGTACATACAAGGGACGGCATCTGCTTGGCGACCCACGTTGGGCCGATTCAGAAAAGTGCAATAATTAATTCTAAATGTGGTCAAATGTTAGAGCCTTTTTCCTTATACGGGAACTACATTGGGGAAAGAGGAATGCAGACACAGCTCAGTGGGTTAGAGCATTTGCTTGTTACTCTTCCAGAGGGTCCAGGTTCTAGTCCCAGCACCCACAAGATGACTCACAGGCATCCGTAATTCATTTCAGGAGATTCAACACCCTCTTCTGACCAGGCATGTATATACATTCAAGCAAAATATTTATACACACAAAATAAATATAAATCGAAAATAAATAAAATAATTCTTTAAAGAACTGCATGGATCAGGGAAAGATGGCCCAGCACGTAAGAGCCCTTGCTGTACTTCCGGAGGACCCGGGATCCAAAGCCCTCTTCTGGCCTCTTCAGACACCACATGCATACACATCCACATAAAGTAAATCTATAAAAAAAAGAAGAACTTCATTTGGGTAACAGGAGAGAAGAATCTGACAGCTCATTCAGCCTGCAGGATATGTGACCTTTTCGGAAAGAGTATCCACGGATCTGAAGACATATCCAGCACAGACTTGTTTGGACTTCAAGGGATCTGAGTGAGCTGTCCTCACTGTCTCCAACCACAGGATAAACCTCCCACTTGGCTTGGGTTCTGGTCCTGCATGAGAAAACTCTCAAAGGCCACTACAGACCTCCTTCACTTGGGCACGCCATCTTGTATGGGACCTCCAGCCTGGCTTCCTCCAAAGCTTTAGGGATTTTTAAGTGTCCCTGTGATGACCAGTCTTCATTGTCAATGTGACAAGATTTAAAAAAAAATCACCTTTAGGACGCATCTCTGGACATGTCTGTGAGGGCATTTCTATAGAAATTTTAATTGGGAAGACCCACATACCGAAGGTAGGCGGGGCTATCTCTTGGGCTGGGTCCTCAACTCAAGAAAGAGAAATGAGCTGAGTACGAGGGGTGTAGTCTTAGAGGCATGAAGCTTACTGTGAAGACCAGGCTGGCATTGAACTCTCAGAGACCCACCTTCCACTGCCTCCCAACCTAGATTATTTTTGATAATTGCCAAGGCAACAAGAAATATACTCCCTGGAGCTGCCGCTCATTGCTTCCACGCTGTGTCTGTGCTTTCTTTCCTTGTCGGGACAGCAGAGCCGACTATTCTAGCACAGAAATTGACCCTTTTCGCTTTTTTTTTTTCCAGACAGGGTTTCTCTGTTTAGCCCAGACTGTCCTGGAACTCACTCTGTAGACCAGGCTGGCCTCGAACTCAGAAATCTGCCTGCCTCTGCCTCCCAAGTGCTGAGATTAAAGGCGTGCACCACCGCTGCCCAGCTGACCCTTTTTGCTTTTTAAATAACCCATTAGACAGTTTATTTGAACTTTATGTACCTTTTCTGATTTCATGGTTAAAAAAAAAAAAGCACACACATGTAACCTCCTCACTCAGGAGGCTAAGACTGGGCGGATGATAGCGCGTCTGAGACCAGCCCGAGGTATAGGAGATCTCGTCTCAAAAGAAAATGTTAACCCTTAAAACTTAAAATGAAGCCGGGCGGTGGTGGCGCACGCCTTTAATCCCAGCACTTGGGAGGCAAAGGCAACAGACCTCTCTGAGTTTGAGGCCAGTCTGAACTACACGCCTACAAAGAAGGTTCCAGGACAGCCAGGGCTACAGAGAAATTCTGTCTCCAAAACAAAACAAATAAAATTAAATTAATTAAATTAAAAAAATTTAACTGAAAAATAAAAGTTAAAAATCAGAAAAAAGCGTCAACTCCACAGACAGCACATAGTACCGGCTTGATGGATGCCCACTGAAGCAGATGGGAGAACGAATGAAAGTAACGTCTCCAAAATAGCAAGTGCGGTCCAAAGAAGAAAGCAACACAAACCCTTAAGAGAAGATGGTGATGTCACCAGGGCTCTAGACAGAACCTAGCTGTTTCCAGATCCCTAGAGGGACAAACACACTTGTACATGTTGTCTGGACAAAGAGAGGTCCATTAGTCCCCCTCCTTTTGTATGTGTCCCCTCACAGGATCGCTGTTGTGTGAGTCCAAGTAAGGGCTCTTTGAATGAGTTCTCCCCACTAGCACTTGATTGAGAGGCTGCAACTCCATCAGGAGGCCGCTGGCCTCTAGGAAGGGCCGTGGGAACATGCAGCCAGGCGAGCCCGTGGCAGCCAGGTCCTGGCTGTTCCCCCAGCCCAGCTGTCTCCACAGCTTGAGGTGCTGTCCCGTCCCTCCCCTGCACAAAACCAGTGAACGGAAGGGCAGCTCGGCTGAGGGTGAAACCAGACCCTCCTTGGGAGGCGCCAATCTCAGTTCCTGGCCTGGGCGGGGCAGGCCATGTGTTGTTATGGTTGAGTCGACCAACTGGGAATCAGCAGGGGGGTTGTAAGGAAACCACATTAATTAGGAGAAAGCAAACAGGACTGTCACTGCTGGGCAGCCCTTTCCCCAGCGTTCCCTCACAGTCTGCTCCCACCAGGGTATCTGTACCAGATCTGCACTCTGTCTTCCCGCCCTTTTCCTGTGCCTTCCTTTCCAGGGTTACAATTGTGTGCCTGTTGGCTCTGGCCCCTCTTTTTGGGTGAGGTGGGAGGAAGGCCAGACTAGCCCATCCATCCGTAGCCCAGACCAGAACTTCCTTCCCTGAGGCCACGGCTGACCAACCCCTGGCTGCCTCGCTCTTCCCTTCACTCTGAACTGAGACTGTATTCTGGTTTGGGGGCAGCGATCACTAGGCCAGCTCAGTTCTGTTACAAATTCAAGTTTTCACTGGCAAAATGAACACATCTCAGTTTATCTGTCATGGGTGTGTCTCCAAACATCTTCCTTGGGAAGGTTTACCTAGGATTTCCGATGACCTCCAGAGAGTGAGAGAGTTGGCCCATTCTGCTCTTGCAAGGGACCTGAGTTTGAATTCCCAAAATCCAAATCAGGTGATTCATAACTACCTGTAATTCCAGCTCCTGTGGGATCTGACACCCTCTTCTGGTCTCTTCGGATACCAATGCTCATACACACACGTGGATATGCACATACAATTTTAACAAAATTTTAAACCTTTAGATTATCTCCAGAGTTAAGAGGCTGAGTGCAGGGCGAGATGTGGGAGGAGAAATGTCTCCATGGGGGTTGGGAGAGATGCTCCGGGCCAGTTGTATCAGTAGCAGGAGAGGTTCTGCAGCCTCAGTCCTCTCTCGTGTGTCCATAGAGTCGTGGCTGCTCCGTGAGTCAAAGGAGTAATATGACAATTGAAAAGAGTCACCCAGATGTGGTGGCACATGATTTTAATCCCACGACTCAGGAGACAGAAGCAGGCAGATCTCTGTGGGTTCAAGGCCAGCCTGGTTTATATAGTGAGTTTGAGGCCAGCTAGGCCTACATAGGAAGAAGAAGAGGAAGAGGAGGAAGAGAAGGAGGAGGAGGAAGAAGAAGAAGAGAGGAGGAGGAGAAAATAGTTCTCCTGTGCATACAGGTGCCTTTGCCAACAGTCCCAGAAATTCTGACTCATGAAAAAAAAAACATTCTTGGATAGGAGCTACCATTTTACAGTCTGTAGAAGAAAACCCTTACTGTCTTTGATTTCACAGCACAACTCTACAGTCAACAAAACATCCCAGCATATCCAACTAAGAGCTGTATAGAAAACTGACTGGTGGGTAGAAAAGGTTGTATTTAGGGTGGGAAGATGACCTTAGAAGAGAAGTTTGAGTTAAGCCAGGCGTGCTATCTTATAATCCCAGGAGACACAAGGTTGAGACTAGCATGGGCTAATTAATGAATTTAAGACCAGTCTGACCTAAATAGCAAGAGTCTGTCAAAAAAAAAAAAAAAAAAGTGGGGGAAGAGGACGAAGAAAGAGAGTTAGTAAAGTAAGCTGAAAGCCTCCAGACAATGACATAGTGCATATCCATTAAAAATGTCATCAAAGAAACAGAGTGGTGGCGCACGCCTTTAATCCCAACACTTGGGAGGCAGAGGCAGGTGGATCTCAATGAGTTCCAGGCTAGCCTGGTCTACAGAGTGAGTTCCAGGACAGCCAGAGCTACACAGAGAAACCCTGTCTGGAAAAAAAGTAATTTTAAAAAATGGCATCAAAGAGGGGCTAGAGAGATGACTCAGTGGTTAAGAGCACTGACTGCTCTTCCGGAGGTCCTAAGTTTAATTCCCAGCAACCACATGGTAGCTCAGAACCATCTGTAAAGGGATCAGATGCTCTTTTCTGGTGTGTCTGAAGAGAGAGGCAGTGTACTCACATACATAAAATAAATAAATCTTTTTTTTTTAATGGTATCAAAAGGAGGCAGGTAGCATAGACCTATAATCCTAGTTGTAAGGAAGCAAAGCTAGGATGTTTATGAGTTTTTTTTTTTTAAGATCTCATTACGGATAGTTGTGAGTCACCATATGGTTGCTGGGATTTGAACTCATGACTTCAGGAAGATCAGTCGGTGCTCTTAACCATCTCCCCAGCCCCTGTTTATGAGTTCTTACCTAGCCTGATCTATATAGCAAAGTTCATGTCAGCCTGGACTTGGTGAAACTCTGCCTCAATAAATAAATAAACAAATGATAAAATTGAGATAATGCGACAATATGATAGATATTCCAGAAAACAGAACAGCTAAAGAACATTGAAGGGAGAGTGGGTTCCTGGTGCCTCTGTGGTAGTTTTCTCTAGGTGGTGTTAGGTCAGTAAGACACTACTATGGTGGAAGATGAGTATTTTAAATATTTTTGTTTTACTTATGATGATGTAGGTGTGTGTGAGTGTGTGCATGTACACAAGCAATGAAGAAAGGTACACGTGCACACATGCATGTGTCACAGTAAGTGTGGGGGTCAGAGGACAGTTTTGGAAAGATGGTTCACTCCTACCTTTACATGGCTTCCAGGGATTGAAGTTGGGTCATTAGGCTAGCAAGGTGCTGTCATGGCTACCATCAACCTGAACAGAAAGCAAGACGGTAAATAGCCTACCCACAAAGGACTCTGCTTCAGTTCCTGCCTTGAGCTCCTACCTAGACTTCCATCTGTAACCTGTAAACCAAATAAACCTTTTCCTCCTCAAGTTGCTTTTGGTCATGGTGTTTATCACAGCAACAGAAAGCAAACTAGGATACGTGACAAGCTCTTTCATCCATTAAACCACCTTGGTGGCCCAGAAAATGAATCTCAGACCACATGGCAAAACAATTCCAGATGAACTGAAGATCTAATAATAAAGTCTTTACAAGAAAACATAGGAGAATATTCTCATGACCTTAAAAGAGGGGTAAGGAAACAAACCGGGTGGGTGGTGGCGCACGCCTTTAATCCCAGCACTCGGGAGGCAGAGACAGATGGATCTCTGTGAGTTCGAGCCAGCCTGGTCTACAGAGAGTTCCAGGACAGCCAGGGCTACACAGAGAAACCCTGTCTTGAAAATGCCAAAGAGGGGGGGTGGGAAGATGGGGTGTTGTGATAGTATGAAATGAAACTATGTCAACCATACTAGAAAAACAACATGAAATTTAAGAAATTAACTTCTGTTTAAGAAATCACACTTTGTGGAGCAAGAAGGCAAAGCATAAAAAATTATATGACATTTGCAATACAGATAGTCATCAAATAACAAGAACCCAGAATATATAAAGAACTATAAATTAACAAGAAAAAAAAGAGATCAAGGGGCTAAAAAGATGGCTGTGTGGTTAAGAGCACTGTCTGCTCTAACCAACGTCCAGAGTTTGGTTCCCAGTATCCATATGATGACTCAGCCATCTCTAACTCCAGTTCCAGGGGACCATGTACCTCCTTCTGGCTTCCGCAGGCACCAGGCACACACATAGTGCAGATACATGGTGCAAGCAAAAACACTCATGCACATAAAATGAAAATAAAATTTAAACACATATGTATTTAATACCAAGGTATCAACAACATATAAATATAAGATGAGCACAAATTCTGAATAGATATTTTACAAAATAGGATATCTAAATGGTTTATAAAAATATGAAAAGCTATTCTCATTAGGCATCATATGAATGTAAAATAAATTCTCAATGATATATATCAAACATTGACAAGGTTTTGGAGCAACTGGAATTCCCACATACAGCCGGTACCAGAATAAACTGGTATCATTGCCATGGGAAGTTTCCGGGCATGTTTTACCAAAGCTGAACATATGTGTACCCTAACAGATCCATCAGTAGAGTATGCCAGAAAGTTTGCTCTCTGTGAGGTTTGCCAAAAGGCGTGCCTGTCCCAGCACTAAGTGCAATAGCCCCGCGTGGGAAGGATCCAAAGAGAGGAAAGGATATTTAAAATAATATACGTTCTAAGAAAATACTATATCAAGGTCAAATCAGGAAAATGTTGTTTGTGGTGCCAAAGATTGAGAAAATGGTTATCCTTGGGAGGAGTGACTAGGAAGATGTACAACTTAGTGTCCTAGTGTCTGACTGTGTTCTACTTGTTAGCGTGGGAAGTTATGCTTATTCTATGGAAATTCACCAAGCTGTTCACCAAAGATCTGTGTACTTTACTTACACAGTTAATTGTTCAGTTTTAAAAATAGGAGTGTGTGCATGTGTGTGTGTGTGTGTGTGTGTGTGTGTGTGTGTGTGTGTGTGTTTAAAGAAGTCTCTTGAAGACATGTGCACACTTTTAATCTCAGCATTTGGGAGATAGAGGCAGGCAGATCTCTGAGAGTTGGAGGCCAGCCTGTTCTATATAGCAAGTTCTAGGACAGCCAGTAAAATCCTGTAGTTAGTTAGTTAGTGATAATCTCTTGAACAAAATGTGGTAGCACAGAATTGTTTTGTTTTTTTTTTTTTTTTTTTTTCATGTAGAAGCTAACAATAAACAGGCTCAGAAAAACAAGACGGCTCATAACGAAGTGCGTGAACCTTGGTGCTTCCCTTGTTCAATGTAATCAGTCCTCTGTGTGGTATTTATTCCTTTTTACTTAGTTGCTTCTTTTTTTTTTTTTTTTTCTACTATGACCAAGTCAACTGTTTTCTCTTAACCTGTCTTTGTAGAAAAATGTAAGCTGGTTTGGAAAAATATCATTTACCATTTATCTATTTATTTACCCAGAAACACTCAGTTCAGTTCCAGTCCATTCAGTGGCCTTAGCAGTGGGAACTCGGTGCTGACTGGGCTCCCCAGCCTTCAGTAGGAAGCTGCTGGACAGGCACAGGGAGGACCCGCACACCCTCAGTCCGCCAGCTAGGGTGGAGCAGCAGTGAACCCAGGAGCCAGGGTGACCCATTCATCCTTCAGTTCCTGCTTTCCACGGCCTTCTCATTGGCTGCTCCTTCAGTTCCTGCTTTCCACGGCCTTCTCATTGGCTGCTCCTTCAGTTCCTGCTTTCCACGGCCTTCTCATTGGCTGCTCCTTCAGTTCCTGCTTTCCACGGCCTTCTCATTGGCTGCTCCTTCAGTTCCTGCTTTCCACGGCCTTCTCATTGGCTGCTCCTTCAGTTCCTGCTTTCCACGGCCTTCTCATTGGCTGCTCCTTCAGTTCCTGCTTTCCACGGCCTTCTCATTGGCTGCTCCTTCAGTTCCTGCTTTCCACGGCCTTCTCATTGGCTGCTCCTTCAGTTCCTGCTTTCCACGGCCTTCTCATTGGGGCTCTTCCTTCTCCATCTCTTCAGGGTCTCTGTGGAGTAGAGATGAGGCGTGTCCTCTCGTGGACGCTCACAGAAGATGTTCATCCGTGTGAAGGACTTAATGGGTCAGTGTACACGACATCACGCCCACTGAGTGATCTTCCTTGTTGGTGTATGAGCTACCTGATAGTTTCCAGCTGAAAGACTACACCTCCCAACTTCCCTTTCAGACTTTGAAGTCATTTCTTCCCTTGTAAGGGGCTGTATCCCATCTTCCCCTGTAGGCATCTTGTGGGGGACAAAATACTCCCTCGTTGGGAATAAGCATTGTCTCTCCTAAGGTCAGGCCACGCCTCTCTTTCTTTCCACCTTCTGTCTCTCTACAGCTGCCTTTAAATAACCTAACATAATGGTGGTGCAGCAACCGGGCTTTGGCACCAAATGCTAGATCTCTTAGGCAGCGTAGAGATACAGAAGACCGAAGAAGAGGCTAGAGTCTTTTCTCCGCAGACCGGACTGCTCATTCCAAAACAGTGAAGGACATAAACTTCTCCAGGAAAAGAGGTGCCAATGTGGTGAAACACTGGCAGTGACTCTTTATAGGTGTGTGTGTGGGAGGGTGTTGTTTCCACTCAGAAAGAACTAAGGAGGCTTCCCGGTCTACTGCCCTGGGCTTCTCAGGATGCAACCACAGGGTGGCTAGGGTGGCCCAGCCTTGCATTCCTCTCTACACTGGCAGACTGACCAAGCAAGGTCATTTGTAGAAATCCTGTCTCCTGACCAAAGCATTCTATCATTCCAAACCCTGCCAGAGATTGAAAAAAAAAAAGTAGGCTATCGGGTATCATCTTTCCTCTAGCTACTTCCTGCTAAGAGGGCCACCGTAGGTGGGGAGAGAGAAAGAGAGGGTTCCTCGGGGCTCCTCAAGCCCGTTTTTGGATCTTCTCTGGTTCCAGGATTTTAAGGGGTTACAAGGCCTCCATCGGGATGCTGAACGATATTCAAGGGCTTGCACTATTTGCTGTAACAGATTGGAGAGGAATTTTCAAACCCAAGGACCAGAGATCAGAGCTAGGACAATCCTGACAACAGGCCCAACCAAGGGTGTTATTCATGTTCCCCAAGTGTCCCAAATGCTGTCCAGCCTGATGGGGATTTCTGGCTCGTGATTCTGTTCTTTCAGCTGTCTGGCGTTCTCCCTCACAACACATGATAAATTTGTAGAAGCACAGAAGCAGTATCCCACACCCCCAACATGGCATAGTCTCCTCCATTCGCGGCCATAATGGGATCTAAACCCTATCTATTTTGTAAATCATTGTTCCCAAGAAGTCCAACTGAGTCTGGAGTTTTTCAGTGCCTCAATTTGTTGGGCAAGTTGGCTGTGCTGTACTTGTCCAGACTGTTCCCATTAGGCCTTGCTAAGGTTACTCCCGACAGGAGAGGAAGCAATATGCCAGCCCTTTCATTCAGCTAGAGATGGCTGGTAATTTATTTCATTTCCCAGGATGATTATAAAGCAAAATGAGTTTAAAGCAACTTAAAGTTTGTTTAATGTAAGATAATATTCAAAATCGCATATGTGAATATATAAATTGGTTAAGAATCTTGAACGTTTGAGTAAAATGCTTGAGTTGAAACTATAATACATTTGATGGCAGGAAAGGCTAGGCTGAGGTAGTTCCCTTGGATGGAGCACCATCCCACAGAGAAAGCTTCATGATAGCCACATTGCAGGACAAGGATGCCTGGCAAATAAGATCTACCATAAGTCTATCGCTTCTGCCTCCAGCTGCATAGATCTGACCACCGCTGGTCATGTGGGCCTGGCCAAAAGAATCCTCCTCCTTATCTAAAGAGGAGTTACACCTCGTGTCTCACATGACAGGGGTGGATTCTTTTGCCCAGTGGAGGATTCCAGATTTCTGCACCCATGTCCTAAATGTCTCAAACAACAGAGAGCAGACACCAATCACTCCACCTCGTTGTCTTCTGAACTGACATATGAAGATGCTATAAACAGGGAAACCTGGTACTACCTAAGCCTACCGCTGACTGGTACAGGACCCGCACACTAGTTCACTTAGTCGTGTCCCCAGCATTCATTTCTTACTCTTTGCAAAGAAAAGTCCATGGTCATGCCCTAACCACCCATGCCTTCTCATTAAAGGAGGTCACCAAACTCACAGCTTAGAAAGTTATTCAGAATATCCAAGCGGTGACTTCGACAGTTGATTTTGTATCTGTAATATCAGCGAGTGACTGTATTAAGTGAGATTGCAAGTGAAAAGGAAACATTGCTATTCTCTGGGAACTGAATGAAGTTTAGGGATATTTTCTTAAAAGTTCCAAAAGCCAAAAGTTCGTTTGGTTTGATCACCTTACTTTACAAATTACCCTTCTAAACAGCCAATCTATTTTTAAATAGTCTGGTGTTAGGAAACGTCCTTACTGCTATCAGAATGTGGTCTAGAACTTTGTCCGGTGACAAAGTTGGCTTTGGCCTTCTCTGTCAATTCAGTCTATCCTACATGTAAATTATGTATTATAGGTTTGACATGACTGACTGCTATCATAGCTCCTCTGTTGGTTCAATGTATGGAATGAAAACGTAGAGATTTTTTTTTTTTAAAGGTTCTGTTAATAGGGTAATTTTAGAAAGCTTTGAAAAATGGATCGTTTACTCTTGACCTGACAGTCACTGATTCCATGATTTAGGATGTTCTAGGGTGTTCTAGAGAGATGCCTGTTGAGGAAAAATCAAGGCAGCCCTTGTCCCTGGGAGTATACTTTTTAAGTTGGAAATAATTTCATTTAGGGAAATACAACTTAGAATTAAACAGTCTCTTTCCACAGCCTGACAATATAAAATGTATTTACTGTATGATCTTGGCATACAGGTATAATTTGATGGTAACAAAAATAAGTATTGTCCTGTTTTCAAATACTAGATAAGGTCACTTAAGGTAACAGTCCCACTTTTAAGATATTTTACCTTGGGTTGGAAAGATGGCTCAGAAGTTAAGAGTACTGACTGCTCTTCCAGAGGTTCTGAGTTCAATTCCCAGCAACCACATGGTGGCTCACAACCATCTGAATGGGATCCGATGCCCTCTTGTGGTGTGTCTGAAGACAGCTACAGTGGGCTCACATACATAAAATAAATAAATAATTCTTTAAAAAAAGACATTTTAAGCCGGGCGGTGGTGGCGCACGCCTTTAGTCCCAGCACTTGGGAGGCAGAGGCAGGCGGATTTCTGAGTTCGAGGCCAGCCTGGTCTACAGAGTGAGTTCCAGGACAGCCAAGGCTACACAGAGAAACCCTGTCTCGAAAAACCAAAAAAAAAAAAAAAGACATTTTACCTTAGCAAATTGTTTTTAATCAGAAATTGTGTTTTCCTTGGGATATTACATTTTTGCTCATTAAATAATAGTGGGTGTTGTTAATATTTGAAACAAATATATGAAGTTTATCATATGTGAAAGAAAGGAGTATGACTTGGGCACTCTCTGTTCAGATTTGTTTCTTTGATGCTGACTTTGACTTCTTTTCCAGGTGCTTGTTCCTTGTGCAGGAGACTGACGTAACCACAGCTGATTAGTTACCTTATCCTTCTACGGAACACGGTCCTGCCGCTTGTCCAGTTACAGTTAACTGGTGCTACTCCTGATGTGAAAGTTTTTCCTTGTCCCTGAATGTCTCCCATACCCCTGACTTGCACGTTTTGAATTTTTGCTGACTGTTAAGTTTAGTCATGACCCCTTGGGTGGACCCTCCTCTGAGGCACTGTGACTGCTGCTCTTCTCATTGCCCTCTGTCAACCTTAAAACAGTCACTGACAGATAGACTCCCCCAAGCCCCTAAAAGCAGTTCGGTGACCTTTAAAAGGGGACTAATGTGTCCTAGGCCATCTAAGGCATCCCTCTTCTCATCGTTGAGAACATTGTCTTGGGGACTCAGAACGGAAACAACTGGACTGAAGCCTTCTTTGCATCAATTAACCTCTCTGTCTCCCCAGCTCAGATGGACTTAACAGCCTTCGGGACCAGCCCAACTCCTTGACTGCTGCAGTGCTCTACTTTTTACTCTTTGTTAAACTCACACTTAAGTTTTTAACCCATCTTTTAAATGTTTAACTCACAGAACTTAACCCTGGATCCATATAAAATCTTCCTCGAAAGCTCCCCCAGTAGCTCTCACCCTACAACAGCTCTCTCTATTCTTGACACATCTACTAAAAGACCTTTTCGATGTTGTGGAGAGATTGACAGAAAGGAGTCTTCTTCCCTTTCACCCTGGGCCGGATACTATTCTTTAGATTAATTCTCTCTTTTTTTTTTCTTATGTTTTCCTATGATGCTCCTTGCTACTTCCACCAGTTCATTTTGGTCCAACGGTCCTGTCAAAAGGACTAGTCTTTGTCACCCTAAGCCAACTCTTTGCCCACTTCCTCTCATTGGTCCACTCCGTTCCTCCCATCTCTGTTTTCCCCTATCCTTCAGCCTTCCCAGAAAATCTCTCAGTTCTACTCTGTAACCAGATCGTCTGCTTACAGCCCTCTAATAATAATTCTTTGGGAATACAGGACAGCAATCACATGACCCATTGAAGCAGATCAAGTTAAAATTTCCCTCCAGTACATGACCAGAAGACCCCTCTCTCAATGGACCCAGGACTACCGTCTCTGAAAAAGACCCTCCTCAGCCGAAAAAAGCTATAATGCCCCTGCCCTGCATATTTTTTTTTTTTTTTTTTTTTGGTCTTTTCGAGACAGGGTTTCTCTTTGTAGTCCTGGCTGTCCTGGAACTCACTCTGTAGGCCAGGCTGGCCTCAAACTCAGAAATCCCAAGTGCTGGGATTAAAGGCGTGTGCCACCACCGCCCGGCTACCCCTGCATTTTTATATTCTCTCAGAGTTAAGAATGATAGCTTCCCAATGAGTACACTTCCCAGCTTCCCTTTCGAACTATAGAAGCCATTTCCACCCCTATAAGGAGCTGCATCCAATCTTCCTCTGTAGGCATCTTAGCCATCTACACATGTGGATAACAATGCTCCCTTGCTAGGAATAAATATGGTCTACGTATGGTCAGACCAGGCCTTTCTTTCTTTCCACCTTCTCTCTCTCTACAGCTGCTTTTAAATAATCTAAGAATCACAACACCCACATCACATGGAGGAATCTGTATTAGACAAGGTGACAGTAAATATGTTGACATAAGTAAGATACCTCTTTCAGGAACTGGTGGTCAGCCTTGAGATCTATTTCCTTGAAGGATACTTGGTTAGTAAAGGTCCTGGGAATAAAGCAGCCAGCAGCTGGAGCAGCTCCAGCAGTGGCACAGTTCACTGGCCAGTATTCCCAGAAATAACGTGACCTCAGCAGAGGTCTCAATGGCAACAGTGATGGAGCTACCAGCAGTGGCATTTCCCAGGTCCTATTCAGACTTATGATATGGATTCCATCATTTTTCCTTTTCTGGGTGTACAGTCCCATCTGAAGCCAAACTTGGTACCACCTAAGCCAGTTTCTTCTGCAATGAATTTGAGGACACCCTCCTCCTCCACTCTCAGGATATCAAGGGCTCCAAACATTGTGAGAGTTTCCCTTTAAGTTATAACAGGAATCAAGAATGTTATGGTCCCCTCCCTGGACAGAGTGTATGAGTGTGTACCACATCCATGCCTGGTGCCCTCAGAGACAAGAAGAGATCATCAGATCCCTCGGACTGGAGTCACAGGAGGTTGTAACCTGCCATATGGGTGGTGGGAACTAAACCTTGATCCTTTGAAAGGTTAACCAGCGCTCTTAACCACCGATCCACCTTTCCAGCACCCCAAAACATAATTTGATTACAATAACAACAAAAGATTACGTGGGAAGGGCTGGCACCTAAATGCTTTAGTCCACGTCTGTTGGGAGGGGCTTTGTTATTGTCATGGCCTCTGCTTAGTCCCCAGAACTGAATAAGAAAACAAGGAATATAGAAGGAAAAAAAAAAAACATAGGAGGCAAAGCCCCAGGTCATCTATGCAGGAGAAAATTGAAAACTAAGGATTGAGTCAAAACTGTCCTGAGCCTGGCTGGGATATGTAGATATGCACCCCACAGGAGCCTTCTGCTTCTAATTCATGTGTCAATCAATCCCATCTCAACTGACTTTTCACATTTCTTAACTGTATCTGCCTCTGCTCCACACAGTATCTCTCCTGTTCTTCTTGTCTACAGTGATGCTACAAAGTTCCTCATGCAGCAACTGTTTGTATCCACCTAGCACAGCGGGATACCAGTATGACTGACAACAGGCCCTTTCGCTTCCCATAGTCAGAGAATTTGCTGTGTCACTTAATGGACCTAATTTTTCTTACCAGAAAATCAGAACAACATAACTACTATATTACCAGGTTATATTAAGTTTCTCTTACTACCAAGAGAAAGAATTGAGGTGTGACTGCTTTTCCTTTCTTAAGTAGCTCAGTGGAACAGCCTACATGTCCTGAAAATCTGAAAGAGGGAAATTAGGCAATTTTCTTTTCTTTTTGATTTTAATTTTATAAGGCAAATATGTCAAGCTTATGAAAAGAGCCATCCTTATAATTGTCCTGTTTACCGGCTTATATTTATTGAGCACGACATGCTTTAGTTAATCTAAGCTTTGCAACAATCTATTTTGTAAAACAGGTTCTATGTATTCACTGACAGGTATACATTGTATCATTATGTTATTAAATATCAGGCATTGGGCTAGGAGCTGGGGCATGAGAGTCAACAAAAATTGCAATTTAGTTAGTTAGTTAGTTAGTTAGTTAGTTAGTTAGTTAGTTAGTTGAGTTTGTGCCTCACTATGTTGCTCTGGCTGTTCTGGAACTCACAGAGATTCACCTGTCTCTGCCTCCAGAGTGCTGGAATTAAAGGGGGTGTCGGGAGCAAATCCATTAAGATTTCTGTCTTAATGGATCTTACAGTCTGGTAGTGTGACTGCAACTGTGTCAGCACTAAGATGGATGTTACTGAGGGGAGGTCAAGATCATTTCCACAGTGAAACTCTAATAAAGTTTGAAGTGAACTCTAACAAAGCATTCACCAGGTAGCGAAAGAATAAACAGAGGATAAGTGGTACCAAGTGCTGGAGAGAAAGTATATATAAACAACAAAAAGTGAAAGTGTGTATAAGCAACAAAGATCGGCAGGTGGGATGGATGGTCAATTCTATTCCATGTCTGATGCTGAGAGCCAGAGTCCATGACCATTTCTTCTTCTTTTTTTTTTTTTTTTTGGCGGGGGGTTGCGGGGAAGGTCGAGACAGGGTTTCTCTGTGTAGCCCTGGCTGTCTTGGAACTCACTCTGCAGACCAGGCTGACCTTGAACTCAGAAATCCGCCTGCCTCTGCCTCCCGAGTGCTGGGATTAAAGGCGTGCGCCACCACTGCTCGGTGTCCATGACCATTTCAATCTGTCCTGACAGGCCTAGCCTCAGTCACAAAAACTGCCCAGCAGATAGAAAAACTGAGGAAACAGTGTGGCGTGTAATTTACCAAGGGAGACTAACAGGCAGCTTTGACGGCTGGCAGCCAGCAGCCAGAGGCGGTGACAGAAACAGAAGGGATGGGTCGCCACGAGAAAACCAATCGCCGCACAGCGGCTGCGCACACCCCTGCTCCGGAAGCGGAAGTGCGCTCGAGGTCAGGCGTGTTCCCAAGATGGCGGCCCTCAGGGCTCTGGTGTCCGGCTGTGGGCGGCAGCTCCAAGCGTTCCTGGCAGGCCCCGCCGCTACCGGCTGGTTACGGCTTCCAGCTCGCGGGTTGAGAGAAGGTGAGTCCCAGGACCCAGAGACCTCCAGGACTTGAGAAGAGCGTTACGACACTTCCGCCAACCCCGATGTGCCCCTCCCTCTCGGAGGTGCAGTCCTCCGCGGGGAGCTTAGAAGGCTTTACAGACCCTGGCGGTGTTGCTTCACCTCCCGGCTCTTAGTGTCTTCCGAAAGTAAAAGAGAACTGAGAGAAAGGCTTGGTCCTTTAAAGATCAAAGAAAAGAGTGTCTCAGAGTTCAGAAAAGCGATAAAGGGCTGAATGTTAATTCTCCCATATTTTCCAAATCGCCTCCTCCTTGATTAAAGCATGCCGCAAAACCTACCTTACCAATTCTTCTCTGAAAAAAATGTGATTAAGTGGTCACTTTATCTGCCTAGGCTACTAATTTGAGAGATAGCAGCCAAAGTGCAAAGGCAGTTGAACAACTAAGACAGAAGCAATTGCTAAATGTTAGGTCTGCGTTTCATTAATATTAAATCTGGAATAGTAGCCAGATTCTAGCATCAATTGAGACCTTACCGAAGGCCAAATGCTGTGAGTCAAGCTGTGAAAGGACTGTAAAGCTTCCTGTGATGCTTGGGTTCTAGTGAACTATGTATACATCCCCTACCAATAAATGGAAGCTATCCGTTTGCATGAAAGAGTACGATTCTGTAACCGGAAGTAGCAAAGTCAGTTGGAAATTCTCATAAAGAGGATACTTCTTGTACCGACTTGGAAAAGGATGGAATTTGGCAGAGTGAAAAGGTCTTTCTGGATATAGTCCTTTTTGTGTTCTGTGGGAAGCAGGAAAGGATAAGTGATGTAGTTTAAAAAAAAATGATGAGGAAGGAACATGTCTTTAAAATTGGCCAACCAGGGAATATTAGTTAAAGCTGAGAAGTAACCAGTTGGGAACAGTAATAATTATGGTTAAAGAGAGCAGAAAGAAGGAAAACAAAGGAGCCACTGGATAACAATTGTATATAACATTATACGCAGTTTAGAAGAGGTCTCTTTTTAGTTTCAAACTGTAACTTCATTAAAAGTGGCAGATAAGCTGGGCAGTGGTGCATACATTTAATCCCAGGAGGCAGAGATTGAGTTCAAGGCCAGCCTGGCCTAGAGAGAGTTCTAGGACAAATAGGGCTACACAGAGATACTCTGTCTTGACAATTGAGAGAAGAAGAAAAGAAAGAGTGGCAGATAAAGAATTCAGTTCAGAGGAATCAAGAGATAATTAATGGGGTCCAGATGCTGTCTGGGTAGAGTCAGATTAACTCATCAAGAAGGTCACCAAAGAGAGAGATCTTGTGGATAACAGAGCAGACTTGGATAAGATTGTCAGCTTTCCCATGCTGCAGCACTGGGCTTAAGCTCATAATGTGTTTGATGGTGACTGCCATGTCAGATGACAACAGCCCCACACTGCATATCCCTTAGGAAATGCAGTATAAAGCTTCTTTAGGTTTTTTGAGGCAGCATCTCACTGCTATGTAGCCCAGGCTGGCCTTAAACTCACAGAGATCCACCTGCCTCTGCCTCCTGGGGAAGGGCTTCTTAGCTGGAGAAGTTTGTGGAATGATAAACTATCTAATCAGTCTTTGGAGTCTTCTCTACAAATACCTGATTGCAACTCTCCTGTCTTAGCCACTGAACCAAAGGCTAAATATTGAATTGAATTGATATGCATTTACATGAAAGCACTGTCCTGTGTTCTATTCTTTTGGATCACCCATCTCAACCTTTAAGTGAGCCGTGTGCATTCTCCCCTTTGGTAAGGCACAGACAGCTGATCGTCATTGCTCTAGTGAGAATGCTTGTCACTCGAATAATGTTGTCACTAGAATACATATAACATTTACAGTTGTGGAAAACAAGCCTGTTGTTTTTCAAAGATAAAACTATATAACTATAGTAAGAATTCATGAGACTTGAAATCAAGAAGCAAAGATACTGTGTGAGGACCAAGTCCCAGTACTGTTGCTATAAACCTTCCATGTAGGGCGCTTTCTCAATTGGGGGTGGTCCCCCACTCCCCACTCTCACCCCCAAAACATTTGACAATGTCAAGAAACCTTTTTGGTTGTCAGAACTGGTAGTACCAGCACCTGGTGAGTGGATGAGGATCCCATTAAATGTCTTACAACACACATTGCAACTCCACAACAAAGAACCACCTGGCCCAAACTGTCAGCCATGCTAATGTTGAGACAGGCTGGTGTAACACACAACGGGGTGGGGGTTAGAGTAGAGTTTGGATTTTCAAGACAGAATTTCTCTGTTTAGCCCTGGGTATACTGGAACTCACTCTGTAGGCTAGTCTGTCCTCAAACTCAGATCTGCCTGCCTGCCTCTGCCTCACCACTGGGGTTTAGAGGTGCACGCCACCACTGCCAGGCTTTGATAATCCTGATATTTGGGAGGCAGAGGCAGAACTAGGAGGATCTCTGTGAGTTCTAAGGATAGCCTGGCCTACTTAAGAGTGTTCCCGGCCAGCCAGAGCTACACAGGTAAGCCCCGTGTCTGAGATGGGGGTGGAGGCGAGTGATTGACAGGTCCGTACAGCCTGAAGTGACAGTGAGCGGACTGTGGAAGAAGCACGACTAAAGGGAGACAAATGAGGCTACTGTGATTTGTTCAGGCCTTCTTGCAGTAACGTGCGAGATTCTCCACAAACCATCTACTCAGTCTCCCTTAAAGGTAGCTGTCTTTATTTTGTGAATGGGGAATCCAGTTGTAAAGATGTGGTATTGTGCCTAGCTTGAGCTGTAAGAAGTAGAGTTGAAAGTAAAGCCAGCCCACCCCCCCCCCCCCCCCCCCCCCTGTCTCCGGTATAACACAACCTCAGCACTCTGTGGCAGGCCCTGCCTCTTGTTCCCTCCTTTTCTGAAAGGCCCTTAGCAGTTAACTTGCCAAAGAACATTGAGTGATTCCATCAGTGACAATGTCAGACTTGGCAAGGATTGTATTAGAGATTCCCTGCCTTACCACTCTGAGAGCCCAACAAGAGACCAAGCACACATGAGTTAACAACTCTGATCCCAAGGCAGAATGTACTGAAATGATGAAAGGCAAATGGGAGTGGGTTTCATCTCTTTCAGTAACCTAAGAACTGCTCTCTGATAGGTCCAGCAGATCTATAGCAAAGACCTTTGAGAGGGATGAGCAAGTTGGGAGGTTTTAGGATTTGAGTATTCTGCTAATGGGAAAATGTGTTAAGTATCAATAAGACTCATTCTGAAGCCCAGGGCAGAGGGACATTCCATCAGGAATTTCGGGGAAGGGCCATAGGAGGCCATTAAAGAGCCAGCAATCCAAATGATGGAACCGATGGTGCTTGAGGAAAGCATTCAGAGGCCAGAAGCACAAGCAGTGTTGGCAGTTAGGCCAGAGAACTGCCTTCCAGCCATGCCATGCTCTGCTTAGATCTCAGGATCCACAGGTCCTTGGTTTCTTCCTTGCTGCTGTGGGCCCTGCATCCCTCCGTCATCTGTGTCCCCTCTCTGCCTCCTTTACTAAACAGTTGAGTCTGTATAGCCACAGTTGATGTGTCCATCATGGCCTTCTGTACCCACTGCAGCCTCACCACGCTGCTGCTTGCTCCAGGCTGTTATAGTTCAGTTATCTTGGACTCTATCCTGGGAGTACTTACTGAAGTACTCAGAGGACCTCTTTATGAGGCTTGGGCTTTATTAGTGAAGTTCCCATCCTTGCTTTACTTCTCTTCTCCAGGGCAAAGACTGTGCCTTACTGTTCTGCTGTTACTCTGCCTGGGAGGTGGAGTGAGCTGACTTCCTGACTCTCGTGCATGTGTGGCCTCACTTGGAACAGATCGTTCTGTGGGCAAGGGTGCCTGTCTTGAGAGGCTGCAGCCTCAGCTCTGCCTAGAAAGCAGTGCGTCTCTGGTGGCTTCCTTCATGCCAACAACTCTCAGGATGCAGGCATGGCTGCATCTTCTCCTAAACAAGTCTTCTCTTGGTGCCTGAACCTTACTTAGACCAGCTTTTTTTTATCTACCTCACTTCTCTTGAATGGAGATGGAACCCAGGACAAAATGGATCTCAGGTTTTGTTTGGTTTTGCCATGTTTTTCCATGCACACTAAAAAGCAATACTATTTTTGATTCTTATCTCCTCTTTTCAGAGGCTTAAACTGTGCTCAGAGCCTCTCCAGGCCCCTGCCGGGCCTTCCCCACTACACTAACTCACCACCCTGATCAATCTCTGTCTCCCGGGGTCCCTGGGTCATCCCTCTGGTTTGACAGATTGTCTCTCTTAGATAAGTATCTGCCTATTGTTTTACCCACTAGCTTCTAGAAAGACACTCACTGGCTCGAGGTTGCTGTGGGAGAGCTTGTGAACAGTGGAGCTTGCCATGGGCTTTGATCTCTCTTCCAGGGGCCAGTGGGATGACTTCAGGGTTTGGGTCTTTGCCTAGAGTGATGTGTGTTTCGTTAGACTTGTTTACCTCATAGTTAGGGCCCCAAGTGCCTGGACCAAGAAGGAAACCACATGTTTATGCTCTTTGTGTTTCAGGCCATTGTCCTGATGCTGACTTCAGTGGTACAAGAATGTGTCTCTGCTTTTGTTTCCTGAGACTTCTCAGAAAGTTACCCCCCTACCTGTTGTTGCTCCCATTTGGTTGCCCTCTGACCCTCCTCCAATTGAGTTCTCCAAAGTAGCAAAGTTTCTAAGGTACCTGGGTCTACTGTGGGGTGGAGATATGCTCTTCTTCTGTTCTCCTTGGTCCCCTTATGTGGGCCATTCTGTAATGGACACATCGTGGTGACTTTCCCTCTGCAGCTGTGCTGGCTTCTAGGCTGATGACCAGGTTGAGTCTCACCCACATCCCGTTCATGGGTTGGTGTCTGTTCTGGACAAGTAGAACCGTGTGTGAGGTGACGCAGTTTCTTTTACACACAGGGAACCTAGTTCACATAAGTGGCTACAGTGTTTTCCAGAGAAAGGCTCTGGGGTTTTCTGGTCATTATTTCAGTTTTCTGTGTCTGGACTTGGACATGGAGGGCTCTCAGTTTGGTTGTTTTGGAGTAATGATTCTTTATGAATGGTCTGCCCAGAAAACAAATGAGGGATAATTCCAGACAACCTGTGTTCAATTAGGTGTCGGTCACAAAGCCCACTGGTCACAGATGCTGACATGGACGCTGGTTGGGTTAGCATTGCCTTTCCCTTAGGCCCTTCTCTTTTTATTGTTTATATTATGTTTTTGCAGAAGCAGAATATGTTTATTTTAGAAAATATGATAGGCAAAAAGAAGAAGCAGAAGTACCCCCTTCCACGTCTGAGGGATAGCCAGGTCTCCAACACATAACCCACAGCTGGCTGCGAGCCTCCTGCAGCCCATAGCTAACTTGTGTATTTGTGGTTGTATGTTTTTCCTAGGGAGAGATCTTTAGCTCCCACTGGATTCTCCAAGTCAAGGATCTCAGGCACTTTTCTAGTCTATATTATTTCTTATGTTAGTTGGAACTACATAAAATGGACCTGTGGTAGCCAAGCTACTGTCTGAGTGGGCTTTCGTATCTGAGAGGCAGTTTGCAGATGATGTGAGCTCAGACTTCCTATTGCAGCAGCTAATAGTTACGAGGAGGCAGTGACGATGGTTCCACTCCTTAACATAGCGCTTATTGATTATTGCTGTACCAGTTTCTTGCTAGCAGCTGTAGCTCTTTCCTTCTAAACAAGCCAGGAGCATGGGAGACTCTCCAAGAACAGTTGCTGTGTGTAAGCTGGCAGCTCTGAGTACCATGGCCTTGTCATTCAGGGGCCGGGTGAGGTGAGATGGGAAGTGTGTGCAGCTGACAGATGTATGCAGCTGATGGTCTCTCCTCAGGCATCAGGAGGCCCTGGTACAGTAACAGAACAGAACCCTACGGGGAGAAGTGCAGAAGGCTGGAGCAGAGAGTATTTCCCTCATGGCCGGTTTCACGCAGCCTTGATGTGGATTCTCAGGACACATTTTGGGGAGTGGATTTGCTCACTGATAAGCCGCCATTGGAACACAGATAGTGCTGTGTTTCAGATTACAGAAACCACTCTGTACAGGGACATGTGCAAAGGGTGCTCCACCCTTCCAGGCCTGCCGCTCCGAAAGCTTTCTGGTTTACTTTTGTAGCCCAGGCTGGCCTCAGACTCATAGCAATTTTCCTGCCACAGCTATTCAGTTTGCCAATTCTTCTGGACAGAATCAAGATGAATCTCAGCTTCAAATGGCAAAACCAGCCTGGAGCCCCTAATCCTACAGAGATGCTGCAGCCTGCCTCCGCACCCCAGGCCTACAGTCAGCCTCAAGGGCATAGAGCCCTGGCACTGAGGGGTGAGCCCTGCTTACTTTCTGTCCCAGGCAGGGACCGTGGGAGAGTGCAGACTGAAGGCTCCTCTCCTCTGCCTGTGTAGAATTTGAGCTGTTATTTGAAACTCCCTGTTCCTTATTAAATGGCTGACCTAATTTTTCCCCTTTATCTCTGTAGTGGTGAAGATCCAAGAAGGGAAGACGACTATAGTAAGTATCGCTGCGTTGGCCACTCACGACCTCCTTAACGTTCGGAGCCGCCTGGCTGCTCCTCTGAGGGATGGATGGACGGAGGCCCAACGTGGACTCCTGGCTCCAGGATCTGCTCCCTCTGAGACCATAAATCCTGAAGTCTACTATTTCTCGGGCTGTGTGCCGTAGTGTGGTTAATCAGGAACAGTCACTGTGCCTGTGCTGAGGTATCTGTTACTTGATTAAAGTAACCTTTTGTATGACCAAGTCTCAGAGGCCTTTACTAATATGTTCTCTGGCAGGTGATAAATCAGTTTCCCAAAGGGGAAACTAAGGCAGCATTGCAGGCCTACAGAGCTTGAGTTAGTTGGCCCAGGGCCAGCGGCCTGCCCTTCTGATCCTTGCCTTCTGTCTGGAATGACTTACTACCCTTAAGTGATGCATTAGGAGGTGGCAGGCCCTAGGCCCCAACCTCACTGGCTGGCACCCTGGCTTGTCTTTTGGTAAGAAAGCTGGAACGATTGTTCCTCCCATGCCCCCTTTCCCTCACTGGGCCCATGTCACCTCCCTTGGGGAGTCAGTCATGGGGCCTAGATTATCCCATAATCCTTAAAAGACAACCTTGTTTTCACATGGCCTTCTATCCCTCCAAGAAATTCTCAGCCACCTTACAGAGCTCCCAGAAGGCTCGAGAACTTCCATGTCGACCAGGGGCTTAACCTCTCTGGCAGTTAGCCAAGTGTACTCTACCCTAAGACAGTCTTATCCCCGGGAGAAATCCAGTCATTCTTCTCCCAGAATACCTCCTTGGCCTTCCCACTGATTAGTGTCCACCCAGTTCTTACTGTTTAGGGAACTTCATATCCTTAAGGCACTTGTCTATTCTCTGATTAAAACCTAAAGCAATCTGGCCATGATTGTACATATCTGTAATCCCTGTACTTAGAGAATCTGGGGGTCAGGACCCCCTCAGCTTTACAGTGAGATCAGGGTAAGCCTGGCCTCCCTGAGACCATGTTTCAAATGACAAAAAAGCTAAAACAAGCATTCGCCCTCTAAACTGAATGATGGAGAAAAGAGCGGCATCAGTCTTTTTTGGTTTTGTTTTTTGAGACAGGGTCTCTCTGTCTGTGTAGTCCTGGCTGTCCTAAGAATCTACGTAGACCAGGCTGGCCTCAAACTCACAGAGATCTGCCTGCGTCTGCCTCCTTAATGCTGGGAGTAAAGGCGTGTGCCATCACACCAGCTGATATCAGACTTTTGAAGTAGCATATTGCTTCTGCTTTTCTGGGTCCAGAGTGCTCTAAAGAGAGCATCCCCCTACCCACTGCATCTCCTACTATTACAGCTGCTGTCCTGGGTCCAGCCTTTTTTTAGCTCATTAGGATGTTTATTCTTCTGTTGGCTGTTTCTGCTTTCCCTTGAAGACCCTGGCAGAGCATGTCTGGCTATCTCAGCTGCCATCTTCAGACTCTTCAGAACTAACTAGTTCATGACCAGTAACCGCGACTCTCAGAGACTCTGTAGGCACTCAGAATTGAAGGCTTGCTTGCCAGCTATTGGTGCTATTCACATTGACTTTTCAGTGTCAAGAGGTTTTTTTACGTGAGGCATGGATCTGCTGTTTGTAGAAGGCATATGGAGGCACTGTGGCTCTGGGGTGAGCCTGTGCATGCCTGGTCAGGTGCTGCTATGGCTGACTGTGGCTGTTTATCCTCCAAAATAAGATCCGACGCCTGCCGCACATAGTTGTGGGAGTTAAATAGACTGGTATATATAAGAATGGTGAGCCATTCTTAGCACAGAATGGGGTGAATAACAGTGAGCCAGTGGATGTTAGCTCTCTCCTGGGGCCCTAAAGGCCCCTCTCAAGGCCTCCCATGCACCTTCAGATTTTCCCTGGCCCACAGCTTCTCTCTGACGTGTTTAGGGTTGCCATGGTAGAAGCAGAAGCGGGGGGGGGGGGGGGGTAGTGGTGCCTGGCATAACTGAGCAGAACTTCTAGCCTCTGTCCTTTGGCCAGTCCCAGCCCCAGAACAAGGTTACTTTTGTCCCAAAGCCTCTCAAATCCATCCCACTGTGCTCTTGAGCTAAGCTCCCCTGCAATTGAAGCTGACTCCCAGATCATTGCTTTAGGACACTCAGCCATTCCAAGGCTGGGTCTTAGGATACATCCCTGATGGGAAGGTCACATCACACGTGGCCTCTGCAGAGTATTTAAAAGGTGGTATCCAAAATAATACAAGTGAAGAGAACTACAATCCCAGAACTCACTGCAAGTATAAGGCCAGCCTACTCTACATTATGAGTTCAAGCCAGCTAAGGCTACCTAGTGAGCCCCTGGTTGTTTTTAGAGGAGAGCTTGTATTGTGTTCATCTGCCAGGGTTTTCTGTGTTTGCAGAGGGAGAAAGGAGCAGCAGAGCACACAGACGCTTGCTTGTCTTGCTATTCTCAGGGCTTCTCAGCTACAGCATTGGCTGGTGCTCTTTGTTGTGAGGGATTCCCTGTGTATCTTTGCTAGATGCCCATAATACCCCTTCTCCAATTGTGCAGTCAGTAATGTCCCCACACATGGCCAAAGGGGATTGCAGGGCACACATCACTTCTGGTCAGGACCAGCACTGACTTCGTTTTGTTCCATAAAGCTGGAAACAGTGCTCTCTGCAGATAATGTGCAGAATGGGAAGACATTTTCTTTGAATAGTGCATCTTTCTCTATGCCATTTGGAACTTTTTCTATGGGAGTGTCTAACTGTCTGTATGTATAGATATGCATGTTTTTGGAGGCCAAAAGAGGACATCAGATTCCCCTGGAACTGGGTGCTAGGAAACTAAGGCCCAGTCCTATGCAAGAACAGGACGAACTCTTAACTGCTGAGCCATCTCGCCAGCCCCCATTTGGAACTTTTAACCACAAGCACGTGTCACCTTTCCCAGAGGCAGGGGAAGCCTAGGGTTCAGATATTTTATTGTGACTTGTTGAGGAAGAAAAACAGCATTCAGTTGAACAGCAAGCCATTCTTCTAGTTCAGCAGTTCTAAACCTGTAGGTTTCGACCCCCAAAAGACCATCAGGAAATACAAACAGATATTTACATTATAATTCAGAGTAGTAGCAAAATTAAGTCATGAAGTAGCAATGAAAATAATTTTGTGGTTGGGGGTCACCCCAACCCGAGGAACTGTATTAAAGGGCCGCAGCATCCGCAAGGTTGCGACCACTGTTCTAAGTTACCAGTTTCCAGTCTGTTTGCGTGGTCAGGGCTGTTTTGTCTGATTTGAAGCAAGAGTCATACTGTATAACCTCCGCTGGCTTGGAACCTAATACCGTGTAGCCCAGGCTAGCCTTGAACAGCTTTCCTGCCCCTGCCACCTGGATTACAGGTATTCATCACCTGTCTGGCCACCAAATCACATCCCTGTGGCCAAGGCCCAACCTAGAGCAGCTACAGAAAGTCTCCACCGTGCAAGCGGACCTGTTAGTTGCTGCCATGTGACCCCCAGAAGTAAGCTCTGACTGGCATTCATGCAGGATCTGCTCATCGTTAATGACTTGCATGTCTGACCATGGTTCTCACACTGGACTTTTTTTTTTTTTTCTGCTTCTTAGATTGAAGGCCGAATCACAGAAACTCCCAAGGCAACTCCAAATCCCCCTAATCCCTCAGGCCAGTGCCCCATCTGCCGCTGGAACCTGAAGCACAAATACACCTATGAGGTAAGTGTGGATGTAAAGACTGTACCCTGCATTCTCTGGAGTCAGGGGCCTCTTATCTTGAGCACTGTCCTCCCTGTATAGTGACAGCTGCATTCCACAAGGCTGTCAAAGGCAGCACTGTCGAGTAGCTGTCAACCCTGGCCATGGGATAGACTCTAAGGAGCTTGACAGAATACTGGGCTGAGGGCTGGAGAGATGGCTCAGTGATTAAATGCACTGGCTGCTCTTCCAGGGGGCAGGGTTTCAATGCTGAACAGTAGCACGGTGGTTAAGAATCGTATACATCAAGTTCCAAAGGATCCAGTACCCTCTTCTGGCCTCCACAGGCATTGCATGTACATGGTGCTCACACATGCATGCAGCCAAAACACCTGTATGCGTAAAATAAAAATAAAATCTCAAGAAATAATGGGGCTAGAGTGATGGCTTACCAGTTAAGAATACTTGCTTCTCTTGCAAAGGACCATACTTTAGTTCCTAGCCCCCCACATGACAGCTCCCCACCACCCAGAACTCCAGTTGTAGAGTGGCATCATGATGCTCTCTTTGTCCCCGAGGGTACTGAGGAGCATGTGGTGCACATGTGCACACAGAGGAAACTCACTTAGACACTGCTCAAACAACTGCGTGTCAAACAGACCCAATCAGCTTGGCATTTTTAAGAGTTCTCACAGGCTGTGGGGCTGGAAGCCACTACTGCACTTATGGCCTTGCTCGGAATGGCAGGGGTAGTTCTCCCACGGGTGCAATCAGGTCTGAGTTCGTCTCTCCTCCCCTTAGATAATGAGGTAGTTCACAGTGTGATCTGCAGACACTCTCGTCTCCACAGTGGAGCTCCAGACTGCCCAACGGTTCCAGCTCCTCCAGAACAGCTGCTTCAGGGAAAGGAGATGATGGTGACCCAGACGCAGACAGCAAAGCAAGGGTGGGGCTGCTCCAGGAGGCCCTGTCCTGGCCAGTCATGGGTTTTATACAGCTCACTTAGTTCTCGTTCTCTCCCTCTCTCATCCTCTCGCCCTTAAGGAGTGTGTGTGCGTGTGAGGGCACAGATGCCAAGGCACAGGCATGGAGGTCGGTCAGTTCTCTCCTTCCTTTGTGTGGACCCCAAGGATGGAACTTAGTCAGGCATGAGATTTCTGATTAACCCTATGAATTAGGGACTTCCTCTTCCTTGCTTTGCAAGAGGGAATCTTGAGCATGAAGAAGTTCATGAGTGTGCCGCAATCGCCCAGCACTAAGTATCAGAACTAGGCTTCAAATCCAAGGTGCTGGGCAGAGCCCGTGTGCTAACTGCTACCCTGCAGAAGATAGGATGTGGCCCTCGATACCCCACACTTGTTCTGTATAGTGCTCACTGGTGACATGAACACTCTATTTTGGGGTTTCAGGTGATTCAGGCTCTGGACCAGTTTGACCTGTGTTGTCCCAGTTCTCCCTTTAAGGCACAGAATGACTAAGGGCAAAGATCCTGGTCAGGTGATAAGACCAGGAAGATCTGAACAGAGTGACCCAGCTAATCTCGTGGGCGGGAACCTTGGCTTCAGTCCACCCCCAGGTGTGGGGGCAGGCGCAAGGCTCTCCCCCTGCCCAGGTCCTCTCGAGTGCCGAGAGAGTGCAGCAGAAGGCTGAGGTAGAGCCCTTCTCATGGATGCCAGTGAATAGACAGGCATGCTCGGAATCTCAGCTGCACATAGGGAGGCAATGCCCACACCTGCCCAGACACCCTGGGCACTCTCCTACTGGCGTTTCCAGGAAATTGATTTGGCTCTGTTTTTCCAGGAGAAGAAATCTAATTCTTTCCGAGGTAAAGGCTACAATTGTTTTTCCTTTTCCCCTTTTCACTAGGAGCACTATTGGCCCAAGCTGTGTGCAACTGTCGGCTGGCTTGGCAGCCTGCAGTAAAGCGTCTGAGGATACAAGCCAGCATGTCAGCTGCGGCTTAGTCCAAGTCTTGTTACCTGCTTCTGACGAGTGTAGGGCTGAGGGTTCCAGACCTGGGTCCCCAAGAGCTTTGAGTGATTGAAACAGATTTGCAGCTGTACTGCAATGGCAGCCAAGGCAGCAGACTGCTAAACAGACAAGCGACTGCTGAGGCTGCCATTGGGCCCTGGCAAGGGCAAGTGTTAATTAACCCTTTGAGCCATTGTAGTGGGGAGAGGGTTTGTCCTTCTTGCCAAACTTATCCCACATAGTTTGTTAGGTGTCGGCTACAGGGAAGCCTAAGGACCCCTTCCTTCCCTTCAGGATAACAGGGCTTAGGAAACATGGACTAACTTCATATCTGGTTCCTCCTCTCAGCTCAGGTGCCTGCCTAGCCCCTGAGCAGGAACAGCTGTCTGCGCTTCACCTGCGCCATCTCAATTCTGGGACTGAGGTGAAACAGGCATTCCTCTCATGAAATGCTTTACATGTCCCATCAGCAGAGGAGAATGGCCACCAGGCATCTTATACCAAGAAAGACTGGTGGTAAAAGGCTCACTACAGTGTCTCTGGTCTCATCTGATGGTGTCAGAACATTCTGGGGCAGTGCTAGGAGCCCTGCGGAGCCCACAGTTCAGGTTCCCAGCATCCAAGCAAACCCCGCCGACCTACACTCCTGTTCTTGGTTTTCACTAGGACGTCTTGCTGCTCAGTCAGTTCATCCGGCCTCACGGAGGCATGCTGCCCCGGAGTGTCACGGGCTTGTGCCGGGAGGAACACCGAAAAATCGAGGAGTGCGTGAAGATGGCTCATCGAGCAGGTCACAGTACCCAAGGCTAAGAGGGGTGGTGGGGACTCCAGTTCCTCTTCCCAGCCAGCTGTCACAGCTGGAAGAGAGGTGGTGAGCAGAATATTGATTAAGTGCAACACACACACACACGCACACGCACACCTCCTCCCTACTCCTGTGGTCTGTACCCGGGCCCTTTCAGAACTGGAGACTGACCCTCGTATGTTCTTCCTTCCACTCAGGTCTGTTCCCAAACCACAGACCACGGCTTCCAGAAGGATGCTTACCAAAGGATAGACCCAAGCTCAACCGGTAAGAAGACTGCATACAATTAACCCAAGCGTTCTGGGGCCTCTGGATCTTATTGCATTCTAGGGGAGTTGGTCCCATGGGTCTCAGGGCAGCCCAAGAGAGCTGGGGTATTGCTTGTCTGCTCTGTTCCCAGCCAGCCCAGACACACTCCTACCGTTCCTGCCATGGCTGTGCTGTATGTACTGCCCATACATGTTCCTGACCCAGCTCCTCTCGTCTGTCCTAGAGGGCCTTGACCCGGGGGCAAGGAAGCTGCTGGTTGGGCATTAGACTGTCAATCCCTGTTGATAGCACACAGAGCTGCTATGGGGAAGTCAGAGCACTTCTACAAACTTCGATGTCCCAGCTCTCTCTATCACTGGGGTCACTACAGGGCAGAGCAAGGCCTTAGCGATGGGAGGACTGTCTAGGATAGGGTGATGTACACAGTGTCGCATCAAAGCAGCCTGCATAGTCAGTCACCACCAGTGCACGCCCTGTAGTCATGCAGTTAACAGCCCACACAACTGCCACGCCATCAAGTTATCCAGAGAACAGATGCAAATCAGCCCTCCAGCACCAGCAGGCGGCTATGCAGGCCCCTCCTCAGTGAGAGCAGATTGTCACCTAACTCTCAGACTGCTGTCCTGTTGCTGGCTTCCTTTCCCTGACATCACTAACGGGCAGTTGGATCTATAATATACCCCTGTTCAGCAAAGAGCTGGGTCTTTAGAATTGATCTTGCAGTTCTTATGCCCGCAACCAGCAGCTCCTCTCACCTCCAGTGTGTCAGCTGCCTCTGGTAATAGTGAGGAAGAGACACTGCAGGAGGACTGAGGCCGAGCAAGACTCCCCAGCCCCAACAGGCCTTTGCAGAGATCCCTGCCAGAGCCTAGGTGGAGGCTGGAAGACCCGGTTGCTAGGTAAAGAGGGTAGAGATAGGTTAATATAGGCTTGCTTCTTTGTGCCTTGCCTCCCCCATCCCTAGATTCTGAGCCCAAGCTGAGCTGGGCTAGGCTATCTGCCAGCAGCCCCAAGGAGCAGGGCAAACTCTGGTCCGTTTGGGGTTGAGCCCACCCCCACCCCTGGCTTTTTAAGAGACAGCAGCAAGCCTGAGGACAATCCATCCTGCCCTCAGGCCTTTGAAGCTAGGCCAGGCTCCCTCCCTCACATCCGGTGTCCTTTAGTGTGACACAGGATTGATGATGTGTGGGGGCTCCTGAGTTGCAAAAGGCCATCCTGGGGGAAGGGAAGTCCTGGCTCTGGAGGTACTGATCTCTGTACAGGGGACACTACGATTACACCCAAAGGTCCCTACGTTGTACTCAAGGGCCTAGGCCCTGTTCATTCTCTGTGTCCTCAGCACCTGGTACAGCACTGTCTTCTCCAGCAGAGAGGATAGTAGCCCCTCTCCTCCTCTCCTGTGCTTAGCACATGTGTCTGGGCCAGACCCTGCTCAGGAGAGGTAGGAAGGGGCTGCTTTAGGAAAGCCTGAGTTCTAGCTAGAGCTGAGGTGTCCACAGAGAACTCTTTGGGTGCCCCCCTCCCCCAGCCTACCCCAGTTAGCTGGCTGCTCCATGTGGCACAGAGGCAGCCAAGGCTAACTGAAGGAGAACGGAGGATAGCTATGGAGAGTTTGGTCACCCGGGGCCTTCTGAAGTCCTCGAGTCCTGGTGAACACCCTATTTCATGGACCTGTTCTTAAACCCCATCTTCACCTCTCCCTCCGGGAACTGGGAGAGGCCAGCAAAAGGGCCAGCTGGTGGTGAGGGAACTTACGCTGGACTAGCCTGTTGTCCTAGAACAACTGACCATAGAAACAGCAGCCCCTGTGCAGGCAGTACCCCAGTACAGTGTCGGTATCTCCAGCCAACTAAGGAAGGCCTCATCTTCCTACCTCCTGTGCCCAGCACACACGGGTACAGGATGGCCCTTCCTTAGCTTTCCCTCTGCATGAGGCTAACAGCTGAAGACCAAGGTCCAAAGGAGCGTGATGGAAAGGCGTGAATCAGCAATCCTTTGTCAGCCAGAAGATGTCAGCCAAAAAATAAATTTTAATTTCTGCCAGGAATACTAGTTTTTAAACTAATACTTGAGGGCCTCTAGAGGCAGCCAGGGCAAGCCTCAACCTCACATAGAACACAGGAGGACCCCTGGCCTTTGTGGCTGAACTCTGAGTATGAGGGATGGGCCTTCTTGATCAGGAGCCAGCTTTCATTATGAACAGAGTAAACCCCAAGTCTGGTACTATGAACTACTCTTCCAGGAACAATCAGAGCCTAGGCTATCCCCAGAGGAGGCCAGAGAGCCATGGGTGGCCGCCATCTTTCCCTGCCCCCTCCCACTTACAGAAACCTGCTGGACTGGGACTGCACCATTGTGCTCATCCCTTGCTTCCTATTGGATGAGGGATGGGGTCCTGCAGCGATTGAGGGGCCCTGGGAAGTTCCCTGGAGGCTAGGATGTCTAAAGGAGCCAAGTGGGAAGAGGGCAAGCTTGCTCCAGTCTTCCTCTCACATTCCTGTCTCTAGCTTCAGGCCAGAGACCTGCTGTCCAAGCAGCCTCTTCTCTGCCTTCTGCCTGCACTGTGTATGCACACTGACAACTCTTAAAGATCAAGGGAGCCGGGCCTGGACTGCCTGACCCTGCCTCAACCCTGACCACACACTTGTAGCAGCAAGAGCCCAGCCCATCTGTTTACAAAACAGCAGTTTCTCCTCCCTCCCCCCAGAATGCTTTGCCTTTTGAGAAAGGAAAACTGGTGAAGGAGGCTACACAGCCCCTCAGCCCAGCCCCAGGAGACAGTGGCTGGCTCCTCCTGCCCATCAGGCAACCTCTTTGTGTTCCCACTGCAGCTATCTGACTCGCTGGGCTCCCAAGTCCGTCAAGCCCATCTACAAAAAAGGCCACCGTTGGAACAAGGTGGGTATGGCTGTGGGGTCACCACTCCTGAAAGACAATGTGTGCTACTCCAGAAGGCCTCTGAAGCTGATGCATTAATGGCAATAACACTGCTGAAGACCTGACTAGAACCTTCCAGAAGATGCACTTGCCCCTCCCACCAGAACCACTGTCCTTCACAGATAGCACAAGGATGTTGGAACTAACTTCTGTTGCTTGGATCTGCCCAGCTGCAGTGTTGGGAGCCTGGGGCAGCCAGGAGCTGGATCTCCTGGCCACTGTGGTCTTCTGACTGACTGGGGCTGAGGTCGGAGCCGGGGCAGGAGACTTACCCAAGGAAATGTAATAAAGCAGGCTCTTTGCTTCCCCGTGTGGTCAGTGCTTAGAAGTGTGGGGCCTGAGCTAGTTCCCAGCCTGTGCAGAGTACGGAACTGAGTAGTGGGCCCTGTCAGTGTGACTGGAGCAGGTCCATCATCTGCTGATGGGCACCACACTGTAGTCAGACGCCTAGTGACTGTCAGATACTAGCAGCTTACAGTTGAATCCAGGAACTTGAGCAGTCCCGTGACCACCCCTTCCCACCCGTCTCCACCCGTCCATACTGGTGCCTCCTTCATTAGCTCATCCCAGGCTCTGCCTCTTACATTTCCTGGCCTTTCAGGGTCGGTGACTAGATGCCAGAGAGACAAAATGACAAGAATTAGGACAAAACAAATAGGCCCAGTGGTTGAACTTTATGAAATAGTGTTTCAATTCCACATAAATATCCAGCCTGCCTTCCTAGAGCATGAAGGGCAAGTCCATGTTCTTCTCTCCTGTGCCCACGTAGATGTAGCCGTAGTTCTTAGAGCGGGGAGCATGGTAGAAGGTGAGGCCTGGCCAGAGCAGGCTTCGAAGCACCACCAGCGCGTTGCCCCGTTCCATCTGGATGCTCCAGGACCCTGGAAGGGACAGACGGTTGAGGCTGGCGCTGAGGTGCCACTTGCTCATGACACAGGGAAGACAGTGAAAAGGTGAGCCGCCAAGCTAGGACTCAGGAGACCTGCAGATGGCGCGGCTCCTTTAACTTGTTCCAGAGTAAATCTGACCTTGAGCCTTTGCTCTAAGACAGATGAGACACCCAGGGGCCAAGCTGAAGCTGGGCCATTTCAGACCTCCACCTCAGTGGTCTTCCCAACTGCTGGTGGGTGGAGCCATGCCTGGTAGGAGGAGACCTCAGCCGCTGCATCTGCCCCATGCTGCTCAGGCTGAGCTGTGTAGCCAGGATGACTTGGCTAGAAGGGCCTGATCCAGCTCCAAGGGAGGGAGCCGCTGTGTGGGAGGAAGGAGCCTGGGAAAATCGCCTCTGGATGCAGATCTGGGCTTCTATTCCCCTGCGCACCGAGGCCTCTCCCCCAAACCAGCCACAGCCCTGCTCTGGGTCCTGCCAGGAAGGCAAATAACTTTTGAAGGTTTTGGTACAGGACCAACCAGTTATGCTCGGAGCGCTGTTCTGAAGCCTTCATCAGTTGCCAGCTCAGCCTGGTGCTGGCTCCCACCACTTGAGCTTCCCGCAGCCTACCTCCGACCATGGCCCACCCTGGTCACTCCACACCCAGCAGCCTCACGACTCAGTCAGTCTCCACCCTCCAGGGGCCACCCTGCATCAGAGAAGCTTATCCCTGTGTAGCTAGCTGCCTGCCCAGGTCAAAACCAGAGCTTTCTGGAAGCATGGAGGTCTGCTACCCTGGTCCTGACTCTGCCATGCACAGGACAATGAAGTAAAGGCCACACCATGGGCTTTTATCTTGCTCTGGTCCACAGTGCCACCATCAAGAAGGAATTAAAACCTCCAGTGAAACAGGCCCTGGTTGGTACAACACCTAGCCAACCGCTGTTCCTTGGGCTCCTGGAAACCTTGGTGGCTTTCTTGGTCACAAGCCTCCAGGAAACATTGCTTGAGCGGAGATGAGGTTGGAGTGTGACAGAACAGTGTCAGGGCCCCTGTGTTTGATCCTTGACAACAAACAGACCAAGGCCCAGAGCATCATTTGGACCTCTCTCCACAGAGACCTAATCCCTCTTGCCCTTGGAGCTCACAGCTACACAGCCTCAGCGAGATAAGCAAGACCAGTCTCCGATTGCTCTGCCCACCCAGGGAGGCTGGCTCATAGCTTCCCTCACCCAAGAGCTAGCCTGGAAAAAACAGCCTAGGGTCTATCCCTAACCCCACTGCAGCCAGATATCTATCGGTTCAGCCAACAGCATGGTGGCATGGGGCCCTCAGACCAGTATGTCTGCTCACCTCTTGCTTCCAGTAGATGGGGGCAGAGGCTGAGTAGCCCAAGCCCAGCAACGTGGGTAAACTGCAAGGAAGCTAAAAAACTACAGAAGCCAAGGAGGGCAGGGCCAAGCAGGCCAAAGGGTGCTCGCTGAATTGCAGCATGCCAGGGGCCAGCCTCTCCCGCCTTCCCCTGCATTCCCAGCATGCTCCTCTTCTCTCAACCTCCCTGGTTCAGTCAGCTCATCATAGGGCCGGGGAGAGACACAACGACACACACATACACATACATGCTCTCTTCCCTTCCCCTTCTCTCTCTCTCCCTCTCTGTGTCTGCAGACACACAGTGTGTGCCTATCACCTTCACCTCTATCTCAACTGTGAATATGGAAAAACCAGGCCCATCCAGCTGTGGTAGCCCTTTGTAGAAATAGTCTGATGTCTCAGTTCCCTACCACAGGTCTCCTCAGACCTGGCTTCCTCTCCAGAATCCCTGTGTTCTGAGACTGGGGAGAGGATCAACCCTGGAACTCGGCAGCTGACCCTATACAATTGGCAGGAGGTCCCCCTGGGCTTCCCAGTGCCAGGGTCTTGCCCACCTCCCCAGTGTCGGGGCGAGGCTGGAATGGACTTCATTCTCCTGCCTCCCAGGAAGAAAGGCTAATGTAAGGGAGAGTAAGGGTCAGGCTCCAGTCAAGCTGTCGGGGGTGGCAGGTAGCCGAAGCCTCAGCCCCTAAACTTCATCACATGAAGCAATGGACAGGAAGGACTGGGTAGATGGCTCAACAGCTAAGAGCCCTGGCTGCTCTTTTAAAGGACCCAGGTTTGATTTCCAGCACCCACAGCATGACTTATAACTATCTAACTCTAGTACCATGGTGGCCTGCATGGGCACCAGGTGAACATGTGGTACACAGGTACACATGCAAACAAAATACCCATACACATAAAATGAAATTAAAAAGTGACCGCAGGCTCCTGAAAGCCACCATTCCCTTTACCACAAGGTAGAGTCAACCCTCCCAGAGGTGGGGGGGATCGCTTCTAAAAGACTTAGGAGCCGTCTGCACACACCCCCAAAAGGCCGATACCGTGTTGCCCATTCTCTTCCGGCTCCCTGTTCTCACTAACCAGCAACTTCTAAAGGTCAATTTCCTGGCTACAGGACTCTTGCTGCCCTCTGCTGCCCAAACTGGGCATTGCACCGAGTACTGTCTTTCAGGATCCCAGATATACTTTCTGCCAGCTCCACCGGGCCACCTGCTGCCTCTACTGCCTACTCCTCTGTGCCTCCCCCACCCCCACATCTTCCAGTATAACTTCTGTTTTTCAGCCTCGTTTGGTTTCTCTCAAACCCTCCTGACACAAGAGAGTTGTCTTTCTCATTCCAAGGGCACCAGAAGAGCTTGGCATGCAGCAGCTGCACCATGCTCTGCTGACTGAGCGAAAAGGTTAAGGAGTATTGAATAGCAGAGTCCCCGTGAGGAATCTGGCTACCCAGCCTACCACTCCACCTGTCTTCCGGTACAGGCCACAGTCAGAGAAGTCTTAGCACCGGTCACAGGATGATCTTGCCTGGGATCCATCCCCACAAACTTTCCATCCCAGGGCATTACAGGGCAGCTCATTGCCAAGATGTTGGCCTCAGGCAATATCCCTCTCCCTTCTCTTCACCAATGCTGGTTCAAAGAGAAGTTGTGGGCTCTGGGCTTATCTCTGTGGGCACAGGGAGCAGGAGGCTCCAGGACAAGGCCCACTTCAACCACATCTGCTCAGAGGTGACCAGAGCCATCTTGAATGACTGCTTTAGACTAAGAAAGCAATGTTCCTCCCTAAGTAGGAAGAGCTAAAGAACTACAGACGTCATCGTCCTGGCCTGGCATTGTAGGGGCTCCTCCAAGAATTCTAGTCCCCACTCTGCATAAGTCATCACCATTGCTGTCTGCCAGGCAGGACAGCCACCCATTCCGCTCATTCAGATCTCTCACTAGAAGACAGTCTGGAAGGAAACCAGAGTGTGTCTGAAAAGGGAGATTCATCCCGGCTCTAGTCAATTTCCTTCTGTTGCCAACTGGTCCCAGAAGCCGCCTACCTACCACTATAAGTCCACACTCAGAGTGGCTTGGCTCAGGTGGCTCCATGTGGCGGAACCCAGCTGCTCAGGGCCATCATCCCTGGCACTGTCAGTGGCCCTAAGACAGGACCCTTGAGGGCTTGCTTGCCCCTTCTCTATCCACCTGTGCACACTGCCTTCTGATCACAGGCCTTCCTTTAAGCCTCCCCAACTCCTCCACCAAAGCTTTCCAGGAACTCCTGGGCCTGGACATCATATATATTTGGGTTTTTGGTTGGGTGGATGGCACATACCTTTAATCCCAGCACTCAGGAAGCAGAGGCAGTTGGCTCTTTGCAAATTTGAGGCCAACCTGGTCTACAGAGTGTTTTCCAGGACAGCCAGGACTATACAGAGAAACCCTGTCTCAAAATAATAATAACAATAATAATAATAATAATGATATCAGGGCCAGGCGGTGGTGGCACACACCTTTAATCCCAGCACTTGGGAGGCAGAGGCAGGCGGATTTCTGAGTTCGAGTCCAGCCTGGTCTACAGAGTGAGTTCCAGGACAGCCAGGGCTACACAGAGAAACCCTGTCTCGAAAAAAAACAAAACAAAATAATAATAATGATATCAGGGTTTCATGTAGCTCAGCTGACCTAGAATTTACTGTGTAGCCAAGGATGACATTAAACTTCTGATCCTCCTGCTACATAATAACATCTTGTCTCCAAGAAGAAGGAGGATGGCTGTTACCAGAGTTGGGTTGGATGTCAGGAAGTATAGAGTTATGTCATCAAAGGACACAGGAAATAGGATGACAGTAGAGAGGAAGAATAAATCTAAAAGGTCTAATGTAAAACATGGTAACTGTAGTTAATGATGAGTATATACAAATGCAGATATGTATGGATTTAGACATATAAATGCAGATCTATTTGAGATAGGGCTGTGTACTGAAGTCCAGGCATCCGAGTCCTGGGGTTACAAGTGTGCACCACCACAGCAGCTTTATATTATACCCCTGGGAAACGCAACAGCAGTCAAGTGTGCTCCTTGAGGGAAACTATCTGAAGCAATGTGTCTGTTAGCTAGACTGAACTATTTATAAAGCATATATATACTTTAAAACATCATAGTGTTCATTATAAATATAGCTTTATCCATTAAAGAAAGTGAAAATAAGGTTTTTAACGTAAAATAGCATGGTGAGCAAGGTGGCTTCCGGGTTAATGTGCTATGGCCATGCCTGACCATCTGAGTTAGACCCTTGGAGTCCACAGGGTGGAAGGAGAGAACTCACTCCTACAAGTTGTCCTGTGACCCACACGTGTTATGATATGCACACACAAATAAATCCATCAAAAATTTTTGACTTAAAAATAACCATTGGCCAGGCAGTGGTAGCGCACACCTTTGACCCCAGCACTTGGGTGGCAGAGGCAGGTGGATCTCTGAGTTTGAAGCTTGCCTGGTCTACAGAGTGAGTTCCAGGACAGCCAGGGCTATACAGAGAAACCCTGTCTTGAAAAGAAAAACAAAAACAAACATCCAAAACACATTAAAAACTGCTTGGGAAAAAAAAAGCTCAGAAGTGCATTAAAAATGACAAAAATTCTGCTAAAATCTCAAGAGACACTGAGCCACTTTCCTTCCCTGCTCCCCACTTAAAGCCCACCCTCAAGATCAAGAGGTCCCTGGTGAGCCATCAATGCCAGCCCAAATTCTCATCCCTGACCTTAGAGAAGGAAAGTGGATGGTTGATCTACTGCTCTGATCGGAAGGCCAGCCCCACACCCTGAAGCTAATGGCCTGTTTGTTACCTCTGGGGATGTCATACTCCAGGGAGTCCAGGAAATCCAGAGAGGGCTCCAAGTCCGACTTCTCAAGCAAGGTCTTGTTCTTCAGATCAACAGCCTCCCTGAAGTGGAAGTACGAGCTAAGCTTCTTGACCTCAGACAAGGGCAGGCCTGGGAAGAGGAGGTGGACACAGAACAGTTAACCCAAAGCCCGGGGCTCCTTTCTCCCTGCATGGCCGCCAAAGGGAGGCAGCTGTGCAGGCTTCTGTCCGCCAGACGGATGACCCAAGCCAGAAAATGGAGCTCATTCCCTTCTCTCGTACTTGACCCTGATCCCTGAAAGAGGAGCAAGAAGAGGCTGCAGCAAGAAGCAGGTAACCCTGATGCAGGAAACCTCAAGTCACCATGTACACTTCCGCCCCTCAGGGCTCAGTGACTGCTAGTCCTTTTCAGCTGCACTGCTTACTGTGAATGTCAACTGGCCACAACTGAATCCGAATCGCCTGGGTACAGAGTTTGTTTGTTTGCCTGTTTTTTTCCTTTCTTCTTCTTTTTCTTCCTCTTCTTTTTTTTTTAATATTTTTGAGACATAGTCTCACTATGTAGCTCTGGGTACTTTGAACTCACAAAGCATTCCTCCTATCTCCTGTTTCTGTATATTCCCTAAGCCAAAATACATATTCACTAAGAAAATAAAAATACATGTTTTAGTCTCTATTCTTAATTAAAAAAAAAAAAATCCTAAAAATTGTCAGTGCCTCTGCCTTTAGAGTGCTGGGATTAAAAGCAGGCCAACTTGGGAGGAGCTTAATGAATGAAGTAGCAAGGGCAATAGCTCTTAACCTATGGGTCTCCATCCGTTGGAATCTAATGGCCCTTTCACAGGGGTCGCAGATCAGATATTTACATTATGATTCATAACAGTAGCAAAATCACAGTTATGAAGTAATAACAAAAATAATTTTATGGTTGGAAGTCACCACAACATGGGGAACTGTATTAAAGGGTTAGCATTAGGGAGGTTGAGAACCACTGATCTAGAACAAGTTAACCAATAAGCATGTCTGTGGGGAATTATATTCATTGTTGATTGATATGGAAAGACCCAGCCCACTGTGGGCAGTACTATTCCCTAGGCAGGGAGCCCCAAGCTGTATAAGAGTAAAGGAGGCTAGCTGAATATAAAGTAAGCAAGCACGTCAGCGTGTGTGTATATGCTCATTTCTCTCTGCTCTTAACTGTGATATACATAGCTGTTTCAAGCTCCTGCTAAGATGCCCTCCCCTTCATTCTGCTACTTTCGGTCAGGGCACTGTTTCCAGCAATAGACTGAAACTAGGCCGCCAGCAGCTGACTAGAAGCCGATTCTCCCCGGCGCTGTGGACACAGCCACTTTTCTCCAAGGAGGGCAGATGCCCCTGCTCCTCCAGACATCTTCAACTGAGCCTCAGTATCGTCTGCTCTCAGAGGATCCCCAGGGAGCTCACCTTCAAAGGTCCGATTGACATGGGTGACCCCAAAAGGGGTCTTGAAGAGGGCACCTCGAGGGATGATGGCCACGGCCTTGTCAATCTGGTCAATGATGGACACCAAACGAGTCTCTTCCTTGATTTGGACCTGAGAAGACAGAAGAGGAGCATCCTGCCAGGACACTGTGCCTGCTCACCCGAGGTGCAAAATGAAACTGCATGGCCAATTCTTTTCCCACCTGAGGTGTCTGGGACTTGGGTTGTACTGAGGATGGATTTGTCTTCCTTCTGTGTGTGTGTGTGTGTGTGTGTGTGTGTGTGTGTCCTTCTTCCTTCCTTCTTTGAGTTGGTACTGCATATAGGTAATAAAATACTTAAACCACAAAAAGTCCCAGTCCCCAAGTAGCCATCATAATGAGTTTGCTATGCTCCCTTCCAGAGCCATCAAGTCATCATCCTTAAAGGCTTTTTATTCTGCCTTTGAAAATATGGAGCAAGAAAACAATAATGAAAGCAGTCGGTGTAGTTTTTACCTAGTTTACGCAATGCTCTGGGTTCAAATCCCCACATCACATGTGCTAGCACACACCTGTAACCTGTAACCTATAACTCAGGGAAGTGGAGGCACAAGGACCAGGAGCTCAACATCTCCGTATTTACATACAGAGCTTCAGCCACCGAGGACTACATAAGATCCCGTCTCTACGGAAACATGTTAGGAGAGCAGGGGTAGCTTTTAGTTCAGTGGGAAGAGTGCTTGCTTAGCTTCTACAAGGCCTAGGCTCCAATCCTCTGGACCCCATAAACAAGGTCAAGTTCAAAGGCATCTTTAGCTATATAGCAAATTAATGACCAGCTTCTTGCGAGCCTGATTATCTGAACCTGGAACACATATAAAAAGCTGGATACCTGGAAACAGGGACACACATCTGTAATCCTAGCATTCCTATGGTGAGATGAAAGGCAAAGATAGAACTTCCCAGTTCAAGGGACAGCTAGAGTAAATAGCACAGTAACAGAAACAATAGAGACCTTAACTTAAGGAAAGACAAGTGGAAGTGGGCTGGAGAGAAGGCTCAGAGACTGAGGGCACCGCTGCTCTGCCCCCGCTGCTCTGGGTCTGATTCCTAGTATCCACAACTCACAACCACCCAAAACTCTAGTGCCAGGGATCACACAGCCTGCTCACAAGATGCACAAACATTAAGTCAAAACACTCATACACATAAAATAAGTCAATTCTGTTTTTTAAAGTGCAAGGTGTGGGAACTGACTCTCTAAAATTATCCTCTGACCTCTATACTTATACTGTGGCACATGCTTGTCCAAACACACAGATTCACATACACACTAAAAGTAACAGATAAAATTAATATAATATATATTTCACATACATGAAAGTAATCATGTTCATTGTACATCACTTGGGTAATAAAGAAAAACTTATCAAAGGGGATTAAAACGTCTCATTATCCTACCTCCCTGCCATTAACATACTGATATACTTCCTTCTATTCTTTATTTTTATGCATATAAAGTAAAATTGGGATCACTGTTTAGGCTTGACAAGCTATCTCCATAAAGTTATCAAACCTTACACAGATGATATTCCATTGTAGTTCCCAACAGGGGGCGGCAGAAAGCACAAGGGAGCAAGCTGAGTTTGCTACAGAAGCCTGTGGACAGAGACATCTGAACTCACAAAGCCACTTGTCACATGGCTGGCAAGGGGAGGCAGAAACTAACGTTCACAACATCCCCCAGCCCCGGGACCATGAATGTGGCTTCAGTGACTCGGCACAAGCCTGCAAGAGTAAATATAGCCATCCTATCTATACAGAAAGAGAACTAGAGGCTTGGGAGAGCGCACTTATCTGGTGGAAGATGTGGCGGCCCCTGAGACTGCACAGCCTAGACACAGACTTTTAGCATCGCCCAAGTTTAAATGCAAGGCTGGGGTTTTGAACTTTCATTTGGTTTAGCTTCAGAACGTGGGCTTCTTACTTGTTAACCCCAGTGGCATTTCTAGGAGCTGGCCCTTTAGATAAAGTACGCACGCGTTGGAAATGACGTCAGTCCAAGGTCACTTGGCACAACATGCTTGTCAGAGCTGAAACAACCTGGAAACTACTTTCCATGAATCAGATATTGTTTAAACTCAGTACATTTACACACTGGCACAAAAAGCTGCATGGCTGGTTGGGTTGCTGATATGGAAAGGGCTCTGAAAGATAAGTTTTTGTACGGGGCTGTGGACATACCACAGTGCTGTTTCATAGTTTTTAATTTATTTTGTTTTATTATATTGTGCATATGGGTGTTTGCCTGCATGGATGTCTGTGGACCATGGATATGCCTGGTGCCCACAGAAGTCAGAAGAATATGTCATGTTGGATCCCCTAATACTAGGGCTATAGCTGGTTATGAGCCACCATGGGGGTGCTTAGGCTGAGCCAGGTCCTCTGCAAGAGCAATAAGGGCTTTAAACAACTCAGACAACTCTACAGACCTACACCACCATTTTAAAAGTTTGTTTAAAAGGAAACACACATAGATGCCAGGGGGGTTACTTGGCACTGGTGTCTAGATACAGCATGTCAGTCTTCAAAATGGAGTCAGATCGTCAAGGATCATGGGAAATATGCGGGCTTGTGATGCCAGGCCTGTGATTGTTCCCTTTGAGCTCCAGTGGCCAGAGCAAGGTTGCTGATTCAGTAGAAGGATCTGGATTGGACAGGGACACATGCTAAACAGTTACATAAAGAAAGGAAATTTTATTACATTTCTTTTAGTGCCTATGACTCAGGAACCATGTGGTGGGGTATTATCTAGTAAAATTAAGATTAGTCCAAAAAAGGCTGGCCAGATGGCTCTGTGGGTAATGGTACCTGCCACCAAGCTGGATGGCCTGAGGTCAAGCCTTAGACCTTATGTGGAAAAGGGACTGACTCCCACAAGTCGTCCTCTGACCTCCGCGGGAGAGCCTGAGCCCACACAAAAAAATAAATAAATGGACTTCAATGGCAGAAGACCTCGTTTCGATCCCCAGCACTGTTAAGTAAGACGAACAATGACAATTAATAATAAAAGCCAGACAGTGGTAACTTTGCCTTTAATCTCAGCACTTGGAAGGCAGAATCTGAGTTCAAGGCCAGCCTGGTCTACAGAGTGAGTTCCAAGGCAGCTAGGGCTACACAAAGAAACCCTGTCTCAAAAAAACCAAAAACGACAATTAATAATGATGATGATAACAGTAACAATATCCACATGTATACACATTCCCAGTCCTCGGGATATGGCACAGACCTTTCTCTCTGCCTCAGGGGAAGCCAGGCTTTACAAGAGGCTGCCTGTCCACTCTCTGCCCATCCCTCAGGTGGTCTTAGCCACTAGCTCCAGTGTCCTTCACTGGATGGTTAGAGCTGTCAGGACTGGAACAGGTACAGCAGCAAAGGCCCCCAGCTCCCCAGGGACTCAGTGCACACCTGAGCAGTGGTGATGGCCGTGGCAATGGATAATCTTAGTGGGATTTGCTCGTGTTTTTCTGGGCTAGGATCATGTTGATTGTATGTGTCTGAGTGTTCTGCCTGCACGTATGTCTGTGTACTGCGTGCATGCCTGGTGCCCACAGAGGCCAGCAGAGGACACTGGATCCCTTGGAACTAGAGTTACAGATAGTTGTAAGCTTCCATGTGGGTGCTGGGAATGGAACCCAGGTCCTCTGTAAGAGCAGCTCTCAACCACTGAGCGTCTCTCTAGCCCTGGACCACTCTCTGTTCTTGTATTGATTTAGATGGGTTTGGCTTGTGGGGCTGGGAGATGCCAGGGTTTTGTCTGTGGTGCTCACACATTCTCCCATTTGACCCTCAGCCATGACTGACATTTGTTCAGACCCTTCCAGCACACCCCCGCCCCCACCCAGCACATACCCACCCCCTGCAGTCCTGCATGTACCTCCCAACCACACAGCCCTGCACTTACACACACAGAGTTCTGCACTTACACACACACACAGCCTTGCACTTACACACACACACAGAGTTCTGCACTTACACACACACACACACACAGAGTTTTGCACTTACACACACACACAGCCCTGCACTTACACACACACACAGCCCTGCACTTACACACACACACACACAGCCCTGCACTTACCACTACTTCTTCATCAAAGACCTTCTCCCCTTCGTTGACCTTCTGGAGCTCGGTGTGCTCATACTCGTGTGAAGGATCACCCATGAAGCGGCCGCTCACCACAGATGTCTGCATCGCCATCTCCTCTGTGGCAGGGGGCAAGAGGCTCCACTCTGTGCAGTTCAGGCTGCCAACAACAGCCACATCACACTGGACTCCAATTCTCCTCGTGCCCTGCTCCCACACCTTCCCTTTTTCCAGGGCCAGGCAGCCAAAAGCTTTGAAAACACCTTTCATCCCAGGACCCTGCAAGGTGTTTGTGGTACAGTCCACCCTAATATTTAATACACATTCAGTCTGATGTATTTTTCATGTGCCTTAAAATATTCTATTTTGGGAGCCTGAGATATAGCAGTTAGAAGCACTTGTTGTTCTTCGAGGGGGGCCCAGGTTTGGTCCCTAGCACCCATATGGTGGCTCACAGCTGTCTGTAACTCCAGTTCCAGAAGATCTGACGCCCTCTTCTGGCCTTTGTAAACACCAGGTGCACACATGGTGTAAGGCATACACACCTACAGTGGGTTGAGTATGCTTGGCCCATGGGAAGTCCTACTATTAGGACCTGTTGGAGGAAGTGCATCACTGTGGGGGTGGGCTTTGAGGTCCTGTGCTTAAGCTCTGCCCAGGGTAGAAGAGAGAGCCTCTCCTGGCTGCCTGTGGATCAAGATGTAGAACTCTCAGCTCCTTCTCTAGACCATGTCTGCTTTGATGCTGCCATGCTTCCCACCATGATAATGGATTGAACCTCTGAACCTGTAAGCCAGCCCCAGTTAAATGTTGTCCTTATAAGACTTGTCTTGGTCAAGGTGTCTCTTCACAGCACTAAAACTCAAATTAAGACAACACCCATGCAAATAAAATAAAATATACATAAAAATATTTTATATAATGTATTATATATACATATGCATACATACACACACACACACGGTGGGTCAGGGAAGGGGCCAGAGAGATGGCTCTGCACCTAAGAGTGACTGCTGTTCTTCCACAGGTCCCATGTTTAATGTTTAATAAGTATGTATGTCTGCGTGTATGTCTATGGGACATGGGACACGACTGGAGCCCCAGGAACTGGAGTTACAGGCAGTTTTAAGCTGCTTGATGTGAGTGCTGGGAACCAAACTTGGGTCTTGTGGAAGAACAGCAAGTATTCTTAACTGCCGACCCATCTAACCAGTCCCTTAAAACATTTTATCAGGGGGCTGGCAGGGCGGGTCAGCAGGTAAAGACACCTGCCGCCAAGCTTGACTACTGAGTGCAATCCCTGGAATCATTCTATGTGATAGAAGAGAACCACCTCCTGTAGTTGCACTGTGACTTCCCCAGGCTTGCCATGATACACCTCTCTCTCTCTCTCTCTCTCTCTCTCTCTCTCTCTCTCTCACACACACACACACAAACACACTCAAACACACACCCCTCTCTCTCACACACACACACTCAAACACATACATACTAAAACGCACACACTCAAACACAAACACACACACACACACACGTGTCAATATGCTGTCCAGGCTGATCTGGAACTTGTGTCTGAGTGGTCCTCTGGTTCAGTATCTAGAGAAGCTGGCACTATGGCAGGATGTGTGTCACATCGCCCAGTCAACACTGTCTCCTTGGTATATAATGTGCTGGTTTGGGGGCTAGTGTTTTGTCTAATAAATTGACAGTTGTTCACACAGAGTAATATGGGGAAGGTCCAAGTTCCTAGGATGTACCCAACTTCAGAGAGAGGTCATCTTCTGTAGCAGCAAAGTCCACAGCCGCCAGCAGAAGGCCTGGCTCTATACCAGCATCATTTTGATGTCCTTATTTATTTTTCAAGTAGAACTATCAAGATTTTTAAATTTTAGCTGCTACATCCTCAGCTGCTTATTAAGTCTGAGTCCACTCTGACCTATATGAGACCAGAACTTCAGGGAGCCCATGGTAAATGTCCAAGTTAGGGTTACCATTGCCGCCGCGATGGTACCCCATAACCAAAGCAACTTGGGGAGGAAAGGATTTATTTGGTTTACAAATGCATATCATGGTGCATCCTTAAAGGAAGTCAGGACAGGAACTTAACAAGGCAGGAACCTGGAGGCAGGAGCTGATGCTGAGGCCATGGAGGGATGCTGATTACTGACATCCTCATGGCTTGCTCAGCCTGCTTTCTTGTAGAACCTAGGACAGCCAGCTCAGAGATGGCACCACCCACAATAGTCTGGGTTCTCCCCTGTTTATCACTAACTAAGAAAATGCCCTACAGGTATTTTCATAAGCCTGGTGATTATGAAGGCATTTTTTCAATTGAGTTTCCCTCCTCTTAGATGACTTTAGCTCATGGTAAGTCGATATAATACTATTCAGCTCAGTTAAGTTTAAAATGTTTATAAGTCTAAAATGCATTTAATGCCCCTAAACTGTCCACCTTAACCACAGCTTAGAGACCCAGCCTGGGGGTTGCTGCTTGCTGCCACTGCTCAGGATTGGATGGACACATTACATCACAAGTCATTAGCCAGGGACTAGATCCAAGTTCAGTGCCAGCTTGCTTTCTACTGAGCAGCGCTGTCAAGTTATCAGCTGTAAGTAGAGCCAGTCTCAATCCTGGCTGTCTGTATGCTAGCATTAAAGACATCTGGACTGTGAGGCTCCAGATGTGTCTCTTTGGGTGCTGAATTTTGTTCAATTATGGGTTTGCTTACCACCACCACACACACACACAAAAAAGTATTCTTTGTTTTTTATATACAACACACTTGTAGTCCGAAGCATTTGAGAAGTATAAAAGGGAGAGTCTCAAGTTCAAGGCCATCCTTTACTATAGTATCCTAGTTAGTGCCACACTGACAAAACTACCCAGCACAGCACCCTGACCATTCATTTAAAATACCACTCCAACTTGGGAGTTCGTATGGTGGGATAAGCCTTTAATCCCAGCACTCAGTAGGCAGAGGCAGGCAGATCGCTTGAGTTTGAGGCTAGCCTGGTCTACAGGAGTTCCAGGGCAGCCAGGACTACACAGAGAAACCCTGTCTTCAAAAAAATAAAACCAAAAAAATAAAATGAAATACTACTCCATCCAGTATTCCCTGTCTCCCTTTGAACCTGACACCATGTGTCATGTATAGACGGCGGGAGTTCAGTCTGACCTTGTTTAGGAATTTTCTAGTGTATGGCTCCCAAATACACACAGGATCTCCATGAAGACAGTTTGTGTTATTTGCCTTTTCAAGGCAGACTGGATTCCTGGTGCCTAAATCAATACACAGCACATAGTAGGAGCTCAACAAATGCTTACACAAATGTGCCCCTATCTTTAGCCCAAATGTGGATTATATGCCTTATTATGTCTTATTATTAACCCCATACCAGCTTCCCTGCTTGTTGTTAGGCTTGGTTTGTCTGTTTGCTTGTGTTTTATTTTGTGCGTCTGAGTATTTTGCCTGCGTGTATGTACATGTACCTCATGTGTACAGTGTCCTCAGAAGCAAGAAGGTGTTGGATCCCCTGGGACTGGAGTTATAGATGGTTCTGAACTCCATGTAGGTGCTAGGGATTGAACCCCAGTTGTTCAGAAGAGTACTCAGTGCTCTTAAGGACTAAGCCATGTCTCCAGCCCCCAAAGCCACAGACTGGCTTCAAATCCCCTGTGTATTTGAGGCTGACCTTGAACCTCTGAATGCCCTTCAATACTGGTTTGATGCATGGGTAGATAAATGAAGTCCCCGAAACCTCCCGCGTGGATGCTTTAATAACATGATGGGCTGCCCCATCATCCTGGGGGATGTTGAGAGGCTTACATTGCAGAATTCCCCCCAGCTTTCTCTCTCCCCATTTTACAAGTCTTGCACTTCCAAGAAAGAAACCTCCCGCTGAAGAGCCCACGGTCCCAAGAGAAATGCTTCTAAACAGCTCCAGCACAAGTCTCAGAGCCTCGCGGAGACTTAGTAGTTTCTGCTCTGTGAAAGTTTGGTATATTCCCAGGCTCCCAGTCTCGATGTAGTAGTTTGACTTCTCCAAGCCAAATCCAGTCACAGCTAGAACCTGAATGAACTCTATACCAGGTCGCCTTCTCCAGGACCTCTCACTTTGTGCCTGCTCAATTTAGCCTTCTGTCTGTAACGAATCCAGCTAGACCAGTTTCTCATGCTCCTCTAGGCTGACAACGTTGCCTCCCCGGACCCTGCCCGGCCACTTTCCCACCCCGTCAGGATCCACAGGACCCTCGCAGTTCTGTGACTTCCCAGTCCCCAAGTTCTTCAACTGTCCATTTCTTTCCACAAGTCCCACCCACAGGTGCTTCCTGCGTAGGTCCTGGGCGTACCCACCTCCCCCTAACCGCAGTTGCACCCACCACCCTTCGGGGTCCTCTTGCAGCCTCTCCTGCCACAGTCGCCTCACCTGTAGAGCGTCTTGCGTGGTGCGAGCTGGTCCTCACTCAAGCCCTGTGCGATGTAGTAGTCCGCGACCAGACCAAGGATGCGGCCCCAGAAAAGGACCCGCTCGAAGCGGTAATCACGCTTAACCAGCATAAGGGACGTGAGCAGCGAGGCCCGACGGTCCGGGCTGAGTCCCTGACCACTGCCAGACGCCAGCTCCAGCGACAACAAGAGGCTGTCCGCGTCCATCGGGCCAGCCGTTCTCCTCCAAGTTAGTCTGGCGGGTAGAAGCCGTCTCCATGGAGACCCTGAGCCCCACCCCTTTAGCTAGCAGGAAACAAAATCCCACCCACCGGACCGCCCATCTCGCCAAACCCGCCCTTTCCGGGAGCCTGGGAATATACCAAACTTTCACAGAGCAGTGTAGACTGACTTTTGTTTTCCTGGCGCGGCTTCCCTATAGGAAAAGCCAGCCGAGCTCCATACATGTTCTCCGCGTTATGTACTCCATTTATGCCCAAAAGGACTTGGGAAGAAACCCAATACAAAGCCCCAACAAGGCTGTGTAACTTCAGCCTGGAAATATCACTTCTTAGCCTCAGAATTTTATGAAGAATCTGATACCTCCTGCTCTAAGGGCAGTTTCTGATACCTTCTAAGCCCACTAGAAGCCAAGTTTCACTAAGTAGGCCCTATCCAATCTGACTCCTCCAGTTAACACTTGAGAGCTCTTTGTTTGCTCCCAGGACTAGTCTGATTAGACACTGAAAATAGAGGAAATCCTTGAAAAAGGATGTAAATAAAGGGCGACATTTTCCAGGGGTAGTGGCCCACACCTTTAATACTAGCACTCAGGAGGCAGAACTCTATGAGTTCAAAGCCAGTCTGGTCTACATAACAAGTTTCCAACCAGTCAAGGCTACAGAGAGTGTAAAAAAAAAAAAAGCCGCCGGGCGGTGGTGGCACACACCTTTAATCCCAGCACTTGGGAGGCAGAGGCAGAGGCAGGTGGATTTCTGAGGCTAGCCTGGTCTACAGAGTGAGTTCCAGGACAGCCAGGGCTATACAGAGAAACCCTGTCTCGAACATCCCCTCCCCCCCAAAAAAAGCCACTTACAGACTGAGCCTATGTGTCAGCTACAACTTACAAGTCCATACCCTTGGGCTCCACAGCTGTTCAGACTCCAATAGTAGCAACAGAGGACCAGCTCTGCATTCCCTAGGCTAGCCTAACCCAAGCTAGTCTAACCACTGCTACTTCACATCCACTTCTGGAGTCTCTAGTTTCAGGGAAATTGGGCCTTGTCAGTGACTGATCTTATTTTTGGATTCCTTTGTGGAAGACTCATGAAGTCAAAATACCCTGGGCCTCTAAGCCAAGCTCATAGAGAAGTAAGTGTCTAAGTTGCTCAGATAATTACTTTGTTTTGATTGCCTGGGCATTGTTCATTGAGGCTTTATAAATGAGCATTTGAGGGCTGACCTGGCTGGTCTTTCTTAACTTATGGCCCCCATTCACACCTCAGATCCTGCCCTCCACTATCCCATCCTGCTTTGGCAATATGGCCTAATTCTTCTGTAAAGCACTATCAGACACAAACAACCCACAGTCTGGCTGACAGGATACACTTCAGGTGACGTCACACACAACACAGCCCAAACATCTTGTTTTCTCCCATCCTGGATTCACCTATCAGGGATGAATTCCACGCCAGTAACCAAGTCGTAGATGACCCCTGTGAAAGGGTTGTTTGACCCCAAAGGAGTTGGGGGCCCCAAGAACCTCTAACTTAAGCAAAGTAGCCTTGCCAAGCCTCACCTCTATAATGGGGTAGTGACATATACATATAAGTTAACATTGAATAACGTTCAGAAGTGCCCTTTTCGAGGCAGGGTCTCAATGTAGCCCTGGCTGTCCTGGAACTTACTATGTGGACTAAGCTGGCCTTGAACTCATAGAGATCCGCCTGTCTCTGGCTCCCAAGTGCTAGGATTAAAAGCATGCACTACCCCACCCAGCCTTGTTCATAAGTACTTAACACAGTTTATAGGTACAGGGAGCACAGGGGGAAGATGCCCAAGAGGCCAGCCTGGTGTCACAAACAATGGGTTGTAGAAATAGCCTCCGTGGCCGGGCAGTGGTGGCGCATGCCTTTAATCCCAGCACTTGGGAGGCAGAGGCAGGTGGATTTCTGAGTTCGAGGCCAGCCTGGTCTACAGAGTGAGTCCAGGACAGCCAGGGCTATACAGAGAAACCCTGTCTCGAAAAAAAACAAAAAACAACAACAAAAAAAGAAATAGCCTCCATTGTGGGCACTGCAGAGGGACGGACTAAAGTATGTAGACTTGGAATGCATGGATGTCTGCACACACTCGAAAAGGACTTGATGGTGGGAGGGGGTCATGTTGGAGGAGGAGCAGAAGAGGGAGTTTGGAATGAATATGATCAAAATACATTGTATACATGTACGAATTTTTCAGAGAACAAAAGATATTCTAAGGAGAAACAGTTAAACAGGTTTTAAGGGTTTTAAAGGGAGGTGAAATAGTCCCCACTCCGGCAATCATTGAACCTAAATGATAGCCGAGGAGGGGCCCCTGCCACAGGCTTCCCAGCCCCCAACTGAGGAGGGGGCCTTGCCACAGGCTTCCCAACCCCCATGACTGGACGCGCAGCTTCCAAAACAGAAACAAAGTAAAAACTTGGCCTGGGGGCTGGAGAGATGGCTCAGCAGTTAAGAGCACTGACTGCTTTTCCAGAGGTCCTGAGTTAAATTCCCAGCAACCACATGGTGGCTCACAACTATCTCCAATGGGATCAGATGCCCTCTTCTGGTGTGTCTGAAGACAGCTACAGTGTACTCACATACATAAAAATAAATTTTTTATTTTATTTTATTTTATTTTATTTTATTTTTGGGTTTTTCGAGACAGGGTTTCTCTGTGTAACCCTGGCTGTCCTGGAACTCACTCTGTAGACCAGGCTGGCCTCGAACTCAGAAATCCGCCTGCCTCTCTGCCTCCCAAGTGCTGGAATTAAAGGTGTGCACCACCACGGCACAGCGTAAAAATAAATCTTTTTTTTAAAAAAAGTCGCCTGTAATCCTAGCAGAGGCAGAAGGATAGGGAGTTCAAGGTCATGCAATGCTACACAGCAAGTTCAAGTAACATGAAACTGTCTCCAAAAGATTTGTTTTTTTAAGAAACAAAAAACCTAGTTAGTCTGTGTTATAGTGTTTCAACCATTTCAGACACATTACTCTAACAACCTTGCATATAACCTAAGGACATTAAAGCAGCCTCTCGCTCAGCTGGGTGGGGTTCTGGTCTCAACTTGTCACCAGGAGTTGCCTCCAAGAGCAATGGAGGGGGCCACTGAGCAGTGGGAGAGGTTGACAAAGTTTGCATTACAAACCATGACTAAGAAAGAAGAAAAAAACATTAGCACAAACCATGGAATCCTTGAAGAAGAACAGGCCCAGGCCAAAACAAATGCTGACTGGTTGTTGAGATGTGAACCAGAAAGCAAATTCTGAAGAGAAGATCACAAGTCTGAGGCTAGCCCAGGATACAGCGTCAGTGCCTGGAATATAGCTTAGTTGACAGTTCTTGCCTACCATGAATGAAAGTCTGGATTCCAACCCCAGGACCAAGTAAACCAGGTAGGGAGCTTAGGCCAAGGGCCCCAGCATCCGGGAAGTAAAGAGAAGCAGAGGGTCACGGTTAGCCTGTCCCACACAAACCTTCTCAAAAGCAAAGCAAATAGCAGCAACACCAACCACCCTTGAGGCTCGAGGCCAAAAGTCTCAATCAAAAGTGTTAGGGACCTTTAATAGAGTTCTGTTCATCTCATCATATTTAAATTCATGAATCACACCCACATTATGATCCTGGTAACAGTTCCGAAAACCCATAGCATAGAGCAGAGCAGGGCCACCTCCATTAGAGGGTCTGCCGACGCAGCCTTGCTTTCTACTCTAGAACAGACCCGCCTGGCACAGGGGCCTCTGGGAGTCAGTCGTGGATTCGGGGACTGTGCTGGATTATCACAGCCACAGACACACACCATCAGTCACCAGGAAGTCTGGGAAGAGGAGGCACACAGCCAGGACAGAACCATCCTCCCCAGCAGGAAGATGGGTGCCCTGGCACGAGAGGGGGAGAGGATTCAGCCATTGTCCTTATACCTTCACTCATGGAAACCTTTAAGTGTCACTGGTGCCTGGAACCAAATGTAATCCTCTGAAGCCATGGCTGGGACAGAAGGTCTGCCACAGGACAGTGTCACCGTGAGTTTGTGGCCTCGGCTGGGCACCCGGTAGTTCAATTTGGGTCGAAACCAATCTTCTCCACAGTCACGGTGGCCCTGTACCATGACAATGGTACCCATGAGCGGGGGAGCCTGCAGCTCACTAAACGGGTCTGCCAAGAAGATGGCTCTGAAGAGACGACGCAAGCAAGCTGCTGTGTTTAGGCCCTGGTCCACACTGAACGGGGCCAGCCTGGACAGGTCGAGTTCATAGAATTCTTTGGGGCTGAGAGCATTGCCTCCAAGCAGGATCAAGACTTGTGGCACGAGCGTTCGGGCAAAGAAGTCTTGTAGGTGACTGAGAACACTCTCCAGTTCCGCCAAAGCCTGATGACACTTCCTGTTGCTCGCCTCAGTGGCGAGTCGAGGTTTCTTCCTTGCTGTGTCCTCTGCCTGTAACGACAAAGAACGATGGACCCAGAGAACGTGACAGACAGGAGTGGGTGGGCCTTTGAAGGAACGCCACGGAGATGTGCAGATAAACTGACCAATTGGATTGTTGATGCTGGGTTTCGTGAGAAAGCATTAAGTTAAGGAAAATATAACCACCATATAAACTACGATTCTCCTAAGCCTTTGAATAGCAAAGACGGTACTGAAAGGCCGAGAAGAGTGAGGGGACAGTGAGAAGGCTCAGCAGGTTAAGGGGCTTGCGCCATAAGCCCGGCAACCTGAACCTGATCCTCACAACCCGAGTAAAGGCAGGAAGCATGGCTGCACAAAATATCCTTTCATCACCACATACACACTTTGGCACATGTACCCAAACATATGTGCACATGCACGCACACACACACAGCAATTAAAAAACAACATATTTATAAGACTTGGCAGCATAGAAGAAGCGATTTTTTTGTTGTTGTCCTGGGGTGTAAAACAGTGAGGGTTCTTCGCTTTCGTCAACTGTACGCGGCAGCTAGAACACATAACGACGTCTGCAGAGATGGTTCACTAACAGCACTTGTTCTGCAGACACAAAGATCTGAGTTCAAATCCTCAAGACCCAGTCACAGCAAGCATTGTGCTGCAGAGACAAATTCGGAGAGCTTGTTGGCCAGCCAGCCTAAAGGTTGACTTCTGATTTAGTGAGATCCTGTCTCGGGTAATAAGGCGGGAAACAATACCCAGCAGCACCAGCCCTGCACGCACCTACTCACTCAACTGCACACACAGTTATTAATGCCTGCTTCCTCCTAAAAGACTGTATAAAGAAATTCTGTAAGGGAAGGAGAAAGAGAGTTAGAAAGAACTCCTGGGCCGGGCGGTAGTGGCGCACGCCTTTAATCTCAGCACTTGGGAGGCAGAGGCAGGCGGATTTCTGAGTTCAAGGCCAGCCTGGTCTACAGAGTGAGTTCCAGGACAGCCAGGGCTACACAGAGAAGCCCTGTCTCAAAAAACCAAAAAAGAAAAAAGAAAAAGGGCCCCCAAGAAGCAAGTTCACACTGCAGAGCCCTAGGCAGCAGAGGCCCTGCAGAAGGCACAGGGTGGAACTAAACAAAAATCTGTGTGAAGAAGTTCTCCAGAGTTTCTAATTCTATGGGTTGGTGTCTCTCTCTTCTCTGTCTCTCTCTCCCTTTTTAAGGCAAGGTTCTCCTATGTACCCTAGTTGTCCTAGAACTGCCAATAAAGACCGGGATGGCCTAGAACTCAGAGGTCTGCCTGCCTCTCTGTTAACTGCTGGGGTTAGAGCACCATATCTGGCCCTTGGTGAGTTCTCCAAAGAGATTCCCTATAGTCTAATTACCACATAAGGCTCAGGCATCATACAATGGTTTATTCTGAAATATTTACCAGATAGAGTAAAACATTCCAACATAAGACAACCAACAGCAAAACCCAAAAGAAACAAAGAGGAAAAGGATTCTGGAAGACATTTCAAGGAACAAGAAGGGAAGTGGGAAGGACCCTTAAAAAAAAAAATAGAATGTCATGGTCCTGAGGGCATGGTGGCTATAATCCCAGCACTCAGGCTGAACTGGGAGGAACACACTGAAATTCACAAGCGAATCGAACCAGGAGAGATGGCTCATGCACTTGGGAGGCAGAGGCAGGTGGATCTGGCCTGCCTGGTTTATAGAGTGAGGAGGAAGAAGAGAAGGAAAGGGAGGAGGGAGAGGAGGAGGAGGAGAAGATTGTTAGAATCTAAGGCCTAGAAATTCTCCCAAGAAAACACATTAAAAAGCTGGTTCAGGTCTGGGGATGAAGGTCTGTATTGAGACACTCGTGTAGCCTGTGAGAGGCCTTGGATTCCCAAGAGGGAAGGGAATGGGAGGGGGAGAGAGGGAGAAGAGGGGCTGGAGGGAGGAAGGTATAGAGAGGAACAGGGGAAGAGAATAGGAGGGGGGAGAGCAGAGACAGAGAGGGGCAGATGGAAACCATTAAGACTAAGGAAAGGCCAGATGTGGTATAGCACATCTGTAACCCCAGAAGTCACTGGTTAGTTGAGGCAGCCAGATCTCAGAGACCAGCCTAAACTACTATCCTCATACAACACGTAAAAGGAAAAGTCTCAGAAAATGAACAAGAGAAAAAAAGCAAGAGACCCAAGTGCAGAGAAAATAAGGCAAGGAAGCATTTGCAGAAGCCTAAACTTCCACGGAGGCTGAGGACATCTCAGGTCACTTTTCTACTTGCCCACCATCTAAGAGCCACAATGTCTTCCACCAGTTTTCACAGAAAGCCTGTACATACCTGGGGAGATTTTCGGTAGAAGTGCTTCAGCTGTTCATAGGGCAGTGGGAGCTGTTGGCGTTGGTACATGATATGCTTTAGAAGTTCACAAGTAAACTGGCAGCAGCCTTCCTGGCTCACGGGCCCAGGAAACACCACCGGCACCAGGTCTCTTGGACAAAAGGGCTCCGAAGGACTGCAAGGTTCCTGGGCGGACGGGATGACAGTCTCAAGATCTACCCCGGGAGCATGAGTTTCTTCCGGCTTCTCATACCAATCCAAATCTAGTTCATGAATGAAAAGGTAAAGAAGGGAGAGGGACGGGGTCAGAATCGGCGTTAGTTTTCCGGTTCCCAGGGGCTCCATCAGCAGACACTCCCATAGACAGGAAACCTGATCGGGCCGGGGGCGATTTAAATGACAGCAGGGCCGGGAGAGGGGGCTTTAGGAGGCAGAGACATAAGCTTCGCTATCAAGTGTCGAGTGGGGGCAAGACACCCAAAGGGACAGGACAGGAAAAATAATTCCACTCAGGAGGAGGGAGTGACTTGCAGAGACAGGACGGACTGGGACACCGGGAACCAGGACAGGGAGGAACGACAGAGGAAACGCCAGCCACTAAATGTCTCTGGGAGGTAGCAGCAGGGAAGAAACGAGCCCCCAAGTCATGGATCCCACGCCTTACTTGGGGCGGTAGCAGGGGACAGTTCCGACAGATCATCTTGCCCGGATGCAGCCATCGTGACTGCTTGCTTAGTCGTCCTGCGGTTAAATTAGACGCCGCGCAGTGAATCATGGGAAGCTTAAGCTCCACTTCCGGCTCCAGCCCGAAAGAGACTCAGCGCAGCCGCTGAATGGTGGAGGTTGGACTGCGTTGACTTGAGCCACTCCCAGGCCAGGGATCGCTTGGCCCCTCCCACTTAGGTGACCAAGTTGTCCTCTAGGGCGGGGTCGGCCTTCCTAAGGACGCGTCCTTTCACGCCTGTGTCCTGCTCTTCTCTCTCGCCCCGCGTTTACTTCATTCCAGGGCCCTGTCCTAGGTGCTGGAGACTCAGCCTCGGTCAAGCCACTCTCCAGCCGGTTCCCAAGCGGTTCATGCCTGGCCTGGGTGGGGCGCCTGACCTAAAGCTGGTTGGGGCAGGGTTAGGTGCCCGAAAGGGTGGTCCCCGGAATGTACAGTGTACTTAAAGTTAACTAGATAAAAAGGATAACCCTAATGAGATCTTGAGAAATACACTCTCTGTTCAAAGACGCACAGAAGTTTATACTGAGAAGGCTACGCTGACCCCATTCAGGCTTCAGATTGGCAGTTCAGGAGAGTATGCCTAAAAACTGGGTAGATTCAGGCAAGTCAGTTACTAGGAAAAAAAACAAACAAACAAAACCCAGGCTTCAGGCAGCTAGTCTGAAATTCTGCCATCAGAAGCTGCCAGGCTACCTTGTCAGCAGCAGTTTCCAGACTTCCCCAGCAATCGTTTCCAGCCACCCCCAGCCCCCAGCCCCAGCAATGGTTCAGGAATGTCCTTAGAGATAGAGCCAAGATTAAGTAAGATAGAGGTCACCTACCCCTCCCCAGAATTCCCCTAATGTTAGCTCACTTCCGTGTCTTTCCATCTTAGTAATGGGAGACCTCAGTATGCTGGATTTGTGCAGAATAACAAACTCTTTACATACTCTTTGAATCCGGGGTGTCATTCTTCAGTGAATCATGGACCCTTACAATACTATAAAGAGTTAAGGATTTGAGCAGGGTGGTGGTGGCGCACGCCTTTAATCCTAGCACTCAGGAGGCAGAGGCAGGCAGGGCTCTGCGTTCGAGGCCAGCCTGAATCGTTAAGGTGGTAGTAGATAAATGGCATCAGGCAAGACTTCCCAAGTGATCATGAAGTTTAAACTTGATCGCATGTAGGGGGATGGGTAAGCTTTTTCAAATCAGGGCAGTAAGGAATCCTGGGAGATGCCACAGAGATAAGGAAGCTTACTGCCAAGCTTCAAGACCTGAGTTCAAACAGGACCCACAAGGTGAAAAGAGAGAACAGATTCCTTTTACACCACTGTGTGGCAGGCTCACACGCAAACACAAAGTGGGGAAGTAACATGATTAAATCAACATGTTATGGCTGGGTACAGTGGTACACACCTTTAATCCCAGCACTGGGAAGGCAAAGGCAGGAAGATCTAGAGTTCAAGGCCAGTCCGGTCTACAGAGTGAGTTCCAGGATAGCCCGGGCTATACAGAGAAACCCTGTCTCGGAAAAAAAAAAAAAAACTACAATTTATAACATACAATAGTCAGACAAACGTGGGTTTTAGGGGGAAGGATGTTTATTGAGAGAGAATTATAGTTGGGATTATAGTTGTGAAGAGCTATGCTTGCCTTTATATATTTATTCCTTTTTTTTATTTGGAGACTAGATTTCATTTAGCCCAGGCTGTTAGTATTCTGTCTAAACCCCACCCCCACAGTTACATGGCAACAGTCAGGTATGCTAATCCACACAGTTACCTGACAACAGTCAGGTAGGCCTGACCCACTATAAAAGGGGCTGTTTGCCTCCTCCTCTCTCTTGTTCTCTTGATCCCTCTGTCCCCTTGCCCCTTTCCCCTTCTCCCTCTCTCCATGTGGTCATGGCCGGCCTCTACTTCTCTTCTCTCTCTCTCTCTCTCCTCTCTCTCTCTCTCTCTCTCTCTTTTCCTTCTATCTCTCTCTGTCTCTGCCTCTCTCTGCCTTTACTACCCTCTTAACTCCCCTCCCTATGCCCTGAATAAACTCTATTCTATACTATACTGGTATGTGGCTGGTCCCTCAGGGGGAAGAGATGCCTCATCATGGACCCGCTTAGACATCCCCTTCCCCCATACCTCACCACACACCCACAGAACATATTTTTTCTCTTTCTCTTTTTATAAACACATCACAGGCTAGCCTTGAACTCCCTGTGTAATCAAGGTTGATCTGGAACTCCTCCCCTCCATCCTGTATCTCCAAAGTGCTGGCCTCCCAGGCTTGCACCACTATGGTTTACACAGTGCTGGGGATCGATCCCTGGACTTCATGCAGGTTAGGCAAGCTCTCTACCAACTCTCAGCTTTCCCCCTCCCCGCCAGCCTCTAAGTGCTAACATTCCAGGTATGCACCCCTAGGCTTGTCCATTTGAGGCCTTTCAAGGCAATATTTGCTGACATTATGGCTATAGCACATGCAATGCAAAATTTTAATGTTATGGCTGGATGGGTTGGTGCCCACCTTTAATTCTAGCAGTAGGGAGGCAGAGAAGTCTCGAAAAACCAAAAACCAAAAAAAAAAAAAAAAAACCCAAAAAAAAAAAAAAAAACAGCGACAAAAACAAACAAATGAAAGACAGATATCACAGGAATATAATTTAATGTAGTGTTGGGTTTGAAGAGGAGACGGAATAGAAAGTCACCATCAAGAAGGTAAAGAGGCAGGAAGTGGTCGGCACTCGGGAGGCAGGGACAGCGGGGTGGAGGCGCTGAGGCAAGCCTGCGATACACACTGAGAGCCTGTCTTACGTGGGCTCCAGGGATCAGACTTGAACAGGGACTGCTTTCACCCACTCCATCAGCTCACGGCCCCGCAGAGTTGCAGTGTTTCTTTGAAAGAGAAAGAGAATAGAGAGAAAGAAGGGAGAGGGGCAAGCAGACTTCTGACTTTAGCACTGACTTAGGGTTTACTGCAGTGAACAGACACCATGACCCATGACCAAGGCAACTCTTTTTTTTTTTTTTTTTTTTTTTTACCGAGACAGGGTTTCTCTGTGCAGCTCCGGCTGTCCTGGAACTCACTCTGTAGACCAGGCTGGCCTCGAACTCAGAAATCCACCTGCTTCTGCCTCCCAAGTGCTGGGATCAAAGGCGTGCGCCACCACTGCCCGGCGACCAAGGCAACTCTCATAAGGACAACATTTAATTGTGGCTGGCTTACAGGTTCAGAGGTTCAGTCCATTATCATTAAGGCAGAAGCATGGCAGTGTCCAGGCAGGCATGGTGCAGGAGGAGCTGAGAGTTCTACATCTTCATCTGAAGGCTGTTAGAGAATACTGTTTTCCAGGCAGCTAGGATGAGGGTTTTAAAGCCCACACCCACAGTGACACACCCACTCCAACAGGGCCAAACCTTCTAATAGTGCCGCTCCCTGGGCAGAGCATATACAAACTATTACAAGCACCCATAGGACCAGCTGTATTAGTCAATGAATGACAAAATATGAGATTTAGGAATATAGGGAAGTAAGAAGAAAAGATAAGATCAGCTTCTCATGGGGAGAGTTTAAGGTCTCTTGGATATATTAAGAGTACTATTTAGAATAGAGGCAGGTATGAGGGAGTCCTCAGTATGACAGGGATTAGACGACCCAGGGAGGATCTACAAAACAGAGGATGAGCCGGATCCTGAAGTGTTTGTGGACTCATGGGAGAGAGAACCTGCGGAGGCTACCATGGAATTCTGAGAAAAGTATGGTGAGACAAGTACCAGGCCATAGAGGTCAAGACTAGAGTGTGTTTCAGGAAGTAGGGACCAGAGGTCAAGACATACTGTGACAGCACATTTAATATACCGTGGTGGGTGGCTGGAGACATTTCACTGGTTAACAGTACAGACTGCTCATGTAGAGGTCCTGGGTTCAGTTCTCATCACCCACTCCAAGTGGGTCACAGTCAGGCCCCAGGGGATTGGACTTGCTCTGCCAGTCTCCGAGGACACCGTAACCCACGTGCACAAACCCATTCACATACATACACAATTAAAAGTACTGTGAAGCTAAGCGTGGTGTTGCACATCATTAATCCCAGCAGTCGGGAGGCAGAAGTAGCCAGAGCTCCGAGTATGAGGCCAGCCTGGTCTACAGATCAAGTTCCAGGACAGCCAGGGCTACACAGAGAGCCCTATCTCTGAACATCAAAGGGGGGACATAGTGTGGTGTTGAGATGGAGGCGTAGCTCAATGGCTGAATGCTTGCCTAGCGTGCTTGAGAGTCTTGGTCCAAGCACTGTGTGGGAGGTTGATACTAGAATAAAATGTTAGAGATCCAGAACAGGATGGTGTATATGTAAAACTTAATATAGGGTGGCGGCAGCTTTTTCAAGTAAAAAACACAAGACAAACCCAGGTCTGACAGTGACAGCCTGTTGGAAGGCTAAGGCAGGTGGATCACAAGTTCAAGGCCAACGTGGATAACTTAGCAAGACTCTGTCTCAAAATGAAAAATATAGAACAGGGCTGGGGATATAGGTATACAGAAGAATGCTTGAGAAACAGAAAGAGGGGAGATCTTTTAAAAACAAACTTAGTGTTTATCACCACTACAAAAACGTATGTTGCAAGTACATTGAAGTAAGTGTAAAATACATCTGAAAATCAGCTGGGCAGTTGTGGCGCACACCTTTAAGCCCTGTGCCCAGGATGCAGGGGTGGGTGGATCTCTGAATTTGAGGCTAGCCTGGTCTACAAAGTGAGTTCTAGGACAGCCTGGGCTACATAGAGAAACCCTGTCTTGAAAAAAAAAAACAAAACAAGCAAACAAAACCAAAACCCACCTGAAAATCAGTGCAGGAAGCTAGTAGAACATCCCAGTAGAATGGTTTGTGCATATCAAGGATGGAGGCTCTGGGCTCACTTGTTAGTGTAAATAAAAACAAACAAAAAAACAAAACAAAACACAAATCAGGGCCAGGAAGATGGCTTAGTGGGTAAGGGCATTTGCTGTTTAGTCTGGTGACCTGAATTCGAGTCAGGATAAATTTCTACAAGTTGTCCTCTAACCTCGAAATGTACATTATAGTGTACACACATGCACATAGATTAAATGAAAATTTTATATATATACACATATGTATGTATATGTATATACAATGCGTATGTTTGTAATGGGAATAGTGCTTCTAACTGTGGTGTTCTTGGAAGGCAGTAGAGGGTGCCGGTTTCCCTAGAGCTGGAATTGCATGCAGTGATAAGTCACCCAACATAGGTACTGGGACCTCAACCCTGGTTCTCCGGAAGAGCAGCAAGAGCTCTTAACTACAGAGCCATCTCTCTAGCTCCAAGCATAAAAATTCTCAAAATCTCCTCAAAAAAAAAAAAAAAAATATATATATATATAACTGGGTAATCATGAGGTTGATTTGAGGATGGGATGACAGGCAAGCAAGAAAGCAGAGGGAAAGGTGGCTCTAGGTCAGAGCACACGAAGGTGACATCATAAAATGCATATTCATACAAAGGTACTAGATGTAAAAGCAAGTGACTCATTACAAGCCAGGAAAAATATTTGCATGTGATGTGTATATAAGCACACTATATATACATCCTATAGGAAGCCACCTCGTAAACAACCTGTCTAGGAAACTGGTCACTTAGTCTACCTCCATTCCCCAGGCCCCTGGTCTCTTGGCAGGCATCCTGTGGTCTCGCTCCTCTGTCAGCCCTCACGTGTATCTGTAGGTAGGCCGGGTTGTTCAAGAACGGGTAATATGATGCCCCACCCCTTCTTAAAGGAAGGCATCCATTAAGCAGGTATGGGTGGGATGGAATTGAGTGTTAAATGGTGACTGCCAGAAGATCCGTGGATATTTAAAAAATAGTTATCAGTTGAGTGCCGTAGTTTCTGGCTGGTGAGAGGGCCTGGGCTGTTTGTGGTGATAATGTGTGGGTATGGGTGTGGTGGGGTGTCTCTTCCTTTCTATTCCCATCCTTTGACATGTCTCACTGAGTTCTCTAGTCTCCATCTCTAAAAACTATTTTCCTGGCAATCCTGGGCTACAGCTAGCTATCCTCAATCATACAGGATAGCATATAGAAAAGACACCTGCTTTCCTGCACGAGAGACCGAGGTAAATGGCTGATCTGCAAGGCTTTTCAGGTTTTGGTTCTTTTGGTATATAGCTGGTGTGGAAATTATCCAATGTGGACAGCAGCTGCGTGCTCAATAGACTCGTCTCCTTCCGTGTGGAACTGTGAAGAAGTTATGGACTCAACCAGGTCTGAACTCCTACAGAGTACACCAGAGGTAAGACACTATCGGTGTTCCTACCTTACCGAGGACAACTTTCAAATTCTGGAGGCAAAGGCTGTTTTATTTCTTGGCTATGTATGAACACCTGGTTGTTTGTGAAGAGAGGAGAATGGACACACTGTGAGTCATGAGATAGCCACGGAGCTGGGATCTGAACCCTTGCGTCATGACTCTGCCCAGTAATTCTGCTTCTCCACTCTGCGCCTTTGGTACCCTGTATGTTGTACTAGTTTATGTTGCTTCAAGAGTTCTAAAGGACAAGAGACACGGCTTGGCTAGAAAGACAAATCAGCAATTCCCTGGGGCCTTAGGAAGTTTCTATTCCAGGCCACTTTCCCCGCCCCCTAGTGGTTGACGTAACTGGAACCCCAGGTCCGCCCCAAATAGGGGCCAGGCCCCTCCTCCAGATAAGTTTTGAACCAAACTCTCTTTTCCGGGATTGGCTAAACTTCAAAACAAAGGGGAGGAGAGATACTTGCTGTGGGCATCTTCCAAGCCTTAAGGCAGCTGGCTGGTTTATGGGTTCTGGACACGTGTCTGGCCACCGCGGTGCCTGGGGCTGCTAAAACTAACCCCTGGACTGTGCCAGCCAAGTAATAATAAAGCAGTGACTATGGTGCAAGGGTGGCATAATCATCGTCACAATAACAGCTCTAATTATGCTATAACTACCATCTGCCTCCGCCCTAGCTTTTGCCCTGACTCACTCGACAGCACGCCAGCCGTCGGGGAAGAAACTGAGGCAGAGGTGGAGCCAGCAGGCTGTCAGGTCCAACCGCCCCGAATTTTAACTTGTCTGGGATCAGCGCCGAGAGGTCAAACCCAGTTCAATTTTGATATAAGCCCTTCACCTCCGGTGACTGTCCCTAATCTCAGGCCACAAGGCTTTCCTACTGTCCCTAGAAAAGAAGCCGCTGGCAATACGGGAAATTGGTGCAAACTACAACTCCCTTTAGTCTTTGAGCTCAAGGCGCGTTTGCTGCCCACGCCCCCGAAGCCACCTGCGGCTCTCGCATAGCTATGCCTCTTGGGAATTGTAGTTTGAACTTGCATTCTTTAGCGCTAAATCTTTTAGCCGCGGACTCGGTATCCCTTGAAGCCCTGCGGCTTTTTCTGACGCTACTAGGAGGACCGGGGAAGCAGGGGGTGGCCAGCACTGGGCCACACCCGCTCTCCTCCGGCTGGCCCGACGCGGCGGTGGCAGTAGGGGCGGCGGCAGTGGCGGGGGGGAGGGGTCGGGCGGGGGGCTGGTGGCAGCGGCGGATGGACTCGCGGGTATCGGAGCTGTTCGGCGGCTGCTGCCGGCCCGGAGGAGGCCCGGCCATGGGCGGAAACCTCAAAGCTCGGGGGGCCGGCGGTAGCAGCAGTTGCGGGGGCCCAAAGGGGAAGAAGAAGAACGGAAGGAACCGAGGAGGTAAAGCCAACAACCCTCCGTACCTGCCCCCAGAGGTGAGCAGTGAAAAGTGGTGGAGCCGTGGGGAACTACTCCTTCCGGTCCCCAAGACTCCAAGGAGGCGGGAGAGAGACAATTAATCCCCCTTTCCGGTGTCAAGACCTCAGGGAGGAAGGACTGGGGAAGAGAACCCCTCCTCCTCCTGTTCTTGGACCCCTACAAAGCGGGATCGTCAAGACTGGACAATCCTTTTCAGTGTCGGGACCTCGGGGAGGGATTGCCCCTTTCACCTCCATAACCTTTGAATTAGTGGGAACAGGCGATCCTTTCCCCTTGAGAAGAGCAGAGGATGTCTGAACCCCTACGCTGGGAGTGGGGAAGGAACACTGTACTGGGGAAAGAGGGCAGGCAGAGTAACCAACGCTTTTCTAAACTTGATCCACACGGAGAAGGAGAAGGGGAGTAGCTGGGACAAGAGCAATGTGTTCCTTCCCTACCCTTCAGTACCCACACACATAAAACCAGAGAACAGTTAGACATAGCCCGCTGCCCCTTCCTTGTCCTGTGGGGCTGTAGACAGAGTGAAAAGTTCCCATGAATGCACTCTGTGAGTCCTTAAGGCAGAGAAGACTACTTTCCTTCCTCTTAAAACAGGAGAACCCAGTCGGGCGGTAGTGGGCTCTCGCGGAGAGATGGCTCAGCGATTAAGAGCACTGTCTGCCCTTCCAAAGGACCCCAGTTCAATTCCCAGCACACACATAGCTGCTCACAGCGATCTGCATCTCCAGTTCCAGGAGATCTGACACCCTTACATACATACATGCAGGCAGAAAACCAATGTACATAAAACAAGAATAATGTAAAAAAAAAAAAAAAAAATCCCAGCCCTTGGGAGACAGAAGCAGGGGGATCTCTTGAGTTCAAGGCCAACCTGGTCTAGGAAGCAAGTTACAGGACAGCCAGGGCCTCACAGAGAAACCTTGTTTCGAAAACAAAGAAGGGAGAACCCAAGATGGGAAGGGCTTCAACAGGTGATTATAACTTTAAGAATGTACCAGAGTGATACAGTGTTCCTGCTCATAGAATTCTGATTCAGTAGGTGAGGGATGGGCCTGATAGTTTGGCATTTCTTACAACCTAATGTTGTGGTACCACAGTTTGAGAACCATTAGTGGAGATTCTCTCTCTACCATCTTTATAGTCAACGATCCTAGTCATTCCCCTCCAACCGAAGAGTAAAAAGGTTTCTTTGTTGATGGGAAAAGAGCTCCCACACATTCTGTGGTGTGGTTGACATTATGGATAGACACCTCTAAGGACTTTAAAGACAGCATGATGACCAAGAGGAAAACAGAAAAATAAAGTGGCCAGAGAGGAGGAGTGCAGAAACGCAGGCAGACAATAAGTGAATCTCATAACCTTTTGTCCAGGGGCTGGAGGGTGGCACGGGGCAGGTGTGTGTGGCACACAGCCCAAATGGTAGCTGCTGTGCGAAGAGGCTCTGTGATGGTTTCCTGCTTTCACCTCTCCTGAGGCAGAAAAGGGAATAAAAGCCACAGTGAGTTCACTTTATGGAGTCTGCCCTTTAGGTTTCCTGGTATGTTTGGGTAAGTCCCAACTTTGAAGTTCTGCTCTTCTCTTACCTGGGACTCTTATCTGAGGGCGTTTGTAGTGACCAGTGCTGAGTTCATACTTTGGCTCCATTCCAGAGTCACCGTGGCCTCTTACACTTGATGGCATCAGCTGAGAGGGAGGGGCAAGAAGGAAGTAGTGTCTACCTGATGGGTGTCAAAAGAAAGGCCTCAACAATCTGAACACAGAAAAAGAAACCAAAACCAAATACCCCTGAGCGAGCAGCAGCTTTAGGCTGTGGAGGGTGGGGCCAGAAAGGTGATCTTGTGTCAAGAACAGTGCTGATGATTTCTTAGATAAACGGGTGTGGGTGTGCTGTATCCTTTCAGGCCTCTCCTCAGAGGCCACACTGGAGATTAGAATCTGTCTCCCACTGCGGCTTGGCAGGTTCCAGCACTGGCAGGTGCCACTTGGGCTTGATATGCCTGAGGCCATTGGGAATTGAGGGGAAGTAGGGATGGGGTCTGGACAGGATATGGTAACTGCTTCCTGTTTCTTTTCAGGCTGAAGATGGAAACATCGAATATAAAGTGAGTCTTGCATTGGGGAGAAGGGAGTGGAGTTGTCCTTATCAGTGTGAGGTGATCCCTCTGATGCCCTCCAACTTCATGCTGCATGGTGTCCTGCTGCATGGTATCATGCTGAGCTCTCTGAAGCCACTGTGTCAGGAAAGAAGCACTGCTAGTGTGGTTGGGGGAAGGGTTTGTTCGTTTGTTTTAAGATTTTTAATTTTTTTTTTTCCTGGATTTTTGAGACAGGCTTTCTCCATAGTCTTAGCTGTCTTGGAACTCACTCCTTAGACCAGGCTGACCTCAGACTCACAGAGATCCACCTGCCTCTGCCTCCCAAGTGCTGAGATTGAAGGCATGTGCACCCTACTGCCAGGTTAAAATTTTTATCTTTTAAAGTATGTGCTTCTGAGTACAGGTACCCTCAGAGGCCAGAGTAGGGTGTCAGATTTCCTTGAAGCTGACATTTAAGGAGGTTGTCAGCTGTCTGACTTGAGTGCTGGGAAATGAACTTGGGTCCTCTGTGAGAGCACTGTGTACTCTTAACTAACGACTGAGCCATCTCTCCATCCCCAGGGGGCAAGAGTTTTAAGTAGACAAAGTTGCTGGTTATTCCAGCAGGACAGGAAGGGACCACATTTGAGGTTTGGGGGGAACAACTAATTTCATCTCATGATACCGCATCTGTCCTAAGCTGAAGCTGGTGAACCCGTCTCAGTACCGCTTTGAGCACTTGGTGACACAAATGAAGTGGCGGCTCCAGGAAGGACGCGGTGAGGCCGTCTACCAGATTGGGGTAGAGGACAATGGGCTGCTGGTAGGGCTGGCTGAGGAGGAGATGCGGGCTTCCCTCAAGACCCTGCACCGGATGGCAGAGAAGTATGCTTCTTCCTCCCCTTCCCCTAACTTTAGGGAAGACCCATGTACACCCAGCCAGCCAGGTCCAGAGGGACTTGGGTCGGGTGGGGGCTCCTTCTGTTGCCATCCCTTGACAAAGCCAGAGTCAGGTTGCTGCTTTCACTTCCTCGCTCTTCCTGGGCTTCTCACTCCCCTTGATTGAAGATGCTTGTTTCAAAAGAGGTGGAGGCAGCTGGTGGGGAGGGGGGGGCCTAGATTGCAAGGTGGTATGAGGTGCAGTGAGTTGTCGGGATCTTTGTGATCCAGAGGTAGACTGGGTTAGGGCAAGTTTATGTGAAATATGGCAGCTGTGGCTCTTCTGTGACAGAGTTGGGGCAGACATCACTGTTCTTCGGGAACGAGAGGTGGATTATGATAGTGACATGCCCCGGAAGATCACCGAGGTGCTAGTCCGGAAGGTCCCTGACAACCAACAGGTGGGCACCTGAGAGCACTCCAGGCCTCTCTCCCAGAGATGGCTCTGTGGTGTTAGGCTTTTCGTTGGCCCAGGGTCCTGAGAGTGCTCACTCTTCAGGGACCATCAGCGCCTAGGACCTTCAGTGAGAGGTGAGTATTGGAGACCTCACCTCTGCAAATTTCTTCCCAGTTCCTAGATCTCCGTGTGGCCGTCCTGGGGAATGTGGACTCAGGGAAGTCAACCTTGCTTGGAGTTCTGACCCAAGGAGAGCTAGACAACGGGCGGGGCCGGGCTCGGCTCAACCTTTTCCGCCACCTGCATGAGATTCAGTCTGGCCGGACTTCCAGCATCAGCTTTGAGATCCTGGGGTTTAACAGCAAGGGAGAGGTGCATGGGCTCAACGGGACCCACTGGGGCCAGACTGTTGAGGACGGGCTGGGGGCAGGGTGTGGAGACCTTTTGGAGAAGTCTGAGGGTACTGTGAACACCCCTCTCCTCAGAAAAGCAAGTGAGAATCCATGGAGCGAAATAGAAAATGGGCTGAAGGTTCTGAGACAGGGACTGCCGAGGGACTAGACTAGGACCTGGTGACTCCTGAGGGGTGGGGAGGTGCACGGGGACACTGAGAGCCCTGGCCCCGGGCTAGGTGGTGAATTACAGCGACTCGCGGACTGCAGAAGAGATCTGCGAGAGCAGCTCCAAGATGATCACCTTCATCGACCTGGCGGGCCACCACAAATACCTGCACACCACCATCTTTGGCCTCACCTCCTACTGCCCCGACTGTGCCCTGCTCCTCGTCAGTGCCAACACTGGAATCGGTACGAGACAGTGAGCAGAGGGGCAGGGCAAGGGAGAAGCCGACTCTCTCTCCTGCCCTGAGCCCCCCTCAGAGCTGGGAGCAGCACCAACTCTTCCTTTTCCTTCCTCCCAAATTCTCTCTCCTGCCACCTGCCTTCTCTGAGGCAGCCGGCACCACACGGGAACATCTGGGGCTGGCCTTGGCCCTGAAAGTGCCCTTCTTCATCGTGGTCAGTAAAGTGGACCTGTGTGCTAAGACCACAGTGGAGAGGACAGTACGCCAGCTGGAGCGGGTCCTCAAGCAGCCTGGCTGCCACAAGGTCCCCATGCTGGTCACCTCTGAGGATGACGCTGTCACTGCTGCCCAGCAGTTTGCCCAGTCACCCAAGTGAGCCTGCCTCTCACCCTAAAGCCTTGGTGGACAGGGAAGGCTGCCTCAGGGTCCAGGAGCATAGTGTCCCACCTCTAGGGCCAGATCCATTGTAGTTGAGTTCTCTACCTTTTTCCAGTTTGGGATTGTGGGAGGGAGCTAACCTGGAGCTTTTTTGATGCCTGGAACCTTCGAGACATTAGCTGTCCATATTCTCTGGCTTGCCCACAGTCAGAAAGGGACTCTGCTTTTTTGTGGGTCGGCCTCTGGCTACTGCTTCCTGTCAAGACTTTTCATCCATGCACTTGTCTCTCCACAGTGTCACCCCCATATTCACACTGTCCAGCGTGTCTGGAGAGAGTCTGGACCTTCTTAAAGTCTTCCTGAATATCCTGCCGCCACTCACCAACAGCAAAGAGCAGGAGGAGCTCATGCAACAGTTGACAGAGTTCCAGGTGGTTGGTCGGGCAAACAGAAGGCGGGGGTGGGGTGGAGGGAGGTGGGCCCGGTTCTGAGCCTGAGCATGTTTATAAAGGTTGGGCCTACAAGCCTGATGGCAGGACACTGACAGTTTTCTTTGGCTCTAGGTGGATGAAATCTACACAGTCCCAGAGGTGGGGACCGTGGTTGGAGGAACACTATCCAGGTGACTTCCTTGTTGCTACTCATTCTGCTCAGCCCTCACTTGTTACTGGAGACCTCGTCCATGAAGGAGCCCCTGGGGTTGAACTGTGCTCATCTACAGGATGTACTTGTTTTCAGATTGTTTTCAGATTAGCTTTCAAGCTCAGAGCTGGAGGAGGTTCAGTACTCCTGGCTTTGGCGGGGGGAATAGGGGATATGGGGCGGGGGAGTGGGTGCTGCTGCTTTAGGGGAGTCTCCAGGCCCCTAGAACATACATGTCATGGGCTCTAGGAAGAAACTTTGTTCAGCTAACATCTCAAAGCAGGGAAATGAGGAAGAGACTCTTAATGCACCGCAGGGTGAAACCTAAGGGCGGAACTGTTCCTTTAGGGACCTGGTGTTAGCCAAGCCACTGGGATGCCTCTGCCAGCCATTACTGTTGGCCTGGAGAATCTGAATGCTAGGCTGGAGAAGGCAGTCACCTCCCTACTTCCAAGCTGGAATGTAGGGTTCCTTTGCCCTAATTCAAGGAACATAAGCCCAGAAGGGCAGGAATGTTTTGAGTGACCTTGGCAAAGTCAGAGGAAATGATGCTGACACTGCCACCTGCTGTCTGGGCTGCAGTGGGATCTGCCGAGAAGGGGACCAGCTGGTAGTAGGCCCGACAGACGATGGCTGCTTCCTGGAGCTGAGAGTATGCAGCATCCAGCGCAACCGCTCTGCCTGTCGTGTGCTTCGAGCTGGTCAGGCTGCTACACTAGCCCTTGGAGACTTTGACCGTGCATTACTTCGAAAGGTGAGCTGGACAAGTGGGTTGGAAAGGGAACACAAGTGTCTGGAAAACTGGCTACTGAGAAGCATCTGTCTGCACAATCTTTAACTTAGGAGTGTAGGCCTAGTTATACAGACTACTGAAAGGGCGTAGGGTACTTAAACACAGGTCCTTAAATTCCCACAGTGCCTTCCTTCGAGGCCTTTCTTAGGAGGTATGTAGAAGAGGAGAGGATTGAAGAGTTGTAAAGGGCGGAGAGTGGTTGGGAAGTCTAACGCCAGGTTTGCCCTTTGTGGACCTTGGACTGTCCTCTCCAGGGCATGGTGATGGTGAGCCCCGAGATGAATCCCACCATCTGCTCAGTGTTCGAGGCAGAGATAGTCCTACTGTTCCATGCCACCACTTTCCGGCGGGGATTCCAGGTGACAGTACATGTGGGCAACGTACGTCAAACAGCAGTGGTGGAAAAGATCCATGCAAAGGTGAGAGGGACCCAGCCGTGTTGCATTTCTTCAGGGAAAGTCACTATTCTGACTCCATACAGGAGGGAACCCTAACATGAGAGCTGGCTGATTCCCTGATCACGTGAAGGGAGCAGAGCCTATATACACAGGGTGGGGAGCAACCCACCTGGGGGCCTCACAGGTCAAGAGTCAAGGCTGACAGAGAATGGGATGGGAGGCACTTGCCAGGGCCGTGACCACTTTTCTCCTGAAGGACAAGCTGCGGACAGGGGAGAAGGCAGTGGTACGTTTCCGTTTCCTGAAACATCCAGAATACCTGAAGGTGGGCGCCAAACTGCTGTTCCGGGAGGGTGTTACCAAGGGCATCGGTCATGTCACGGATGTACAAGCCATCACAGCAGGAGAAGCCCAGGCCAGCATGGGCTTCTGAGTCCTCAAAACAGCTCTACTGCTGTTCCTACAATACATAAGGTGACTTCCGGCCATGCTGCCACTGTTGGCGGCTCTGTGTGTTAATAGGCTAGGGAGAAGAGTGTCTGCTGCCACTTGCTTCCTGTCACATTTCTGGAGAGGTGTCAAGTTTGGTATGGCCAGGGAGGGGCAGTCCTGAGGGAGAAGACAATTCAGGGCAGTGCTCAGCAGCTGTGTGCACCCCCAGTTGGTTCATTAACCCTGGCGGCTGCATGGTCTTGTCTACTGGAGGGAGCAGTACACAGCCATCTTGGCCACCTGTCAGGACTGGGCGTGACTCACCAGTGTGATCTCTGCACTTCAGGAATTGTCAACAACTGGGGTGGCCCTTGACAGCACTTCTTTTTTATACCTCCTCTCAAGGCCACGTAAGTTACCTATCTCTACCTGCCTATGGATAAAAGACAGTGCTCCTAGCCATCTGGTGGACCCGGGGACTGAAGAAATGGCACAGAGACCGTGAAAGACTGTGCTCCTATCCTGTGTTGAGTCCCGATCATTTCCTGCTTCACCTCCTTCTCTCGAGGGCCGATTCCCCAGATCCTCTTGGATAGCAAAGGCCCCACTTGGTGCTATTTGTGGTGCTGGCTCAGGCGTGGGGCTGCCAGGCTAAGACTTGGCACGCCAAAGGCCAGCTGCATGTCAGTTTCTTTCCCTCCAGTTATCTGTTGGCTTCCATGCTACCTCAAATAGTGCGGCAGCCACAGGACCCGCCCAGTTTGTGCATTCTGGGATCCTCATCCCCAATCCTGCTCTTAACATAAAACTTTTTCTTGTTTTAGTAATTTGTAGTGACCACCCCTTCCCTCTGTTGCCGGGAACCAGGAGGAAAGGGAAAGATGTCATATTTCCTATTCTAGGCATGGACTCCCTCCTTTCCCTTTATTAGCATCCTGGGTTCCCATGAACTCAGGGATTTGTTGAAGATTCTCTGCATATATATATATATATATGTATATATATTTAAATACACATATATATTGTACAGAATAAAAATGTTTTATTGGACACTCTGTGCTTATGCTTAAGACACAGGTTCAACCTCCAAGGCTAGATTGTCAGGATTAGAAGCAAGTAACACCCTTCCATTGAACTCTGAGTATTTGGGAAAGAAGTCATCTGTTCTCATTGGCTGTTTTTGTCTCCTCCCCCATAGGATCATCGTTGTATCATAGGATCCATGTTGTGTGTACCGATTCTTGTCTCCTCCCCCATAGGATCTGTGTCGTGTGTTCTGCTTTGTTTTATATCATTTGAGTGAGCAGAGTATAAGGTGAAAAGGCCTTTTCAGCTCAAACAGCTAGCTCTGTGGTACTTACCATGTTGTGTGCCTGTCAGTGCTAACAGTGAGCGGAACCTTCTCCTCAGTACTAGAGGTGGATGGTCATGTAGTCCTTACATTTTTTCATTTATAGCCCAGATTCTTGAGGTATCCAGGGCCACTTTAGCTAACCCCAAGTCCTTCCTATTTCTGTGTTCAGACTATCATACATTTTGGAGTCCAGAACATTGTACATGCTAGCCAGATGCCAAACCAAGCTCTGTTCCCAAGCTCTGACTATCCCATATTAAATAGGGTCTAAGGCTAATGTCTATTGCAGAGGGAGGGACTCTGTTTTGAGTACTAATCCTGGCAAAACAAGTAATACATGTGGTCCAAAGTCTGTGTAGCATTTGGCCTTCAGAGCCTTTTTTAAGATGAGAGTCTCTATCCAGGCTGGACTCCGTCTTGCTCTGTAGTTGAGGATGGCCTTTAGCCCAGGTCCTTTGTACCTCTCAAATGTTGGGATTGCAGGCATCGCTCATGTCTGCTTTTACACCATACATACTAAGGCCAGTCTAGGCCTTTCTGCATTTTAGGTACCAACTGAGCTATCGCCCCCAGCCCTGTTTTTAGCACTTTTACATGGGCTCTTGGCTATGTAGCCTTAATTCAGTGGTCCTCCCACCTCAGCCTCCTCCCACCTCAGCCTTCTCCTTCAGTTAGGATTACAGGCATGTGCCACCGTATCTGACACGGTTTAAAAAAATAGTTTTTATTAAAGGTGCACTTTTAATCCCATCACTTGAAGCAGAGGCAGGCAGATCTCTGTGAACTCAAGGCCAGTCTGGTCTACAAAGCAAGATCCAGGACAGCCAGGACACAGAGAAACCCCAGCCCTGAGGAACAAACAATACCATTGGTTTAATTATTAAGAAACCTGTGGGTAAAACTTTTATTAGGAGCTATGAGCATTGAGGAAAGCAAGATCATCTCGTAGCACAGTGCTACTTTACCAGCACTGTTCCTAGCACTACCCCCGCAGACTGTGTACAGTAGGGCGGCTCTGCCCAATAAACAAGGTACACTGCTAACTCTGTCCTCCACTGGTCCACGAGCCATCTTCCACCTACTCCTCCAACTTATCTCTAAGGTATCTAAGACACCTGAGTTTCTGCTACAGTGCTTCTCTCTTTGGAGGCAAGGTCTCATTGTATTACCCAAGCTGGCCTAGAATTTAATTCCAGATCCGCCTGCCACCATCTCCAGAATTCTAGGATTACCATGGTCACATCTAGCTTATTGCTAGAGAAAAGTCACGCTAGGCAAGTACTCTGCCACAGGGTTACATCGCAATCTGTCTCTCATGTAGCCCAGGTTGTCTCACCAAGGATGGTTTTAACTCTAGACTGATACCCTTTCTTGACCCTCTAAACTGATGGGATTACAAATGTGTACCAAACACCTAACAGCATATTACTTTCCAACTCCCAGACCGTGACAGTGGCATAGGCACGGTCGCATGCACCTACATCTCAGCACAAAGGAAACTGCAGTAGTAGGATCACAGATTTGACAACAGTCTAGCCTTCCCATCTCCAGTGTCAAGAAACTCACCAGTAAGTACATTTTTACATTAACAGAATATTAGAGGAATAAAAGACAGGCCCCAAAGAGTACATTTTTATTGTCTCAGTGTGGTATAATTTACTACATGCATTCAGCCAACATTAAGAAACATATTTACATGTAAGGCACTGCAAGACTTCTTGACTTTAAGAAACTACACACTAAAGTCAAAGGAAAGGGTAATTTCCTGCTAAACACAGTGAATTTCAAATCTTTCAAAGACCCAATGTATAAGTAAGTTGATTTGTATTTGTGTAGGGAAAAGGTGTGTATACTACTTTCCTAACCATTAAACCTACTACCTGGTTTCATACGTAATTCAGAGTCATGTAATTTATCAGAAAAGCCTGAAAGACTTAATCCCAATGCCTGTATGGCTGAGGAAGACTGCTAAATCCATTACTTTAGCTGTTTGCACTTGCCCATCTCAATAGTCCTGATTTCCCTCCCAGAACGGGGAAGTGAACATGGGGCCTCGCACATGCTGTCCTAGACAAGCGGGCTAGATCTCCAGCCCCATCTTCTCCCCTTTCTGTTTCAGTTTTTTGAGTTACACTCCTAAATATATCAAGTTTAGTCTTTAGTCACTTTTATAGGGAAGGAAGTGAGATGAGATAGCGCAGAGCTGAGGGGTTGTCAGGGTTCCTTATGCCTCTTATGACACTGCATCTCCCTAAAGATTAAAAACATTTTGATCAGCAACAGGATCGGAATCCCATTGGAAGAAAGAAAAAAACAAACTAATTTTGTATTAAAAATTTCATGCATTCGCTTGAGTAATCATGATTCCATCTCTTAGAAATAAAATAGTGACGCTCTGCTGCAAGCCCCAGGGCAGCACTAATGTGTCAATGGCTTAAAAAATGATTCCAGCGTCTGCATGCCGTGGGGCCTTAAGCGTTTGTTATTAGAAGCCAAAGGACTCTTGGGATTTCTTTTGCCCTGAGGAGACACGGCAGGAACAGTCTGGGGTTTTGAAATACAAGGCTGCAAAAAAGACTTCTGCAACTCCAATGCAAAATGGTAGTCTGTGTGTTCTGGCATGTCCCATACTGGAACCAGGGAGTCACACTGCTCACAGAGCACTTGGTCCTCAGGTGCCCTACGGGCCACCTCCTGAGAGTTGTAAGCTGAAGAGTCAAGCATGTTTGGACTGTTCCCAGCCACATTCGTGTCTGTAGAAATGGCTTTAGAGGATCCTGGCTTCAACACTCTTCCATCACCAGGACCACTGTCTACACACTCAGTTGGTAGACAGCTTGGTTGCGCTTCTGAGTTGACCTGTGGAGGGTAAGGAGCTGTAGAATTACTAACCTGTGTGTGCTGTAGCAGCAGACTCTTCTGCTTAAAGAAAGACTTAGTTCCTGTGGGTTGGCTGGTTTGGAACACAAGTGAGGGCTTGGAGGATGACTTCTCTGTGGCCATGTTAAGAGGCACAAAGGAAGTCTCTTTCATTCTCTGCTTTTTGGCAGCCTTTTGAAAAAAAGACTCCACAGATGGTGTCGCTGCCTCTTTAGAGGTGGGCACAGCTGGGCCAGGTGCCTGGGTCCTAGTCTCAGAACTGGCAATTGGCACCTTTGGCTGACAACTTGAGTCACTGCTCAGGAACACAGTGATATTCGTGCAAGCCGGAGGGGCAGATGCAGAGAACTTGGTAGCACAGAGGAAGAGCATTGTGAGAGGAGGGGACCTGTGTACAAAGGGACAGAACAAGGACGTTACCAAGTCACCATTTTAAGAGCTCAGATCCAACTAAAAGATTATAATCATGAAAGGAAATTATTCTTACTGCAGTGTTTCACAGCCATTACTGTGTATCATATTAATATAAAGAAAGTAAACTGGGATAACAATTTGAGTTTCTAGCAGGTTCCTAGCTTGGGGTCGGTGGAGCACTCTCTTACTGCTAGTGCTAGACCACTTAGAGAATCCATGATTTACCAGAAGCTGCTGTAATTAAGGGATGGGTCAACAAATTTTGGGTTGTTTTTTTGTTTTTTGAGACAAAGTCTCACTATGTAACTCTAGCTGGCCTGGAACTATATAGACTACCCTGTGTCTCCTGAGTTGTGGGACTAAAGGTGTGCCCCATCACACCTAGCTTGGGGCAAGACAAATTTTATTCAAGGCAACATTTGAGAAGTCGATAGTGCAGATGTTCACGGTCATTTATGTCTACATAAACAGCCGACCAGCCAGTTGGTCCAGTGGGTAAAGGTATTGCCACCAGGCTAAATGGCCTGAATTTGGTTTGTAAGACCAACTCAGAGACTTCATGTGTAGTACATGTATACACAAAATAAGTGAAAAAAATTCCAATCTTAACCCAGGATTATGGAATTTTTCAAGATAAAATTTCCTATCAAGATTTTGGTTTCAAATCTCAGTCTCAGAACATTTTTTTTTGTTTTGTTTTGTTTTTTTGAGACAGGGTTTCTCTGTGTAGCCCTGGCTGTCCTGGAACTCACTCTGTAGACCAGGCTGGCCTCAAATTCAAAATCCACCTGCCTCTGCCTCCCAAGTGTCTCAGAAACATTTTAAAGCCAGGCAATGTTGGCTACACAGAAACCCTGTCTTAAAAACAAAACAAAACTAAAAACTTAAAAAAAAATACCCCCTAATCCCTCCAAAAACAAGTTCATTATGTATCTCCATATGAACTGGGTTTCAGAATAAAACATGCTTTTATAGACAGGTTCAACCAGATGAGAGCAAATGCTATTTTTAAGTGACTGTGAGTTGAATACGGTAACATATGCCTGAAATCCAGTAGCAGAGCCAAGGTAGAGTGAGTTCAAGGCCAGCCTAAGCTCCGTAGCAACATGCTGACTCAAACAGCAAAAGACACGTGTTGGCACTGCCCTCAGGATTCATACTTTGGTACCACATCATAAACAGACAAGGTTAGTGGTCCTATAATGGTTTTCAAATAAGGATTCATATAAACACACACACAGTTTTTCTGTACATATCCGCCTGTCTTGGAACTCACTTTATAGACCAGGCTGGACTCCAACTCAGAGACGTGCCTGCCTCTGCGTCTACTGGCTAAACCTCCTCATTTTTACCATCTTCCTTGGATCTTGATCACTCCCATCTAATAGGTGTTGCTAGTAGAGTCACAAAGAAATTACCCCAGATGAAAGTTCAGAAGCTCACTGACTTTATAGCTAAGTTACAAAATACACTTTTAGGTTTTCTGTTTGTTTTGTTTTTTTAAGACAGGGTTTCTCGTGTAGCTTTAGCTTTGTAGGCCAGGCCGGCCCTGAACTCACAGAGATCTGTCTACTTGCCTCCACTATTGGGCCACCACTGCCTAGTGCCATCCCTGCCCCTCTTTTAAGATAAACTGAAAAAAAGTCTCACCACTCAGTCTGGATTCCAGATGTATTACAGTTCCTGATGGCAGCAAATGCGTCCTGGCTCATCTTGTGAGCGTCATAGCGAGTGAGGACACAGCACCGACGCAGGCTGCTGAGACGCTTGTCCCCTTGAACACGAACACTGACGACTAGCTGAGTGGCCACTCTATCATTCTGTGGACAGAGAAGGATTGAGGCCAGAAGTAGTTACTAAGAGCACGTTCAGGGAAATGGAATGATTTGAAAACTCAACTAAAAAGCTAGGCGTGGGGTTGGACTCCTTTAATCAGATGCAGATGGATCTCTCTGAGTTTAACGTCATACTGGTCTACATATCAAGTTCCAGGTAAATCAGGGCTGCACAGTAAGATCATATCTTAAAAAAAAAAAAAAAACAAAAAAAAAACTAGGGCTGGAGAGATGGTTCAGCGGTTAAGAGCACTGACTGCTCTTCCAGAGGTCCTGAGTTCAATTCCCAGCAACCACATGGTGACTCACAACCATCCATAATGAGATCTGATACCCTCTTCTGGTGTGCCTGAAGACAGCTTCGGTGTACTCATATACATAAAATAAATAAATCTTTAAAAAAAAAAAAAAAAAAAACCTAAACAAAAAAGGAAGCTGTATATTCTAATACCTATTCATATAAAATACAAATATAAACTAAATACATACAAGCTTAAGACAATGGGTCCAGTATTATAAGTGGTACAGCCTAGGCTATAGTAAAAATTCCTGAATAAAAATCTAACTACAAGCCGGGCGGTGGTGGCGCACGCCTTTAATCCCAGCACTTGGGAGGCAGAGACGGGCGGATTTCTGAGTTCGAGGCCAGCCTGGTCTACAGAGTGAGTCCCAGGACAGCCTGGGCTACACAGAGAAACCCTGTCTTGAACCCTCCCCTCTTCCCAACCCCCCCCCCAAAAAAAAATCAGGCATGGGGTGCATGAGGGAGGAGAATCTGAAGCTCAAAGTCATGAATTATAGACGACTGAGTGTAAGGCCAGCCTGAGGTCCGTGAACCACTCGCTGACTATTTAAGAGACAGACAAACACTAAAGAGTATTTTGACAGGTAATGGGGATAGGACAGCATAAATATTTGAGACTTTCCTGAATGGCTTTCATGACAGATTACCATGATCCTGACAAACAAGTCAGGAGAATGTCTGAGACCTAGGACATTAAGAGTGAACAGCTCTTCAAACAGCAGACTTCTGTGGTAGTACTTTTCACAGCCATCGGTAGACAGCAATGTAGCATACCTCTAGAGACGGCAAGCACTGACTCCAGTCAGGCACAAGCATTTGCATGCTACACTCAGTAAACAGAAATAAAGGTCATTCGGCAGAGTGTATCCAGTGAAAAGTCTATGTGAGGCTCTGTGCTGTTGTGTACGTGCTTGGCCCAGCGACTGGCACTAGTAGGAGGTGTGGCCTTGTTGGAGGAAGTGTGTCATTGTGGAGGTGGGCTTTAGACCCTCCATCTAGCTGCTTAGAAGAGCCAGTCTTCCCCTGGTTCCCTTCGGATCAAGATGAACTCTCAGCTCCATCTCCAGCGCCATGCCTGCCTGGATACAGCCATGCTTCCTGCTTTGATAATGGATTGAACCTCTGAACCTGTAAGCCAGTCCTGATACAGAGTTGCCTTGGTCATGGTGTCTGGTCACAGCAATGGAAACCCTAAGACAGATCCTTTTCAAAGTCAAAAGATGCTAGTAAGAATTAGGAGCACACCTGGGTGTGGGGGTGGTTATAAGATTCATTTGTAGAGGTTTGCATCTGAATTCATTTTTTCTTTTTTTTTTCTTTTTTGGTTTTTCGAGACAGGGTTTCTCTGTGTAGCCCTGGCTGTCCTGGAACTCACTCTGTAGACCAGGCTGGCCTCGAACTCAGAAATCCACCTGCCTCTGCCTCCCAAGTGCAGATTAAAGGCGTGCGCCACCACCGCCCGGCTCGTTGTCTTATTTTATAAAGGTGTGTGTGTGTATAGTTTTGTCTGGGATGTGCTGTGTGTGTGTACATGAGTGTCTGTGCACATGTGTGTACTCCTGTGGCATGCAGAAGAGGACATGAGCATCCTCCTCTAGCACTGTCATCAGTATCCCCTCCAGCAGACCTCTCTCACTGCACTGCAGCTTGCCCCTTTTCCTTATCCAACTAGCAGCCTCAGTGAGCCTCCTGCCTCAGCTGCCCACAGAACTAGAGTATAAGGGCAAAAAGTAACAGTTCCCTAGAGAACCAATAAACCACATGGTGATATGTCTAGTTATCAAAAAAAAATCAAGTGTTAAACTTAAATACAATAGAGAATAAAACTGGAACAAGAGAAGATCAGCATGCCCCAAACAGGGGAATGTTTCTGCTTCATTAAAAAGGGAAACAAAGGGGCAAACAAAACTCATGATCAGCTCAAGAGCCACCTCAGTGGGACAGTGCATATAAATCTTGCCGAGGTCAGAGTTCAGTTCTCAGCACCCACCTCAAGTGGTTTCCAACTCCCTGTAACTCAGCTCTTTTCACCTCTACAGACACCTGCACTCAGATGTCTGTGTAGCTGCTTGTATTACGAATGCTAATCATGTTCCCCCAAAAAACTGTACAAGAAGGTCTGAAAGGAAGTTTCTGGGAACCTAGCCCCAGTTTGTTCTGATTGGTACATAAAGATGCCAACAGCCAATAGCTGGGGAGGACAGATAGAGGTGGGATTTTAGGGTTCCTGGGCTTGGACCAGGAGGAGAAGGAGGAAGAGAGATCCACCACGCCTGGAGAGTGTGGAGGCATGGAGAGATGCCATGCCTGAGCAGAGTGCAGGACAGAGAGGCACAGTCGCCATGTGAAGGAGTCAGGAGAGCACGGCCCAGAGGGCTGCCCCAGCAGCCAAGCTGGAACATAGAATTTAGTAAGTAGTAATTCAGGTTTATCAACAGGAGGTAGATTCTAGAAACATTGGAGGCTAGGTAGTCAGTCACCCAGATAGTGTGCTGACTAAGGCATATTAAAATATAAAGGCTGTGTGTGTGTCTTCCGTTCAGGAACATAAACCGTTGAGGTGGGTATCACTCATCTGGGGATCTATTAATAATATTTAACTTAACAGTCTGTGTCTGTCTCTCTCCCTCAAACTGAAAGCAGGGTTATAATATGATAAGCCACTACAGAAAGCAGCCTGCCAAACTTTCAAAGTGTTAAGCATCATCACCATGTGACCCAGTAACTGCGCTCCTAGGAGGAAACCATGCAATGTAACATTACTGATAATGGCCCAGAGTAGAAATACTAATAATAACTCTTATCCGGCCACAAAAATAAGTAATAACTGATGTGCTATAATATGGGTGAGCTCAGTGAAAAGCCACACACTGCAGGACTTCAGTTACAGGAAACATCCAGGGACTTTTTTTTTTTTTTTTTTTTTTTTTTTGGTTTTTCGAGACAGGGTTTCTCTGTGAAGCCTTGGCTGTCCTGGAACTCACTCTGTAGACCAGGCTGGCCTCGAACTCAGAAATCCGCCTGCCTCTGCCTCCCAAGTGCTGGGATTAAAGGCGTGCGCCACCACCGCCCGGCCAGGGACTTTTTTTCTGAGGCAGTTAAGTCCTTCTGCTTCAGCAGCTCATATAATATAGGATGAAAAGTGTGCACCATCATAGTAAATAAATGCTGGGACTACAGAGGACGAGTGGGGGAAAATGGTGGATGACTGCTAATGGGTATAGAATTTCTTTGGGGAGTAAATGAACATATTCTAAGGCTAACTGTAAAACTGGGTGTGGTGGCACATACCTGTAGTCCCAGCACTCAAGAAGCAGATGCAGACATATGTCTGTGAGTTCAAGGCTAGCCTGGTCTATATAATAACTCTTATCCAGGCCAACCAGGAATGCAGTGAGAAACTGTCTCAAAATTTAAATTAAAAAACAAACAGCTAGGTAATGGTGGTACACACATTAGTCCCAGCATACAGGAGGCAGAGGCAGAGGCAGAGGCAGAGGCAGAGGCAGAGGCAGAGGCAGAGGCAGAGGCAGAGGCAGAGGCAGAGGCAGAGGCAGAGGCAGGTAGACGAGGCCAACAAGCCAAGGCTACATACAAAATCCTTTCAGGGGGGGGGGGGGACCACCAACAAAAAACCCCTAAACAAACAAAAATAAAAAATATATATAAAATCTAGGGCAAGGGGTAGACCATACTACCTATCCTAGTGGTTGGGAAGTAGAGATAGAAGAATTTAAGATACCTCGCACTTGGGAGGTAGAGGCAGGTGGATCACTGTGAGTTGTAGGCCAGCCAAAGCTACATAGCCAGACCTTATCTCAAAACAAAACAAAGTTACTTAGAGAAGAAACAATCCGATGTCTAATGTTTGATTAATACTTTGTCTTTGAAGCTTCCACTATGGGGTCTGACAAGATGGCTCAGCAGTTAAGAATGCTGGCTGCCCTTGCAGAGGAGCTGAGTTTGGTTCAAATCTCTAATTCCAGTGCTAGGGGGTCCAGTGCCCTCTTCTGGCCTCCAAGGCACCCTCACATATGTCACACACACAAAGACAACATGAAATAAATAAAAATCAAAACTTTCTACTATGGGGCCCGCAAGATGGCCCAGAAGGCAAAGTGCTTGGCAGTGCAAGGCTGAGCCCTTCGTTCCATCCCTGGAGTCTAGATAAGGTAGGACAGAACAGATCCAACAAGGGAGTCCTCCGGCTTCCACCTGTGTACCCATCATACGAAATAATTTAGAAATAACCAACCTTCCACCATGTTTAAATGCAATGACTTACAGCTCAATGGAGATTTACTCTGATGAAATCCACGAATCCATTTCGTGTTGCAGGAGAATTTAGATAAGAAAATACAAAACAGTAAAGGCAAATGGTAAGGAGAGGAGCAAGATTAGCAGAATTCTCATGTTTACAAAGTGAGGTTTCCAAGGACTGCAGTGACTGGCTTTGTTGTTTTTGTGAAGGAAGATCTTAACTCTAGCATGTATTAGGTGCTAGGAACCAAACTCACTTTAAGCAAGCCAAGCAAGCACACTACCAACCAAGCTGAATCCCTAGCCCCAGCACACTCTTTTTATGGGCCCATGTTAAGAGAAGATACAAGAATCTTTAGCCAAGCTTGGTAAGTCAGGCCTATAATCCTAGAAATTGGCAACCTCAAGGTAGGACTGGCAAGTTCAAGGCTAAGCCTGGGCTCCTGTTTTAACAAACCTTTTTCTAACAGTCTATGTAGCCCTGGATTCCTGCAACGCACCATATAGACTAGGCCAGCATCTACCTGCCTCTGCCTCCCTAGTGCTGGGATTAAAAGCATCTGGCCAAATAAACTTTCATAAACTTCCCTAAGATGATTCTATTTTCTCTGTGTTTCTTCTCCACAGGGTAAGGGGCAGGTACCATTTAAATCTCAAAGATTAATAATAGAGAGAAAAAAAAAAATCTTACATCATTTCGGTCTTTGGTTAGCCTCTCCTCAAGTTCCAGGGCTAACTGCAAAAGCCACCACTGTACCTATAAGAAAAAAAGCCAAAACCTTTCAGGTTTGTTTTTCTTTTAAATAAATCTTTCATTTACTTATTATGAAGCAGGCAGTGGATTGGTCAACTGATGGATTGCTATAACAGGTCACAAGGCTCTCAGTACTGTGTTCCTCTTCTAGCTGAAGAGTCTCAGTCAGGCATAGTGTACATACCTATAGTCCCAGACTCTGGAGGCTGAACCAGAAGAATCATGAGTTCAAGTCTGGGCTACACACAGCAAAAAAAACCCTCCACAACAAGAAAAAAAACATGTTTTTCATTATTGGGAAAAGGAAATGACTCAGTGGCAAGAGTGCTTGCAGTGCATGAACAAAGAGGAGGGTTTTAGTCCAGCACGGCAATACAAATGCCCACAATACAGCATGACCCACGGCTAGTGGGGACAGAGACAGGAGGAGGATCCCTGGGATTTTTGCTGGCTGCCAACAGTTTCAGGGTTCAACAAGAGATCATCTCAAGAGAATAAGGCAGGTTAATAAGCAGATTATCTGACATCTTCCTCTGGTGTCTGCAAACACACACACACACACACACACACACACACACACACCACACTTGTGAAACACCATTTATTTGGTCAGGATACTGCAACCCAAGCTGACCTCCAGCTCTCAGTGTAACTGACTCTGCTTCCTGCCTGCCCAGATTACAGGTGTGCTCTACCACATTCAGGCTCAAAACCCTTCACCCCACTTTTCCTGAAGGTGCCATTTGGTAAATTCTACCATGTTTCAAATCTAAGGAAGATCCCAAAAGTGGGTGAGGCACAATATTTTAGGGTTTTGAAGTTCCTACTTACAAAAAAGACACTAAATTTCATTGTCCATTTCAGCCAGTCCCATTTTACATCTTTTTAGATGAAGGAGGAAAAATGACTAAACTAGTTATTTCAACATAAGAAAATCAATTTATAGGGCTAGAGAGATGGCTCAGTGGTTAAGAGCACTGACTGTTCTTCCAGAGGTCCTGAGTTCAATTCCTAGCAACCACATGGTGGCTCACAACCATCTGTAATGGGATCTGATGCCCTCTTCTGATGTGTCTGAAGACAGCCACAGTGTACTCATAAAAAAAAAAAAAAATCAATTTCTATTTCTTTTGATATCCTAAAATAAAGGTAACCCAGTATACTTAGAAGGGCTACGAAAACCCACTGTCCCCTTTATAAACGAAGTGTTCTGTGGAGAAGGCCTGCTTACCTGTTCCTGAGTAGCCAGAGCTGTTTTCCCTGGAAAGTTTTTGCTACAGCCAATGGTTTTAGGTAACTGCCTGGGTTTAACTGGATCGTGTTCAATACCTCGGCACATGGCATATAGCCAAGACCTAAAAACCAGCAAAAGACATTAAGAATTATTCTCCTTGTTTTTGTCTACTTCCTAAAGAGAGGGTCTCACCATTCATTCAACTGGCCTTTAATTGTGATCCTACTGGGCTTATAAAGCGAGAGCCACCATGCTTGGTTTCATGCCCAGTTTCTTAGCTATTTATAAACAGCATACACTATGCAGCCCAGGCTAGCTTCCAGCTCATGACTTGCCTGCCCCAGTCTCTCAAGGGTTGAGATTATAAACACAAGCCACCATGTCCAACTTATTTTTTTGTTTTGTTTTGTTGAGACAGGGTTTCTTTGTATAGCTCTGGCTATCCTGGAAATCAAGCTGTAGACCAGGCTGTTATGGAACTCACAGAGATCCTTCTGCTGCCTCCTGAGTGTTGGGATTAAAGGCATGCATCGCCATGCCTGACTGCTTAATTATTCTTGTTAAAACAAAATATCTACATTACTCTTTTATCTTCTTCATAAAAAAAAAAAAAAATGATCAAGGGTGGGAAATGCAGCTCAATGGTAAAGCATCTGTCTATCATGTGCAAGCCCCTAGATTCAACCCCCCAGACTGCAAGCAAGAAAGAAAATGAAATTAGTAGCTTGGTGTGTCCTAGCACTTCTGAGGTGGAAGCAAAAGGATCAGGAGTTCAAGGCCTGTGTTAATTGAGATGATGTCTCAATTAAATTAATTAAAAAACTGTATGTAAAATTAAGCATACCTAAGCTCTGACAGAGCCCTTGCCATTCTTAAATAGTTCTAATGTAAGACATTGGTAAGGGGAGAACTAATCCTACTTTCTAAAGCTAAACCACCATTCATTTTTGGCAAACCACCAACAAAAAAGCCACAATTTATCTTTTTGTACTTATTAGGACTGAAACACAAAATTTGAATGTGACATCAGCAAAATAACACACACACACAAAACAATATAATAAAATGGGATGAGCCTGATCGTGCAGATCTCAAATTCCTGGGACTTGGCACAGCTGAGGCAGAAGAATCTCAAGTTCACAGTCTACTTGGACAACTTAGTAAGACTAGAATAGAACGTAAATGGGAAAAGCTGGTAATCTAGCTTTACAGTACGGTGCTTCTCTAGCATGTACAAGGCCCTGGAGTCAATTTCCAGTACTGCAAAAATAAACCAGGGAATAGTATATATTCAGCTTTCACATGACGACTCTTATCACCCACCCAAGCATATAGGAAAACAACGTTAGAGGGATAAGCCACAGTGAGCTAATTATTTAATTTAGAATTTTCGCAGTACTGGGGTTTGGATAGAATCAAGAGCCTTGTAGCACGTTAGGAAAGTGCTCCACCAATGGATGATATACCAAACCCATTTTTTTGTTGTTGTTTTTTGAGCCAAGGTCTATGTGGATCATACTGACCTCAGACTTGTGCATCTACCTCCCAAGTCCTAAGATCACAGGCTACCGAAACCATGAAATGACCTCATGGGACACAAGTCATAGGCTGGGTATGCTGATGATTGTTATTTAAAGATTTGGGAGGTAGAGAGACACAGGATCAGCACTTCAAGGTTGCCTTTGGTTACATAGCAAGTTTGAATCTGGCCTGGGCTAACTGGCCCTTTTAAGTAAAAGCTTTTTTATCTGTATTGGATTTAGAATCTCCATAAAGATTATGTTTGAAAAGTAATATTAACCACTTATAGCCAAGTGTGGTGGTATACACCTTTAATTCTAGCACTTGAGAGGTAGATGCAGGCAATGTAGTTCAAGGGCAGCCTGGACTACACAGTGAGTTCCTGGACAGCCTGGGCTATACACTAAGACCTTGTCTTAAAAACAAAGTGAAACAAAATTTAAAGAGAACTAATATAAACCACTTACCCATTCTTCTCTCCAAAATGACTCTGGAGCTGGGATTCAGTGAACTGGGTCAGGTCACCCATGTATTCTACCCCAAGTACTTCAATGACAGAAGCCCCTAGCTTTCCTCCAAGACTTCGGCTAAACAAAGGAGAGAAGGAATTTATAGGTTACATTTAAATATGCAGCTAACCAAAACAAGGACATTCTGCTGCTCCAAGCAGCTCTCCAAAAGGTTTAGAGAAAATCAGAGTACACTTTAGTCCTGTAAATTCTTAGCTGTCCAACACAGAGCTGAGGTTCTCAGCAAGCAGCCATGCTGACTAAAGAAAGAGTCTGATGCCAGCAACAACCCTGAAGACAGCCAGCTCATCAAGTGCAGCTGCACTCATACGCACATGTGCACACACACAGAAATAAAGCTAGATGACTCTTCCCTTTTAGGACCTGGGAAGATTAACAGGAGATAAATAAAATATTCATCATGATTTGTTATCAAGTCAACTGTATGTAAAAATTTCTTTTTTCTTATTCTTGTATATAAAATTTTCAGTTGTGTAAAACACATTGTCCCATTTGGAAATTAAAATTCCAAACCCAGCATGGCACTTAATCTCAGAATTTAGGAGGCAGAGACAGGTGAATCTGTGAGCTTGAGGCCAGTCTGGCCTAAAGAGTCAATTCCAAAACAGCCAGAGCTACAGAAGACCCTGTCTTGAAAAAAGCAAACCAACCAACCAAACAAACAAAACAAAACAAATAAAATAATTAAAAAACTTCCAATCCCAAAATAAATCTTTCCTATGGCCAGTATTCTTCAGCTGGCTTTGAAGACACTCTCCTCAGCCTACCTGCAGTGTTTCTATTTCAGTGTCTTCATCAATACAGACCCCGCTGGCTCCCTTGGTTTACTGAGACTATCTGAACACTTTCTCTTCTTTCTGCTCAGTGTCTCCATGCTGCTGTGTCCTTGGCTGGCTCTCCACCACCTCCAGTCCTTAAAGCTTTCTCGGATCAGTTTTGTTTTCATGCCTCATTGGAGAGCCGTTTGGCAGATCTGAAAACCTTGGTTGAGCCAGGTATGCTAGCTTACATCTGTAACCCCAAGCATTCAGTGAGCTGAAGTAGGGGGATAAACTGAGTTTCAGGTGAGCGTGGGTGGCACAGGCTAGCCAGGAATGCTAGCTTGGGCAATAGATTTAGACCCTATTGTAATAAGCAAACAAACCAACCAACCAAGCCCTCGATCATAGACAAAGTAAGCTCCAGCTGGATGTTCTAGCTCCAGCCCATAGCCCTAGGCTTTAGGAGGCTGGGGCACAAGGAGCACCACCAGGATGAGGCCAGCCTAGGGGTATAGTGAGACCTTGCCTCAGCACCCTCCCAGAAGGTTTTCTTTATGCAGCCCTGGCTGTACTGGAACATGCTATGTAGACCAGGCTGGCCTTGAACTCACAGAGATCCACCTGCTTCTTCCTTCCGGGTACTATTACTGCCCAATGGAGAAAAACTTTTTTTTTTTTGAGATAGGGTTTCTCTGTGTAGCCCTGGCTGTCCTGGAACTCACTCTGTAGATCAGGCTGGCTTCGAACTCAGAAATTTGCCTGCCTCTGCCACCCAAGTGCTGGAATTAACGGCATGTGCCACCACTGCCCGGCTTGTTTTGTTTTTCAAGATAGGGTGTCTCTATGTATCCTTGGCTGTCCTGGAACACACTCTGTAGACCAGGCTGATTTCAAACCCACAGAGCTCCCCTGCCTGTTTCCCGAGTGCTAGGATTAAAGGCATGTGGCACCACTGCCCAGCTAAGAAGTAAAATTCTTATTTGTTACATATTTAATAGACTTTTAATAAAAAGCCAGAAGGAAGGTAGAGCTAAAACTCAGGAGTGTGTGTGTGTGTGTGTATGTGTGTGTGTGTGTGTATGTTCACACACAGGCTAGAGAATTTAAGGTGTCCTATCATTCTTGGAATTATTTCCTTGAGACAATGTTTCTCACTGTACTTGGAGCTAGGTATCAGCCAGCAAAGTGCAAGGAATCTCTGTCTCAATCCCCCACAGTTCATGGGCTATAGGGCACGTTCCTTCCTCCACAGCCCTGAGGTTACAGGGGAATGCACAGGCAGCCACATCTGGCTGTTACTGGGGAGGAGTGGGGAGATTTGATCTGGTCCTCATATTTGGACAACAAGTGAGCCCTTCCCAGTGAGCTCTCTTCCCAGCCCCCTTTGTTTTATTTGGATATAGTCAGCCTATGCAGCCCTGGGTGACCAGATATTGAATTCATAAGTATAGCTCCTGCCACTGTCTTTCCAGTGCTCGGATTACAGACATATATCACCATGCCCACCTTTCACTTCATTTCTTGTTGCTCTGAGGGTCTTTCTCCATAGTGTGGCTGATCTGGAACTAGTTATGTAGACCAGGATGGTCTTTAACTCAAAGATCTTGGTGCCTCTGCCTCCTGAGTGCTGGGATTAAAGGTGTACATCACTATACCTGGTAGTTTTTGTTTTTTAAATTCAGGATTAGGTATATACCATAGATAATCCTGAAGTAAAAATTCACTTAGAAAAAAAGCCTAAATATAGTTTTCAAAATTTTCAGTGTTGCCTCTCTAACTGGTACCTATTTTCTCGGAGTCCAAACACTTATGAATAAAGCACAAAAGCCACTATAAGCAAAGAGCATCCACAGAGACAATGATGGAACTGAAGGTCCTCCCTCAATCCTTACATTTTACGAATTGGCATCTGGCTGAAGAGCTGTGGCACTGACCCATGTGAGACCAGAGTTTGGCGGTTGGGCTTGTTTAGTCCACAAGCAAGTTTTGCCAGGACCTAGAAGAACAGAGAGCAATAAAATCCTTAATATTGGTAAGGTAAAAGCGCACAGGTGTGCACACACACAGACCACACACTGGCTAATACGCACACACTAATAGTTTCCACATGAAGTCATTTCCTCATAGTCCTCCCTACGCTCTTCCATTCTCAGTTTTCTTCAAGGTATTGTTCTCCTTTTTCATCTGTTTGAGATCTTTCTCACAATAGGTTTTAAAAAACGAGAAGAAACTTAAGATCCACTTTGTATTCATGTAAATTTGAAAATGCTAAAATAGGCCAAGAACAGTGGTGCAGTTCTGTACTGCCAACATTGGAAGTGAGTGTGGAAAGAGCAGGGCTGGAGACTGGCCTTGGCTCCCTCCCAACACAGACACATACATATAATTAAGATGGTTTACAGATGTTTACCCTCCACATAGACAGATATACAGTTACATATGATTATTCCTTAATTTCACTACTAAGATTCTTTTTCTTCCCTTTGAGACATCATCTGTGATGGCTATTCTTGGTTGTTAACTTGACCACATCTGGATTAACTAAAACCCAAGTGGTTGGGTATCCCTGTGAGGGATTTTTCCTCCTAATTAATTATTTGAAATGGGAAGACCCACTGTTAATCAGGATCTTTGAAATGGGAAGATCTACCTGTAGCCTGGCCACACCTTCTGCTGACAGCCTATATAAAAACACAGGAGGAGGAACCTTGCTCTCTGCCTGCTTCTCTCACTGACAAGTCCATCCTTTACTGGCACTAGAGCCTGCTTCTTTGGGATTCCAGCACATACGGAAGGCCAGCTGAGACATCCAGCCTCATGGACTGAACAACCACTGGATTCTTGGACCTTCTGTTGGTAGACAGGAGTTGTTGGACAAGCTGGACCAGCCTGTAGCCAGTCTAACAAATCTCATAAATATATGCATCAGTCTATAAGTTCTGTTCCACTAGGGCAGTTGTTCTCAACCTTCCTAATGCTACAACCCTTAAATATACTCCTTCATGATGTGGCGACCTCCAACCATAAAATTATTTCATTGTTATTTTATAACTGTTAACTTTGCTACTGTTATGAGTTGTGATGTAAATATGTGACATGTAGAATACCTGATATTCAACCTCTGTGAAAGGGTCTTTCAACCCCCAAAGAGGTCATGACCCATAAGTTGAGGATCACTGCTCTAGAGAACCTTGATGGTCTCTCTACTATCTGGCCCCAGTTGCACTTGAACTCACTCTGTAGACCAGGCTGGACTGGATCTCACAGAGATCCACCTACCTCTGCCTCCCAAGTGCTAGGATTAAAAGCATGCACCACCATGTCCAACTATTAGTAAAATTCTTTAATAACTTCAACAAAGCAATATTTAGTATAATTTATTTTACATTAGGAATATTGTTTCCCTTCTTTCCATATAGCCAGAAAATAGAAAATTTTTCTGTGCAGCTTAGCAGCTTTCCTTCTGTGAGGGGAGGAAAGGGTGGGACAGCCTGGCAGCTAATACTCAGTTATGGAGCCATGGCTGAGCTGATGGCCGTCCCACAGTCTCACTGCACTCTACCCTGTTAGTTAGAAAATCAGGCATTATTCTCCTGCAACACTGAGAATTGTCTGTGTTCCCTATTGTAAGAATATTAGTCCAAATGAAAATTTTACTTTTTATTTTTTATTTTTATTTTTTTGAGACAGAGTTTCTCTGTGCAGCCCTGACTGTCCTGGAACTCATTCTGTAGACCAGGCTGGCCTTGAACTCAGAAATCCACCTGCCTCTGCCTCCCAAGTGCTGGGATTAAAGGCGTGTGCCACCACTGCCCCAAGTACAGCCTTTTTCTTATTGTCCCCATTGCTCTAAGGCCTGAAGACTGCAGTTTGAATCCCAGCACATTTGAAACAAGCTGGGCATAATCCTGCAAACACCTGCACCCCAGCATTGGACGGGGAAGAGACAGGAAGATATCTGGTGCTTGCTAGCTGCAAGCATAGCTCTCTCTCCTCTACAAAAATGATAGTTTTAGGTTCAGAGAGAGACCCTGCCTCAAAAGAAATACAGCACAGGGTAATAGATTATGACATACATGCATACATCACACACACACACACACACACACACACACACACACACACACACACACACAGATACAAGGAACAGACAGAAGCATGACATATCCAGGCAATTCCATATAAGGAAACAAGAATGCTAAGTGTAGTAGCACATACCCAAAGTCCCAGGACTTGGGAGGTACAGACAGGAGGACCAGAGTCATTTTGGGTACACATGAAGTTCGAGCCTAGCCTCAGCTACATGAGGTCTTGCCTCAAAAAGTTAAAAACTAACAACAAAATTATATAATAAGTGGAAATAAGAGAAGTAGGCTCTATATGAGTTCAAAGCCTCTGCTTTTCTATACAGACAGTTCCGACATTAAGAAATATATTTTTTTGTCAATTTTCAGGCTGCTGTTTAGGAAAATACTAATGCAATGTCAACTAATATTTATTAAGTCTTTATCTGAGTTTCAACATGGATTTATTTTAGTGAAGTGTTTGCTTGTTTGGTTTTGAGACAGGGTTTTCCTGTGTAGCCCTGGCTGTTCTGGTATTTCACTCTGTAGACCACGGTAGCTTCAAACTCAGAGGTCTATCTTCCTGTGCCTCCTGAGTGCTGGGATAAAAGACATGGTATCTCCATGGCCCAGTGTAGCTACGACTGTTTTCTATTATTTTGCTGTTGTTAAACTACATTTGTGGGTGGTGTTGCACAACACACGTGGAAGTCAGAAGACAACCTAGAGGATGCACGTAGCTCTCTCTCTCCACCATGCGGGGTTTAGGGATAGGACTCAGGTTGTCAGGCTCGATGTCACGTGCCTTTACCTACTGACCCATCTTACCAGTCCCAAAACATGAAGCAAGACAAAAACTACGTTCCTTTTATGTGTATGGGTATTTTGCCTGCATGTATGTGTGTCTGTGCAGCATGTGCATACACTGTCCTCACAGGCAAGAACAACCATTGGGTTCCCTGGAACTGTAGTTACAGACAGCTGTGAGCCACCATGTGGGTGGTAGGAATTGAACCCATATCCTCTGGAAGAACAGTCAGTGCTCTTAAGCACTGAGCCCAGTCCCCATGATTTTCCGGCTTCTCCCTCCCCAGCAGAAGTACGGACATGTACTACCAAAATTAGCTCTCAACAGGAACTCTAAATATCCACTACTATCCTTGCTGTACTTTACTAAACATATTGATGCTTCTCTTGGAAGTCTACAGTAAGCCTTCACCTTATTGTGTGAGATCCCGGCTGAGCACTGAAAGCCAGTCTTCCTCTCTATGGCCGCTCTCATTTCTTCCACAATCACAGCCCCCACAGTCAGCCGCAGGTCTGCAGAGGGGCGGTCATCACTCTCAAGAGAACCAAGCCACTCAAGTAAGCCTTGTTTTCGAAGATCCTCTGAAAAAAGTTGAGATCACATTTAGACATTTCTTTGCTTGTTTTTGTTTTTTGAAACAGAATGTCTTTGTGTAGCACTGGCTGTCCTAGAACTCCCACTGTAGAAGAGGCTGGCCTCCAACGCACAGAGATTCACCTTCCTCTGCCTCACAAGCTTTGGAATTAAAGGTGTGAGCCACCACTGCCCAGCTGACATTTTTTTATTAATTATTTTCAGTCATGAATCACATACTATTTATTCAAGGGCATACTACATAAATCACAGTATATGTCATTAGAACTTAACATGTAATAGACTGTAAAATTACCCAGTGACACATTTCCCAGAGCATATCCCAGATATTAAGCAGCACATGACTATATTTATCATTCAATGAAAAAATGATTTGATTTTAGGCTGGGCATGGTGGCACACCCCTTTAATCCTAGCACTTGGGAGACAGAGGCAATCGGATCTCTGTGAGTTTGAGGCCAGTTGGTATACAAAGAGAGACCAGGTCAGGCAGGGCTCTCTGATACACAGAGAAATCTTGTATCAGAAAACAAAAAACAAAGAGGTACTTAAGATATAAGATATACAACTTTATTTCAAAATTTAATCTTATGCATGTGTGGGTACACTGGAGCCTGAGTTTCAGGTGGTTGTGCATCCAGCAGTGTGAATGCTGGGAACCAAATTTGGGTCCCTCCAGAACAGCTAGGGCTTTTTAACTAAGCCATCTCTCCAGCCCCATTTTATTCATGGTTACATTTTATTTGTTTTGTTTGCATGTGCAAATGCATAGGTGGGCCAAAGGGGGTGGGCCCTTTTAACTGTTGAGATGTTTCACCAGCCCTAGATACAAAGGTTTAGAAGACAATCACATTCACACATTCCAATTCCAGGAGCCTTACTTTCAGCTTCTGTGAAAACTTACAGTAATAACATGTAGCAAATGTTTTCTGTTAATATTAATGAATAATGATGGCTGACCTCTGCAGTACTGAGGCTGGAATCCATGACTCACACACGCTAGATATGTATTCTACCAGCCCATGAACAGTGGTTTAAGGATGTTCCCTCAAAGTTTCTTCCTTACACTTCCTCTTTTTATTGTTGGGGTTTTTTTTTTTTTGGTTTTTCGAGACAGGGTTTCTCTGTGTAGCCCTGGCTGTCCTGGAACTCACTCTGTAGACCAGGCTGGCCTCGAACTCAGAAATCCGCCTGCCTCTGCCTCCCAAGTGCTGGGATAAAAGGTGTGCACTGCCATACCGCTCCTTAAACTTCCTCTTCATTAGGAAATACTCAGAATTGTTGGGGATGGCGGTGAATAAGTATGACCATAGCATTCAGAAGGTGGAGACAGTAAGATCACTGCAAGTTCAAGGCCAGCTTGGTCTGGCTATCAAGCTCTGTCTCAAAAACAAAAATAAAACCCAGAATAAACAGTCATAATTTACTCAAGCTTCAACTTTCACTTAAACAAATCTTTACATTATTTTAGAGAATGATTCCATATGAGTAGTTTAAAATCCAACCAAAAACATCTTTACAACTCAATTTAGGACTATTCATGATAGTGAACTTAATGACCATTCACAAACTCACAGTTGTGAAATAGAATAAAACATGATTATATAGCAAAGGAAATAGATACACAGGAAATACAAATATGTTGGTTTAAAGATGCAATAATGAGATAGGTATAGGGCAAGAAAAGATACTCAAGAGTACTTGGGAGAAGTCAAAGTCCAAACACCATAGAGAAGATGGGTGGGATGAGCACGCAGAAGGAAACTCTTGCCACCCTTCAATGACTGCTGTGTCTCTCCAGAGCTGCCATGTTGTCCGCCAGCCCCCACCACGACAAGTGAACAACACTTTCTCTCTCTGTCTTCCCCTTGGTAAACTAGTCATCCTATGGTCCCCCGACTGTGCTGAATACATGCAAATCTCTCTCTGACCCTAAGCTCACTTTAGCACCCATCTTCACTGCCGCCTCCTGACAGAGTAACTCCTCTTATGCTTATCATTCTATAAAAATTCAAACTAAACATAACTAGAATCAAGCATATCTTCTTTCTCAAAGGTTCCCTCTTCCAATTCTGTTTTTAATAAAAGCTTAGAATTTAACTAACATTAACTTTTTTCTTTCATTTTCTACTGTGTAGTCAGCCAACAAAGTCCATTTCAAAATGGTTTCCTGAATCACTTCAACTCCCCTGCTTCGCCCACATTTTCTTACTTAAACTACCTTAACTCTTTTTGAAAAATTATTTGTGGAGCTGGAGGACATGGCTTCCAACTGGGAGCACTGGCCACTCTACCAGAGGACCTTGGTTCAATTCCCAGCACCCACTTGGCAGCTCATACCTATCTGTAACTCCAGTCCCAGGGTTTCTGACATACATGTAGGCAATACACTAATAAGTATAAAGTAAAAATAAATTTTAAAAATACATAAAATTTTAGAGGCCAGGGGAGGAGTATGCACCAATGCACATACATGGAGGTCAAAGAACAATGTGTAGGAGTCCGTTCTTCCCTTTCACAGTGCAGGGACTGAACTCAGGAATCCTCTGGTCCGTCAGGCACTAAGTGCCTTTACTTGCTGTGGGGTTTGAATGAGAATGCCAATAAGCTCATATATTTGAAAACATGGCCCCCAGTTGTGCAAGTTTTGGTGTTCATGGAGAATTAAGAGGTGTGTCCTTGGGGGTACGATTTGAGGTTTCAAAAGCCCATGCCCATGCCATTTCTTGTTAGGCCTTTCTTCCTTGTGGCTGTTGTCCAGCATGTAAGCCCTCGGCTATTGCTCCAGCACCATGACTGCCTGCCTGTTGCCTTGCTCCTCATGATAGTCATGGACTCATCCACTGAAACTATCAGCCCAGTAATCTCTTTCCTCTGTAAGTTGCCTTGGTCATGGTACCTGCACAGCAATGGAAAAGACACCTACAGAACATTATCACAGGTCCAGCCACCGCAGACTCTTCCCACTTGGTTTGAAGATGTACTCAGAGGACAAGCACTTGATACTGGAGGCCCTGGGTTTGTCTCCAGTGCAAAACAAAATAAATGCCTCACATCCATGTGGTAGCACAAGCCTGTAATCCTAGTAATTCCAATGGCTAGGGGAGAAGGTGAGAGAATCTGAGGCCAGCATAGACAACGCAGAAAGAAGGGCAAGGAAGATTCGACTGCTATGTAAAGTAAATAAGTTAATAAAAAGAAGAAAAGAAAGACCCTTCTCTTGAGGGGAAAATTTAAATTAATGAACTCTCTATTCCTAAGGTCTCCATTTTCAAAGCTTATTCTGGTGCTAGAGAAATGGTTCAGCAGTTAAGAGCACTATCTGCTCTTCCAGAGGACCCAGGTTCAATTCCCAATACCTACGTAGCAGCTCACAACTATCAATAACTATCAGTAAAGCCAATTGCACTCTTCTGGCCTCCTCCCGCACCGTACACCTGTAGTCCAAAGACATATATACAGACAAAACACATAAAAACAAGTAAAAAATGAAAAGCTCATTCTGCTTATTATTAAAGAAATCAAGAAACTAAATGACAATAATATAAATTAACCTACAGACAAAGGAATTTTCAGTCTTCTACCTTCCACTGATAACACTAAACTGCCCCAGCTATATATCTAAAGAGATATTAACTATCATAAACATTTTACAGTTTTTCATTATGCAAATACCCAGAAAAAAACAAAAGTTTTTATATATCTTCTCATGATACATAGTTGGTAATTTAAGTTTCCTTTCAATCATTCTAAAAAGAATCACCTTAACCATGAAAAGCAGGTTCCAAAAGCAGGAAGCAAAAGTAATGTGATGCTATACAAGTACCTTTCTGAATAGTCTCTTCTACTGTAGGGCCTCGGGGAAACCCTTCAATGTACGTGCTTGGCAACAAGTCTGCAGAGATAGGTTGATCTTGTAACTTTTGAAGTCTTTCTTGCACAGCACTGGTCAAATCTATATAAGCCTCATCGATGCTGGCACGTTCAATCACAGCAAAATGAGACATTATCTCCATCACTTCAACACTAGCTTCCCGGTACCTAAGTATAAGGACCACACATGCAGGCAATAAGTGGATACAAGCTTGTGGCTGTCAACCTCATGTTCTTCTTTCCATAACAAACAAGAATATCCATTAGCAAGTAACAACTGGCTTAATAGAGATGTAATAATTACACAACTGAAGGTAACAATGGATAGATAGAAAAGCAATAGAATCAAGGAAAAGAACGAGTCCTAGGAAAGCCTTTTCATGCAATGTTAGCATTATACTAAGTTTAAAAAAGCATCCAGACCCCGGACATATATACTTTTGTGACAAGGACTTCTCTAAAAAAGGAAAGAAATGCCTAGCATTCTGAAATATTGTCTGTTCGCTTATCTCTTTCCTATTTATACACAACTGAACAATTTTTTGCTTCAGAGTCTATCTTCAAACAACTATAACTTACAGAGAACATGGCACTCATCATACCAGATCTTTCTTAAGACAGCAACTCAAATTAACTGACTGACTATGGACTTCAGTGTCACTCAATAGTGTTTAGGTAATATAAGCCAGTCACTCTGAATATACTATCATTCAAACCATAAAGACAAGTGCCTAGAATTTGGTGATACGTCTGGGAAGATGGGCTACCTTCTTCAGGGGAATATGTCATCATAGATCTATTTAAGACATGGGATAGTCTTTTGTTAACCTGACACAAGCTAGGGTCATCTGGGAAGAGAAAACGTCAAATAAGAAAATGCCTTCATCTGATTGGCTTGTGGGCAAGTCTGTTGTTAGTCGACACAGGATTCCTCTGTATAGCTTAGGCTGTCCTGGATCTACTTCTATAGACCAGGTTGGCCTCAAACTCACATCTGCCTGCCTCTGCCTCAATTACTGGGATTAAACCTGAGTACTTGAATTAAAGGCATGCGCCACCCCTAATCTTTTGTCAACTGTATCTTTAGCCTTCCACTTCACCTGTCAATTCATCAAAGCCTGATGTCTATACCATACCATACAACATAATGTACTATGATAATGTATGCACGACACGTGGACCATGCCACCAGAGAAACTGGCATGGAACAGGTAAGGTTGAGCATTTCAAAACCTGGAAATATCAAAAATTTGAGATTAGAATCTCATCCTGAGACCAGCAGAAGTAGGGCTAACCCTCTCCCTGTTTCCATGCCTGCCTCGAGCATGTAACCCAGAGACCCCCAGCCATGTGGTCACAAGTAGTCAGTCATGGAGCATAGCACCTGGTACACCTCTCCATGCTAATGAGGCATCTCAGTACCTTAGATTTCAGTCCATGACCTTTTTCCACCCTGAGTATTCTCACTCCCAAAACCATATAACCCTTGGTTCACCCCCAAAATAAAACCTACCCTGGATAAAGAAGTATGAACAAGCTAAGACCATCTCAGAGAGCTGCTTCACTAAAGATCATCAGAAAAGGCCTTAGTCTAAAAGGGCAATGATATGAGTGCTGGTAACTGAACCTGGGGTCCTGTGGAAGAGCAGCAGAAGCTCTTTAACTTCTAAGCCATCTCTCTAGCCCTTGTGCAATTATATTTGAAATGGTTTTATTATGTTTGAATGTGTATGTCTACACATATACATATGTGTGGAAGTCAGAGGATAACTTCTGGGAATTGGTTCTCTCCTTCCACCACCTTTACCCACTGAGCCATCTCACTGGCCCAGTATAAAGTTTGATTGACAACTGTTCTATCTCCCTATCCACCCAGATACCTGCATACCAATCCATCTATCATGTGTGTGTGCGAATCTGCTGTGTGTCAGAAGACAGTGTGCAAGAGTTGCTTCTTTCTACCATGTGGGTTCCAGGTAGGAACACCTGATGAGCCATCTCACCAACCCAATAATAATTGATTTAAATTAAATTCTAGCACTTGGGAGGCAGAGGCAGCTGGAACTCTGAATTCGAGAGCAGCCTGGTCTACGGAGCAAGTTCCAGGATAGCCAGGGCTACACAGAGAAGTCCTGTCTTGGAAAAAAAAAAAAATTATGTTTTTTTAAAAAATTATGTGAGGGGAAGGGGTATAATATGTGCAACTGACTGCAAGTGCCTTCAGAAGCCAGAGGCCTCTAATCCCTCTATTGCTGGAGTTATAGGCAGTTGTGAACTGCCCAGCATGGATGTTGGGAACCTCAAATCCTCTGCAAGAGTAGTATCTGTTCTTAACCATTGGGCCATCTTTCATCTTCCCATAATAATTGATTTAAAAAAAAAAGATTTATTTTTATGTATGAGTGTTCTACCTGTATGTACAGAAGAGGGCATCAAGATTCCATTATAGGCCGGGTGGTGGTGGCGCACGCCTTTAATCCCAGCACTTGGGAGGCAGAGGCAAGTGGATTTCTGAGTTTGAGGCCAGTCTGGTCTACAGAGTGAGTTCCAGGACAGCCCGGGCTATACAGAGAAACTCTGTCTCGAAAAACCAAAAAAAAAAAAAAAAAAAGATTCCATTATAGATGGTAATGAGCCATTATATGTTTGCTGAGAATTGAACTCAGGTCAGGACCTCTGGAAAAGCAGCCAGTGCTCTTAACCACTGAGCCATCTCTCCAGCCCCAGTAATTGATTTTTTTTTTTTTTGAAATTATAACCTGACTTTATTATTATTATTATTATTATTTTTGGTTTTGGTGCTGGGATTAAAGGCGTGCGCCACCACCGCCCGGCAGTAATTGATTTTTAAATAAGGAAGATGATAAATGGTTCCATAAAGGCAAGAACTATTAAAAGCAATAATGAAACTATTACCACTGAAATACACATAAAATATTTAACACAGATACACAGAATGCTGACAGAATGCTTTCATATTAGTATAAAAAGCAGTTTATTGAGCAAGGAGTAGCAGGCTAGCAATATCACCTGTAACTTTTTTTTAAAGTGTGTTTCTTGGTATTAAACCTAGGAGCTCATGGATACTAGGCAATAACTACCACTGAGCCATACTCCATACCCAGGAAACATTTTCTAACTCCTCTATGTTCTTTTACAATGTTTCTTGCTTACTTGGTGAGGTTGGCTTTCCCACGGGACTCACGAACTTGTGCCAGGAGAAGATCTGGACATAACTTCTTAGCATCATCTGCCCACATGTTTCTAGTGACACCAAATGCACGAGCTTCATAGCTCACTGCAATAATTCTAAAGTTAGAGGAGAGAAAAAGAAAGTTACACAATGCTATTATTCAATCCCAGACATAGCAGTTCAGAAATCTCAAAAACAAGACCTAGAACAGAATTATCAAGTGTCCACAGATTAAAACACTAGTGGGGCCCAGGGTTGAGAGCACTGGTTGTTCTTTTACCTGGGTGGCCTACAACTCTCTAACTCCAGTCCCAGGGGGGTCTGACACCCTCTTTTAGCCTCTGTGGGTGCTGTGTGCAGGTGGTACAGACATGTGGACAAAATACTCATACACATGAAAATACTTAAAAACACTAGGAGGGGCTGGAAGGATGGCTCAGTCACTAAAGTACCTCCTGTTCAAACAAACAGATTTGAGTTTGGATTCCCCAGGACCCACAGAAAAAGCTGGGTGCAATAGTATATTCCTTTAATCCTGGGTCTGGGAAGGGAGCTTGCTGGCCTGACAGCCTCACTGAATCAGTCAGCTTCAGGCTCAGTGACAGGTTCTCAAAACAAAGTAGAGAGCAATTGAGGAAGACCCTCAATATTAACTTCTGACTTCCCCAAGCGCGCACGCACGCACACGCACGCACACACACACATACACATTCATGACATGATCGTGATACATACCCACCACCTTTCCATGATTTGTACTGTACAACTGCACAAGGTTTATTCCTCAAATGAGGATTTTGCCGCTGTTCCACTTGTACAAAAAAACAATCCATATCTACAAGAGCAACCACTCGATCCTGTCCAGGAGCCATTTATTTCTGGAAGACATTTACAAACAGGAAAATACTTAATCTAAAATACAAAAACACTGCATTGAATTCTACCAGGTGTGGTAGTATACACCTTTGACCTCAGCACTGAGGAGGCTTAGGCAGGCAGACCTTTCAGTTTTACATAGTCAGACCCTGGCTCAGAACAGTAACTACCATATTTCCACATTTTAACTGACGAGTCACAACAATAGGAATGTGGAAACTAATAAGAATGAATGTTATTTTTCTTTACTGTTGACATGAGAATAAGCTAGTATAATTTTATGAAGGTGATAAATACTTAAAGCTTTAAATATAGTTCTACTTGGCTCAAATTCTACTTGATCCTCCTGCCTCTACCTCCCAAGTGGTGGGATTACAAGCATGCATCGTCACATCTGGCTACTCATTCTAAGAAAAAGACATTTCATAAAAGATACACATATAGCCAAAACTTGCCTGTCGTAGTTGCTGCTCTGTTGCTGTGAAGGGATATCACGACCAAGGCACCAAAAAGCCTTTAATTGGGCTTGCTTACAGGTCTAGAGGGTTAGTCTATGGTCACCATGGCAGGGAGACAGGGGCCTTGCTTACAGTTCTAGAGGGTTAGTCTATGGTCACCATGGCAGGGAGACAGGCATGGTACAGGAGCAGTAGCTGAGAGCTTTATATCTTGATCCAAAGGCAGAGAGAACCAACTGGGCCTGGGGGCAGGGTTCTGAAACCTTGGAGCCCCACCCCCAGTGACACAGCTTTTCCACCAAAGCCATTCTTCTAATTCTTTCCAAGCACTTCCACTAAGGACCAAGCGTTGAGACGTACAAGCCTATGGGGGTTGTGGTCACTCAAACGTTCACAGTGCCTAAACAGCAGACTCAGCATCATCTATCATGGAAAACTGAAAATTAAAACCAGAGATCAAAACACCCATGCTGTACATCACTACGGGGAGAGGATCAAAGAGTATTCTAATTGATTGACAGATCTCAAATATAAATTTAGGGAAAAGAGAAGAAAATGTTTTATATCAACCTCAGATTGAAAATATTCAGGAAAAAACCTACATGCAATGAATGCATGTGGACATTCTCCATCCTTCTCTAAAAGATACAGGGTATCTAGTCACAGTCCTAAGTGTTATAATTTGCAGTATTTGCGGAGTGTTGCTTATATTAGAGCTCTTTCCTAGCATTCTCAAGACTACAACTTTGAACCTCAGCAAGTGCCTCTGTGTGCACGCCTAAGTATGTAATGGCATAAATCGGTCCTATACCAGAGGGCATCTTGGAGTCAATCTTCTGTGAATTTGAAAAGACAATAAATATATATAATATCATAGCATTCATGAAGAATTGGGGGTGTTGGTAAACAGGGTCTTACTGCGTAGCTTTAGGTATCCCATAACTCACTCTGCAGACCAGGCTGGCTTCAACCTCACAGAGATCCAAACTGCCTTCTGAGTACTGGGGCTAAAGGTGTGTGCCACCACAGCTGTTCTCATGCACATTTTAAATCTTCAAATACTTTTTAGAAACATTTGGATATAGAGCATAGTGGCACACTTCTTAAGTCCTAGCTCTCAAGAGGCGAAGACAGAAAGGTTTGAAGTTCAAGGCCAGCCTAGGTTACATAGAAAGTGAGCAGAAAACACAGACACACATAAATGAAGAAGATAATCTAATACTACAATACTATGTAAATACTCTGCTTCTCTGCAAATGTTCACTAGCTATGCAACTATCAATAGGTGCTACCTGTGACGACTACTTTGTGATGTTCAGTAATTTTCTATTTGTGCAATTTCCTTTTTTGTTTTGAAGGATGGTTCTGAATGTCATGTAGCCCAGATTGGCCTCAAAACTTGCTCTGTAGCCATGGATGAACTTGAGCTCTTTCCTCCCACAAATGCTGAGATTACAGGTATATGCCACTGCTGTCGTGGTTTTTAAAGGCTCTCACGACAATTCCAATATGCAGTAGCTTTGCATACCAATGGCCTATCACAAATATACTTTTTACAGAAACACAGGAAATTCATGATTTAAATACAAGAAACAGGTTATACAGATGAGTGAGCTAGCACCCAACTGTAACTTTAAACAGTTATTTTTCAAATGAACAGTGCCAACCAACTACTACTACAAAGCTGCAATATTACTGTAAAGAAAACATTTAAATAATTAAAATATTGAATGTTCAAGGCATTAACACCTTACAAATCTATCCCCCACTTAAAACAAAGTGATCATAAGTTTAAAAACCTTTTACACTGAAGTCAGGTATCCCTTTGCTCTGTAGTGGCTTTTCTGTAACACTGGAACAGATAAAGCCAGAAAATGGCAAATATATTGTCACAATCAACACAGGGTAAGTACCATATTCGATATAAATATTAGAGGTAAAACTAGAAGCGAAGCTGTGATTTTAGGGCAACAATTTACTAAGTGGAAAAAACACCCCACAAAATATATGTAGGATATGTAAGATAAATAATGAGGCCTTTAAATTTATGTGTTCCTTTTGTACTTTTATGTATTGGCGAAAAATCAACACAATGCCAAAACGTAAAGGACTACGTAAATTTGGGTTTGGCCTTACTCCCTTTTGGTTTTGTTTTGTGAGGCAGGGTCTCATGTTGTAGCTCAGTCTGGCCTCAAACTGGAAGCAATCCCCCTGCCTCAGCCTCCCAGGTACAGTGGGATGCGTTTCCAAACATCTCGGTTCATCCTATTCTCTACAAAACACGTTTGGAGTCGGTCGTGTAGTAACACGCCCGAGAAAGTACGTCCGGGTGAAGAGGAAGGTTTGAAAGTTACAAGAAAAATTCTTTCTACAAGAAAACTCTCCTTAGAGACAATCTCTAGGCCTTCTCTCCCATAAGCACGTTTTCATTTCGGCCCAGTCCATTCCAAGTAAAGCCGACAAGCCAAGGCTACGAAAGCCATCCGACGCGGCGATCCCGAACCGCGTCTAAACGTTCTTACCAAGGCGACCGACACCTGTCAAAACTGCCAAGAGCGACGCTGCCGGCTCCGGGCTGAGACCGCTGGACGGAAAAAGACAGCGTCTAGACGATGTCGTCGCCTCCCCTGGAGCAGGTCAGCGGATTCCGAGCGAGACTTACTGCCTGTGATGGCAGAGAACCGAGTAGGTATCCCAAGGATCCCGCGAGCAAACAGCCCTCACAGCCTGCAGGCTTGCGCCCTACAGCAAGCCCAGGGGGAGATTTGGAGTTCAGCACCGCGCGCGCAGAGAGAGACGGTTGACGCGCCTGCGCACCACAGAACTTCCGCCCCAGCCCCGCCCAGTCAGGCGCCGCCGTCACCCTGAGCCGCCACTTCCGCGCGCGCATGCGCGGTGGCGGACCCGGCGCATGCGCAGCGCTGGGTTCTTCCCAGCTCCAACCTCTGGGACTCACGCTCCTCCTCCCGTTTCCCCACCCCCAGCCCGCCGCGGCCCGGTATCAACGTGTGGTCCCGCCAGGGGGAACCGTGCGTACCTCGTGCTCCCCGGACGCCGGTGGTGTTCCCGGCTCTAGCCATGGAGATGGAGCAAGTGAACGCGCTGTGCGAGGAGCTAGTGAAAGCGGTGACGGTCATGATGGACCCCAGCTCTACCCAGCGCTACCGGCTGGAAGCCCTCAAGGTAGCTGGGGTCCTGGCGGCCTGGGCCTGCCCCGAGACCCCTATCCCTCACGGCCTCTCCAAACTCAGTTCGTCTCCCGCCTCTGCGGCCTTTGAACCTCCCACTCGCTGTGGGGAGGGTGGCTTCTGGTCGCGGCCCTCACCTCCTCCCACTTGAGTCTTCTTCTCTTGCTTGCGCGCTTGCCTTTGCATCGCACGCAAGGGTCCTTAACTGTTGCACATTCCTTAGGCATTTCTCAGCGGCCCTCCCGCCGGCTCCTCACTTCTTTAAACTCTAGACCACATCGCGGTCTCCACCACGGCAGGCTGCGCCGGCTCGGACGCCGGGGCAAACCCCACATTCCCCGGTGTTCCGGGAGCGCACGTGCAAATTCCTGCCCCAGTGCCACCCTCGTTCTTCCCTGCTGATCACTCCAGACTTGTGCTGATTCTAGATTCCCGAGTGTCCATTTTCTTACGTCCTTACATACCTCTATCACTTTTCGAGTCTTGGGCCTCTCTGGGCTGATGTGTAACACTCCTTCCATGTTTATAGCTGTGAGGTAGTCTTCGGCTGTTTTTTTTTTTTTTTTTTTTTTTTTTGCGCGAAGAGGAGCTTTACCGCTGGCTTTGCATTTGCACAGGGGCACTTTGGTTTCCTGGAAGTAGTTTTGTTGCGTCCCGGGTGCTCTCCGCCCCAGAGTCTAGCTTAGGTTTTGCTATTTGGGAACGCTAATTTACCTGCAACAGAGCTGCTTCTCCATTAGACCGAGTGCAAACATATAGATGTATGTAGCGCAGGATTAGAATTAAACAACTCTGTCCTCTTTGTTTTTTATTGTGTATCGTTTTACATAGGCACAGAAATAGATCACCACAGTGATCCTGAATAGGCCTGTGACCTAAACTCAGGTGATACACAAGATTTGCTTTTTCACTGTCTCTTCCTGGCACCCGTAGTTTTTAAAGCTGATTCTAGGCATTGACATTCTACTTACATGGGTATATCTCTAACATCGTTTTACTGCTTTAGATCCAGTTTATTATTAGTATTAACATGACTAATATCAAAATGGAGAGTGTCAGTATTACTAATCTACGTTTTCACATCTTAAAAATACAGCTAAAAGGACAGTAGGTAATCTCTGCTACTGGGGAGACTAAGGCAGGGATTCAAACGTTAAACACCTAACTGAGCAACTCAGTAAGACCCTCTCTCAAAAAAAGTAAACAGACAGCTTTGGGAGATGGCATGGAGGGTGAAGTGCTTATAATTACGGCTTCGTACCATAATCCAGTGTAGGGAAGGAAGAGACTAACAAACCCCTGAGTTCGCTAGACAGCCAGTCTAGGCAAATCCTGAATTCCAGGTTCTCAAGACAACAGAGAGAGACTTTGAACTGCCATTTCCAGCTTCCATGTGAATGTGTAGTCATATGCATGAAAACACTGCACACATACACCGAAGAGAGAAAGCTGAGAATATAGATAGTGGTATCGTGCTTGCCTTGCACATGAAAGGTTCAGTTCCCAGCAGCACACACACACAATCAGCTACAGTTGGACTTTCCTTAGGGTTCTTAGTCTCCCTTCTCTCATGCCTCCCCATGGAAACATTAACTTTTCTTCTTTCAGTTTTGTGAAGAGTTTAAAGAAAAGTGTCCTATCTGTGTCCCATGTGGCTTGAAGCTGGCTGAAAAAACACAAATTGCCATCGTCAGACATTTTGGCCTTCAGATCTTGGAACACGTTGTCAAGTAAGGAACTCTTAGCACTGCCACTGGAGCCTGTTGAAGAGAACAGCTCTTTAACCCTTTCTTGACCCCAGTGACTAGAAATGAGCAGAATGGTCACTAACATGTGGGCAGAACTCAGGATGTTTATTCCTTCTTCAGTTAAGTTGTCTGTAGAATGTGGTGCACGTACTGAGTAGTCAACAGGCCAGGGGTGGTGAGTCCCATGTATAAAGCTCAGCTGGAGGGACTGAAGCTGGAAGATGGCTGCAGGTTCAGGCCCTCCTAGGCTACATAGTTCTAAGTGCTTCTCTGGAGTTCACAGTGAAACTTTGTCTCAAGAAACCAAAGTTTAAAAAGAAACAGAAAAACTTTCTTGTTTGTTTTTGAAAAGCAACTAAATTATTGTAGATGACTAGATGGAGAAATGCCGATTTGTGACATAAATCCCATGTAAATGCTAAGTAATGCACGAAGATATATATATCTACCTACCTTCTCAAGAATTTTTCTGTTGTTCCTGTTCTAGTTTAATGTGTTTTTTTTTTGTCCATTCTCTGAAGAGTATAAAATCAAAAGTAGAATTTTTAAATAGACTACTTATTTATATGTATAAATGCTTTCCCTGCCTATATGTATGTGCATCATGTGTGCACTTGGTGCCTACAGAGGCCAGAAGAAGGTGTTGGATCCCTTGGAACTGGAGTTACAGGTGTGACTAACTGCCAAACTCTGGTCCTCTGCAAGAGCAGCAAGTGCTCTTAAGCACTGAGCCATCTTTCTGGAGCCAAGAATCTTTTAAAGATTTTATTATATTTCGTTAATGTATGCTTGTGTGGATATGTGCTTGTGAATGCAGATACAGAGGTATTTGATCCTCCTGGAGATTATAGGTGTTTCTGTGCTGCCCAACATGGGTGCTGGGAACCAAACTCAGGTCTTTATAACCACTGAGACATCTCTCCATCCTCAGAAATATAATTTCCTTTTTTTAAAGGTTTTTTTGTTTTTGGTTTGGTTTGTTTGGTTTGGTTTAGTTTGGGTTTTTTGTTTTGTTTTGTTTTGTTTGAGACAGAGTTTCAATGTAGCCTGGAATTTACCATGTAGCCCAGCTGGCCTTGAACTCAGAGAACTGCCTGTCTCTGCCTCCCGGAGAGCTAAGAGAAAGGTGAGTGCCACCACGCCTGGCCAAAAGTAGAATTTCTTAATGAAACTTGTAACGTAATGTAAAGCAGGAAACACAGGTATTGTCTTGTGAAGAAGAGCCTTCTGACATGGTTTCATTGGTCTCTGTTTTGGTGGTTAGGTTTCGCTGGAACAGCATGTCTCGGCTGGAGAAGGTCTATCTGAAGAACAGTGTCATGGAGCTGATTGCCAATGTGAGCAGAGGCTTGTGGGGGACTCGGATCCCGACACCTGTAAAGAGCACGGCTTCCACATAGGTCAGACTAGGGAGCAGCAGGAGATACCAGAAGAGAGTAAAGATGCTCAGCAAATGAATGAAGAAGAGTCTTAGATAGAGCAGATGTGCTGGCATACACCTTCTATCCCAGCACCCGGGAGGCAGAGGTGGGCAGATCCTGATGAGTTTGAGGCCAGACTGGTCTACACAAGTGAGTGCCAGGACAGTGAAGGTTACATAGAGAAACCCTGCCTAAAAATAAATGAGATTCTTAGATGTAAATTAGATGATTGTAATACCATTCACTGTGTATCTTTTTTCCTTTTATTTAAGCTGAACTGCTGTGATACACGTGGTGAAATATAGAACGGATTTGTTTCAACCTTTAATACTGCAAACGTGCTATAGATTGATGGCAATTTTACTTCTTTAATTTAGACAGTCTCGTGTTGTGGTAATGATTAATATTAATTGGGGGTTTCCACCGTACCTTTGATCATTTACTTGCCAGATAAAAGACACAAAATTTTTATATTTATGATAAACCTTTAATATGCTAGAGCCAGGCAGATATCTGCCCTCTAAGCTATTAGTATCTACTTCCCCGTCAGCAACCCTGAGTTAAAACTCGCTTTGTTCTAGCCGGGTGGTGGTGGTACACACCTTTAATCCCAGCACTTGGGAGGCAGAGGCAGGCGGATTTCTGAGTTCGAGGCCAGCCTGGTCTACAGAGTGAGTTCCAGGACAGCCCAGGCTACACAGAGAAACCCTGTCTCAAAACAACAAACAAACAAACTTGCCGTGTTCCATCTGGGCAGCTCTTACTCCGATTGGCCAGCCCTCATGGTCATGTTTTCATGATTCACCTGCCCCACGGCATCTTCTCTCTACCTTCCCTCTTCCTTCATGGTCCCTGCCTCAGACCCCAAGTCCAGCTATAGAAGCTGTAGGCATCTTTATTCAACCAATAGTATTAAATTAAGGAGCAAGGTTAGATAGCATCTTGGCGTACCTGAGGATTTCCTCCTTCCTGGGGGTAACCAGACCTTGGGGGGTCCAGTATTTAGCATTACAATACATAGCAACTGACCAGACCTCATCCGGCTCACTGTGTAGTCTGGATGGTCTCAAACTTTCTGCTTCCACTAGAAAGCAGATCTCCTGCCTCAGCCTCTTGCATGCTGGGATTGCAGACTTCAGCCACCACGCCTGTCTTGTCTTTTTTTTCCATAACAAAGGGCATGGAAGGAGATTCCTGAATATTTAGTGGGGCTGCTTTTTGAGATAAGGTCAAAGGAAGCAGAGTAGCTTCAGTCTTGCTGTGTAGCTGCTGACAACTGCTGGTGTGGGCATTATAGGCAAGCACGAACAGTCTGGCCTTGTGCTACTTCTAATGGGAAAGAGATGCTTTGTCAACTTATGGATTAGTTTAGCTAATTAAGACTTGTAACTTACTAATCAAGGAAGATTAATTGATTACTCATCAGTTTTAATGTTTAAATTCTGGGAAGACAGTGATAGTGTATCTTCTTCTTACTATTAGAGCTCCTGGGACTGTAGCTCTCCTTGGTGCCCTCCCGGTGTGTCAGTGTCCAGTGTATTCCTTTTTTCTGTATTCCACCTTGGCCTTCAGAACTGTGAGATGATATGAAAGTCTCTTCAGTTTATGAATAAGAGCGGCAGTGTTTTCCTGGCTCTGTGACAGCCATTTATTAGCTGTGGGAACAGTGACTAGTGAGGATGCAGGCCAGGTAACACAGACATGGAGAACTGGTTTAGGTTCAAAGGAGACCTGATGATCAGTGCTGTGCTTCTGTTTATGGAGAGGGTTGGGTGTATTGTGAGATCAGAGGACACTTGAGGGAATCAGTTCTCTCCTTAACCATTTGTGTCCTGGGGATGGAGCTGAGGTCATCAGCCTTGGCCCCCAGGGCCTTGACTCACTGAGCCATCTCCTGCAGCCCCATGACCCCCTGTGTTTGACACCGGGTTTCATGTAGCCCAGGCTGGCCTCAGATTTCCTTTGAATGACACTTACTCACTTTGTCATTCTGTGTGCACACTCAAGCACAGACAGAACAGTCGCAGAAGGTTAGAGCCACCTTTCAGAAGCCTGTCTCTCCTTCTACCACGGGTTCCAGGAGCTGAGCTCAGGTCACCAGGCTTACAGAGCAAGCCACTTTGAACCTGTTTAGCCATCTCACTGGCTCAGAGGAGGACTTGATCTTCTGATGCACCTCTCTCCACTTCCTCTGTTTGGGATTATAGGTGTGTCCCGCCACACTGAGTTTATGTCCTGTTGGGACTCAGACCCTGGGCCCCAGCAAATATTGTGCCAACTGGGCTATATTCCAAGTTGAAGCATTCTGTGTCTTCATACTGCAGTTTTCATGCCTAGAGATCCAGTCTTACAGTCTTCATAATGTCATTCTTTTTCAGGGAACACTGAGAATTTTGGAGGAGGAGAATCACATTAAAGATGTTCTGTCTAGAATTGTGGTAGAGATGATCAAACGAGAGTGGCCGCAGCACTGGCCTGACATGCTCATGGAGTTGGACACTCTCTCCAGGCAAGGGGTATGGAGTGCACATGTGCTGGCTGCATGGGCTTATGTTAGAGCAGACTGAAGGGTTTGCTTTGTGGTGGTGTTTGTGGTTTTCTCAGTAGCGGGTCAACTGTCAGCATATGTAGATAATCAGATGCCATCCCATGCTCTTGTTTATCTCTCCTCTTTCTGTTGGCCTAGGAGACGCAGCGGGAATTAGTGATGTTTATCCTTTTGCGACTGGCCGAGGACGTGGTGACTTTCCAGACACTCCCCACTCAAAGAAGAAGGGACATTCAGCAAACATTAACGCAGAACATGGAAAGAATCTTGAGTTTTCTGCTCAATACGCTTCAGGAAAATGTAAACAAGTACCAGCAAATGGTATGAATTCCTGTCCTGCAACATCCCAGCTTCCCTGTCCCCACAGCTGCTTATCTGCTAAGCAAGCACTGCAGTGAAGCTAAACCTTCAGCACACTGAGGGAAGGTCTCTAAGTTGACCCTACTCAGTATCCAAGCGGGCATGGACTTGTGGTCATTCCTGCTGCAGCCTCCTAGGTAGCTGGGATTACAGACCACTGGGTACAGCACATGTCCTGTCTTTGATCTGAGTGTGTTTTGTTGGGGAGGGGTGGGTTGCTTTGTTTGTTTATTGTTTTGTTTTTATGAAATGCCTTCCATGAGGAGTTAGGGTGCCTGGTTCAGCAGAAGAAACAGCCATCATTAAGAACAAGATTATAGGAAATGACAGGAGAGAAACTAGACCTCTTTTCTCAGATATTCAGTTCAGTGAGTTTTCATGTAAATTCCTTCCAAGATAAGAACATTCTTTTAAAGCAGCATAAAAGCCAGGTGTGGTGGGATACTCCCTCATTCCCAGCACAGGGAGCCAGAGGCAGGCCTATCTACTGAGTTCCAGGCCAGCCTGGTATTCTAGTGAGTTTCAAGTTAGCTAGGGGCACACAATGAAACTTTATCTTCAAAAACTAACAGAAACATAAAACTGCAAGTAAATACATGTTATTAAAACTCTAAGTGGAAGTGGCTCAGTAGCTAAGAGCGCTCTCTGCTCTTACCAAACACCTGAGTTTGATTCGTAGCACCCACATGGCATCTCACAGCCATCTGTAAATCTAGTCTCAGAGGCTCTGCCTCTGATACCCTCTTCTGGCCTCCTAAAGAACTAGACACACGCTTGGTACACAAATACACATGCTGGCCAAATCCCTGTACACATTAATTAAATAACAAGAAGAACCTTGTAGATTTTAATAGGTCAGGGTAATGTCCTGATAAATGTCGGTGTTCTCTTGGTCCTGTTCCTTTTGCAATGGGTCGGTTACAGTGTGTATTATCATCACTCCGTGGTGTGTGGTGCTCTGCATGATTTTCCTACTGCAGAAAGGTTCAACAGATGCGGCTTTTCCCATCATCTTAGAAGTCATTTTTCAGAAGCAGGCATTTGAAGATTAATCCTGGAGCTTGAGATGGCTCATTAGTAGAGTGCTGAGGACCTGTGTATGCTTCCCACCACCCACACAGCAGTTCCTACCTGGAACTCCATTTCCAGAGACCTGATCTCTTTTGGCATCCACTGACAATACACAGATGGCATGTATTCACAGACACACCTTCACATGGGTGAAAATAAAGCTATTTTAAAAGGAAAAATGTAGTGTGGTGTAGTGGCGCACGCCTTTAATCTCAGTATTCAGGAGGCAGAGACAGGTAGATCTTTGTGAGTTTGAGGCCAGTCTGGTCTACGAAGCAAATTCCAGACAGCCAGTGCTGTTGAACAGAGAAGCCCTGTCTGAAAAAAAAATAAAGGATAGGGGTTGGGGGAAGAAAGTTAATCCTTAAGGGTGTTGCTAATTATCCTATAATGAGAATACATCCCTCAAGGAATTTTCTAAAAACGTATAAAAAGTAGAAAGTAAGATGCTTTCTTTTTTTTTCCCCTGGTTTTTTTTTTGTTGTTGTTGTTTTGTTTTTTTGGTTTTTTTTTTGTTTTTGTTTTTTTGGTTTTTTTGGTATTTTTCGAGACAGGGTTTCTCTGTGTAGCCCTGGCTGTCCTGGAACTCACTCTGTAGACCAGGCTGGCCTCGAACTCAGAAATCCGCCTGCCTCTGCCTCCCAAGTGCTGGGATTAAAGGCATGCGCCACCACTGCCCGGCTTTCCCCTGTATTTTAAAAGAAGGTCTAGATACTAATGATAGCCAAAAGGTCCCATAAGCAATTAGTTATTAACCAAATATGCTGAGTATGTACTTGCAATATATTTATTTTTATATATATATATATATATATATATATATATATATATATTGTTCAATCCCCAAAGCAACCCTAAAATCAGAATGTTTGGTCTCTAAAGCTTCAGAGAGTAGAAAAACCTGTCTCCAATAAATAGTTTAAATAGAATTCACACTATAATCTTTTTTTAGAATGCCTTTCCAATATTTTTTTCAGAAGAAAGCAGTAAAAATGGGGACAGAGAGATGGCTCATTGGTTAAGAACATGGACTGCTTTTCTAGAGGACCTGTGTTAAAGTTTCAGTACCGACATGGTGGATTACAACCACCATAACTTAAGTCCCAAGGGCTCTGACACCACCTCCTGGCCTCTGAAGGAACCAGACATGGTATTTAGATACACACTTTCAGGCAAATACTCATATGTTTAAAATTACTATTTTTTACCAAAAAAAAAAAAAATGGAAAGAAGGTATTTATTTACAAGCCTCTGTGTGCTTGTTGTAATGCATTCCTGTAAGGAGGCTGAGGCAGGAGAATTAGAATTCAAGGCCAGCCTGGGAATGAGACCATCTCAAGATACACTCAGATGTAGCTCAGTTGGTAGAGTGCTTGCCTAAAATGCAAGAAGCCTGAGTTCTCTCCAAGTATCAAATGAGGCAGGTATAGCAGCACATGGCCCGCCGTAGTCCCAGCTACTAGGGAGGCCTAAAGCAGAAGAATCATGTTTAACTTCCTAGAACACAAAAAAGGGAAACCAGCCAACCATAGGATTTTTCTAATATGTAACTTATTTTTATTTTATGTTTCATTGGTGTCTGTGTAATGCTGTCAGAAGCCTTGGATCTGGATTTCCAGATAATTATGAGCTGCCATGTGGTTGCTGGCCATTGAACCAGGACCTCAGGAAGAACAGCAGTACTCTTAACTAATGAGCTGTCTCTCCATCCCCAATAAGCAATCTTTTTAATGCTCCTCCATTTTGTTTTCAGAAACTATTTCATGAGGTAGGAGGGCACTTGTGCCATGGAGGTCACAGGACAACTGTGGGAATTAGTTCTCTCTTTTCTGAGATCCATCCAAACACTTAACTGTAATTCCCAAAGCAAGACAGGAAAGCAGCTGGGCAAACTCCAAACTCTGCATCTCCATGGCTGATGTCAAAGCAGTTTTCAGATCTCCAACTCCTTTTCATCTTTGTCATCTTTCTCCTGGGGCGTTTCCATTCCCTGTTAGCAGCTTTCCTTAGCAGATAGCCCATGGCTTTGGTATCTCAAACATCTTGGGGTCTCCAAGGCAACTTCAATGTTATAGCTTCTTGTTTCATTGTCAGAAATCCACACATGATCTTCTGGGCCCCTCCAAAGGGCTGGCATCACTTTTCCAGCTTTGCCCTCTGAAGCACTCTAAGCTCAGGTTGATCCATTACTGCTTATAGTCTCTCTTTATGGTGCCAAACCTCCAATCCTTTGCATGACCCCTTCAGTCCTGGGCCATCAATTACAACGGAGGCTGTACCTTCACCAACGCCTCTCACAGTGTCAAGCCTCAGCTGCTCTCCGTGACCCCTTCATGCCTTCAAAACCAGTACCACCTGGGTGACTCTTACCCATTACCAAGTCCAGCTGCAGCATGAGGTACAACCTTGGCTTTCTCTAGAACACAGCTTCTTTGCACTCTCAGAAAACACTTTCCAGAAAATTTCACCTCAGTGATGCTGTTCTCTTCTTAATCACCGCTAATTTCTTAGTTTCAGCTATCCAGCATCAATTGTCCCAGTAGTCCCTTCTGTTTTTCACTCTAAAGCCAGAGCCACATGGCCAAAGCTGCTCTGTTCTACTGCTTGCTGGGGCTGGAACATGCCACCCCCTCCCCCCTTATTCTATTACCAGCTTTGTTTTCTGACTCCCTCTCTGCCTAAGCTCAGCCTTCCTGGAACTTGTTCTGTAGATTGACCTTGAACTCAGAGATCTGCATGGCTCTGTCTCCTATAATGCTGGGATTAAAGGTGTATATTACCATGCCTGGATTTAAGGTTTTCTTCACTTTCTTCACCTGCTTTGTCCCAGGCTAGCCTTGAACTCAGACATCTGTTTGACTTTGTCTTCTGGGATTAAAGATGTGTACCACCATGACAGGATGGGATCTTACCCCAAATCTCTTAATTTGATATGTCCTAGAACACAGGATTCAGGTCCATTTCAGTTTCACTTCCTCGTACCCCTTTAATACTTGAACCGTAAGCTTGCTATGCTTATTTAAAATGCTCTTCATGACACTTAACCAGAGAACAACATCTCTACTGGGCTTTTTTGAGACTTCTTTTGTCAATGCAATTAATATAAGTCTCTTTACCTTAGCCTCAGGTAGATTCTTCAGACAAGGGCAAAAAGCAGCCACATTCTTCACCAAAATACCACAAACACAGCCTCTAGGCCACATAATGAAATCCTTCACCACTGAACCCTCTTGGGCCAGATCTGCACAGTTCAAATCAATCTCAGCAACAGTCTTTCATAGTCTTTCATATTCTTACTAGGATAGCCCGTTAAGTCCCACTTAAAGCATTCCACAGCTTTTCAAACCCAAAGTCTCAAAATCCACATTTCCAGACAAAAGCATGGTCAAGTGTGTCACAGCAATACCCCAGTCCCTGGTAGCAACTTCTGTCTTAGGGGTTTTACTGCTGTGAACAGACACCATGACCAAGACAAGTCTTAGAAAGGACAACATTTAATTGTGCCTAGCTTACAGGTTCAGAGGTTCAGTCCATCATCAAGGTGGGAGCAGGGCAGCATCTGGGCAGGCATGGTGCAGGAGGAGCTGAGAGTTCTACATCTTCATCTGAAGGCTGCTAGTGGAAGACTGACTTCCAGGCAGCTAGGGTGAAGGTCTTAAGCCCACGTCCACAGTGACACTCCCTACTCCAACAGGGCCACACCAAATAGTGCTACTGCCTGGGCCACACGTATACAAACCATCACAGTGAGACCTTGTCTCTAGAGGAAAAAAATGTATGTCTTGAGAAACAACACTAGTCTGTTATTAGACTCTAAAAGTATATTTGTTTCGGGAGAAGTTTACTATGTCAGACCTGCTTCTGTTTCTGTAAGAAATGAGCCCGTCCTACAGAAGGTTCAGATAGGTCTACTCCATGTAGAAATTGTTCACTTTCTCCTAGGGATTATATTTCCTACGGAAAAATAGGATTATTTTCTTTCAACCTTTTAAGCACAAATACTGATTATTGTTTTAAGACAGTCTCATGAATCCCAGACTAGCCTCAGATTTAATATGTAGCTGGGGACAAACTTAAACTTCTTTTTTTGTATTGTGCATGTGGTAAACGCTTGTATATATGATATACACACGTGTGCAGATATATGTGCATGTGTTTGAGTGCTGTAAAGGCCAGAGAATCAGCATCCTGTGTCTTCTTGCTCTGCCTTACTGTGTTTCAGACTGTTTCAGATAGTTTGATAGCCTGGCTATCTAGTAAGCTCTGGGGATCTACCTGTGTCCATCACTCAGTATTAGGATTGCAGACACTCCCACACCAAGAGTTTATGTGTGTGCTGGAGGTCCTAACTCAGGTCCTTATGCTTGTATGGCAAGAAGTTCGGAACCATTTGGTTTTTCGAGACAGGGTCTCGCTATGTACCTCTGGCTATCCTGGAGCTCACTGTGTAGATCTGGCTGGCCTTGAACTCACAGAGATCCGCCCATCTCTGCCTTCTGAGTTCTGGGATTAAATGAATGAGCCACTACGCCCAGCTACTCTTAACATTTTTAAATGGCAATGGCAGGTGTGGTGGCTCACACTTTTTGTCCCGGCATTTGGGTGGTCATAGCAAAAACAAACAAACAAACAAACAAAAACCATATTAGGGAGAGTAAATAAATGAATAGGCATGCTCACTGGGTCCCATCCCCTGACCTGCAGTGCTCTGGGACTGTGGAAGACGGTTTGAATGGAAGGTGGAGGTGGGCCTAGCTGTTGTTGCCTAGATCCTTTATGACTAATAGCAATTGCTTTCAGGTACTGCAGAAAGTCATGCATGCCCCTTGTGTTGTCTTCAGGAATTTTAGATATTTGAGACAGAATCTCACTGTGTCACCTAGCTGGCCTAGAACTTGATACACAGGATAAAAGTCAGCTTATTTGTACATATTTATGTAAAGTAGCCATTATTTTGTTGTTTGGGCATTTACTAATTTGGAATACATGGTTTACTGTAATTGTACATACATGCCAACAAATTTTATTCATGAGTTTTGGTTCTTTAACATGGTCCTCAGTCAGTCTCTTGTTTGCCAATATTAGCAAACAGTGTTGCTCACACTTGTGGTCTCAGCCCTGGGGTTTGTAGTGAGTTCCGGGTACAGTGGAGCTATATAGCAAAGATCTTGTCTGAAAACAAACCAGGTCCTTTATTAGAGGGTAGGAAGTTGCTGCTTGGTCTTTTACTCAGTAAAACCTTAGGTTGTTTATTCTTTTCTTTCAGAAGACAGATGCTTCTCAGGAGGCAGAGGTAAGTAGTGCACTGTGTGGAACGGAAGGAACCGCACGGCCTCTCTCCTGGGTGGGTTTTGTCTGTCCCTCATTTACGGGAAAGTAGGGGAATGATAGACAGGACTTCTTGAAAGAAGATGAGTGGCCATACTTGCCAGTATGTTCTTACTCGTCAGGGCTGGGTGTGCTAAGAGATGGTTGCATCGCAGGAAAAAAATTGGGGCTCTCTGTCAGTAATTATTAAAGAAAAATAGTTTTTCTGACAAATCACCTTTATTTAGAACTTGAAAAAAGAAGTTTAATTGAAGCCTTAGTTGTTAGTACCTGATAATCACAGTGATTTCACACAGGCTCAAGCCAACTGTCGAGTAAGCATCGCAGCTCTGAATACTCTAGCAGGCTACATTGACTGGGTGTCTTTGAATCACATTACTGCTGAGAACTGTAAACTCGTGGAGACTCTGTGCCTGCTTCTCAATGAGCAGGAGCTGCAGTTGGGAGCCGCCGAGTGTCTGCTCATCGCTGTCAGCAGAAAAGTGAGTAAGCACTTTGCATTAGTGCTTGGAAGTACCTGTGGAGGAAAAAGGATGAGAGCCCATCATGGCAGCAGATGTGCTGACACGAACAGGAAGCTGAGAGAAGTAGAAGCTAGGAGAGACTGTATATTTTAGAAAGGCCCCCACCCCCATACTTGATACTTTGTACATCAAAACTGCACCTCTAAAGATTCCACACCTTCCCCAAGCAGAGCCACCAAGTGGGGACCAGGTGTTCAGGTACCTGAGGGAATGCAGTACATTCTCATTCAAACCACTATATATTAAACCCCTTCTGTCCTTGGGGTCTCTGGTTCAGCTCTGTGCTTCATTGCATTTAAAATTTGTGATTTTATCCTTGAGCACAACTTACTGCTTCGAACCCTTTTAGACAAAAGTTTGCAACATTGAAACGTTGGCATAATATATGGAAATTTATTAGGCTTAACACACTGGCTCTTGAAATAGCCTTGATTCTTGCCATTTTGTGTTTAAAGTTGTTTTAAACTTTAAAGCTCACTATAATGTCAGTTAGAGGTATAGAAGATATCAGCACTATGAGGGGTTTTTGTTTTGCTTTTTTGGATGACCATATTTTCCTAACATTGGGTCCAGGGCAAGCTGGAGGACCGGAAGCGCTTGATGATCTTGTTTGGAGATGTTGCCATGCATTATATTCTCTCTGCTGCCCAGTGAGTCTGCCTTCCAGTGTGCCGTGGGCTTTGGGGGGGGGGATTCGGTTTTGTGCTTTGATTTTTTGTTTTGTTTTGTTTTTTGTTTGTTTGTTTTGTTTTTCGAGACAGGGTTTCTCTTTGTGTAGTCCTGGCTGTTCTGGAACTCACTCTGTAGACCAGGCTGGCCTCGAACTCAGAAATCTGTTTGCCTCTGCCTCCCAAGTGCTGGGATTAAAAGCATGTGCCACCACTGCCCAGCTTTGGCTTTGATTTCTTTTGTTTGTTTGTTTTCCATTTTATTTTGTGTATAGCGTGTGTGTGTGTGTGTGTGTGTGTAGAAATTGTTGTGTATGTGTGTGTAGGTCCTTTATCATTATGCACCTTGTTTATTTGAGCTATCATCTTACTGAACCTAGAACTCACTGATCGACTAGACTAGCTGGGCAATAAGTTCTAGAATCTGCCTGTTTTCACCCCCTGAACTGGAGTTACAGGCACACACCCAGCTCTTACAGAGGTGTTTTAAGAGTCAAATTATGTCCCTATGCCAGGACAGAGACTCAAGGTGCTGTCCCCCAGCTGTTGACTTAGGTGGGTTTTCTGTTGCTTTTGGTGCAGAGGATTGAATGACAAGCTTCACACGTGCTGAGAAGGACTGCTACTCATCAGCTCGCCTAGTCCCGCAGTGTGCTTTTATTTTTTAGTAATTTACTTTTTATTGAGAATATACTTTTTAAAAGATTTATTTTATGTATATGAGTACACAACAGCTGTCTTCAGACACACCAGAAGAGGGCATCAGATCCCATTACAGATGGTTGTGAGCCACCATGTGGGTGCTGGGAATTGAACTCAGGGCCTCTGGAAGAGCAGCCAGTGCTCTTAACCTCTGAGCCATCTCTCCAGCCTTGAGAATACATTTGTTTTTAAAACAATATATTCTGATTATAGTGTCCCCTGTTCCAAGTGTTTTCAAATCTTCTCCCCTACAGTATGTTTTCTCTTGCCTTCAGTTTTGTTTTTTGTTTTTATCTTTTTGGTGGAGGCAGGACATGGAGGGACTAGAAATGAATGAGACTAGGAACCATCTCTGGGCTGCCCTCTTTGAGGCTTTCATCTGAGTCCTGAAGCAAGTATGAACAGACTAGTAAGAAACACGATGTGTACTTGTGCTAAGATGGCATTAAGTTTGACTTCCTTCCTCAAGAGTGCATCTGGTTTCTAAGGAATCCTGAGTAATACAGCTCTGCCTGTCATTGTGCTTACTGCTCCTAAGGCCCAGCTCTTAAGTCTGTAGAGAGTGGTGTTTACACAGAGATGTCCTATGCACATTTCTTCAGCTGGTTACACACCATACCCACCCACAGATCAGGAAAGCTGCAATTCAAAATAGGCAGCTCTGCTGCACAGCCAGCAAGGAGCCCACCCCACATGACACAGTTGTCTGCATCCCTCCAGTCTCTGGTTTGTCCTGAGTTCCCTGTTTTCTCATTCTCTTCTGCTTCCAGGTCTCAGCTACTGCATCTGCATCTCACATGAGCTGTTACCATTGTTACTGTGAATAATCTTACTTGTCTCAGGCCAGTTTCACCAACAAAAAAAATTAAAATTTAGGATTTTTTTTTTCCATTTTTGTTTTTTTTTTCAGAAGAGCTATCAGGTTCTGATGATCTTTGGATCTAAACTCAGTATTTTAGGAAAATGAGACAATTTTTAATTTGCCTTATTAAAGGTGTGCACCAACACTACTACCTGGCTGTTTTTGTTTTCGAGACAGGGTCTCACTATGTAGCCCTGACTGGCCTAGAACTCAATACATAGACCAGGATAACCTCAAATCCCGAGAAATGCCTGCCTCTGCTAGGGTTAAAGGTATGCACCACCATGCATGGCCAAGATATTTTTAATTATATTTTTTAGTTATATCTTTTTATTTGCATGAAAGTATACACGTGGACGCATCAGAGGATGTGCTTGGTCAACGAACAATGTGTGGGAACTAGTTTTCTCCAAACACCCTGTGGGTCCCAGGAACTGAGCTCAAATCTGTAATCTTGGTAGCAAGTGCCTCCCTCTACCTGCTAAGCCATCTAAATGGCCGAAGACATAAAATACTTTTTTTTTTGTCCCTGGTATATGTAATTGTTTCATTAATACCAATTTCCCTAACCTAAGAATCTTTGCAAAGCCTCCCAGATATTATCCAGTGTCTTTGTATAGCTGCTTACAGGTGTGTGTGCTGGCTTTTGCAGTAACATACAACTCAAGCTGTTTCAAAGTATTAGGACTTTTGTGTCTAAAATCAGAGTATTTAATGACAAGGGAAGGTATTGCATTGAACCGTGTTGCACATCAATCTTTCAGTGTAGGATTTTGTCATTTTCTGTTTTGGTTCATTGTTTATTTGAAACAGAGTCTCACTTTGTATCCCTGGTGACCTGCAACTAGCTATGTAGATCAAGCTAGGCTCCCATCTGCTGAGGTTACAGACAAATCCCACATGCCTGGCTTGGTGAGTTTTTGTTTGTTTGCTTGAAACAGTTTGTTATTTTTTCTTTTTATAGCCCTGGCTGTCCTGGAATTCACTATGTAGTTCACACTGACCTGGTATTTGACTTTAGTAAATACTAAGATTGTAGTGGTGAGGCACAGGCAGTAGAACTTACAGGTTGTGGGCCTCCTTGCTTCAGTTGATGGATAGCTAATCACAGTTCTCTTCCTCAAACAGAACGGCTGACGGAGGAGGCTTGGTAGAAAAACATTACCTCTTCCTGAAGAGACTTTGTCAGGTCTTATGTGCACTGGGAAATCTGCTGTGTGCACTGCTGGTGAGCATGTGTGCTCTGGAGAGCATGGGGCTGCTTGGGGGACTTGTTCACTTAGCAATCATGTTAGCACTTTGCCACTGCACTCAGAGGAGCTGGGGAGCCATTGTCTACCAGTTTTTTTCATATGACTCTATAGATTAAGTCATCATCAAAAAAAAAGGTGAATATGGTTGCATAGGTAGGTTGTTGTTGGTTTCCTTCCTTCCTTCCTTGACACAGACTTTCATTATTTAGTTTTAGATGTCCTGAATCTCACTATGTAAACCTGGTTGGTCTCAAACTCAGAGATCCATCTGCCACTGTCTCCCAAGAACTGGGATTAAAAGTGTGTATAACCACACCTGAATTGAAATGGTATTTAATAGATTGAGTCACAAAAATATAAATAGAGGAAGTCTGATGAAGTAATGTTTTTTTATAACCTTTGCTTTTAATTTTTTGCATCAGTATCTCTCTGTAGCTTAGTCTGTTTTAAAACTTAATGTCTTTCTGCCTAAGCTTTCCTAGTGTTATGACAATCAGCGTGGATCAAGGCTAGATGAATGAACACATCAAGCCTTAAATGTTATATCTGTTTCCTGTTTATTATCACTCATTCTCCCTACCCCCACCACCTCTATTCAGCTGCTTCCTACTAAGTACCATTGATGTGGTCTTTTTTCTTCTTTAGGCCTTAGATGCTAACATACAAACACCAGTAAACTTTGGAATGTACCTGGAATCTTTTCTTGCTTTCACAACCCATCCAAGTCAGGTAAGCTTGATACAAATAACTTGTTAATATTAGGATGGTCAACCAAAGTCACACCACACATGACAGCACGGAGTATTTCCTACTCATGTCTAAATGTCACTTCACTGAACCTAAGGAATGACTGGAGGATTCATTTAGAATTGCCAGGGACCTGGTGGCAAGGCTGAGTGGGTAAAAGACGCCTGCTATACAAGCCTGGCAATCTGCACAAATCCCTGGGCCCACAGTGACAGGAGAGAGAACCCGCTTCTGAAAGCTTATGACCTCTGACCTCTGGTTGTGACACACAGAGACACAGATAAATAAGCATATTTTAAAAGAGAGATGATTGGGTCTGTTTCACTAGCAGTTCCCTGTCTTGGTCAGCAGCTTTTCCCAACAGGTAGCTTTCTGATAGTGCTCTATGCAATGGAGTGTGTGGCCCAGATGATTTGAACAGGAAAAATATTTAAATTTAAAAGTTTAGTAAATTTTGTTACTTTGATACTAATTGCATTCAATTCAATATTTTTTCTTGTCACTTTGATTCTAGTTCCCTTTCTACTGTCTAGTTTCTGAGAGAGTGGATTCCTGTCCTGACCATGCTCCAGGGCTCACAGCTCTGACTTTGGCATGTCAGAGCGCCATCCACTCCTGATGCGCTGCAGAAGTTATTTCAGAATGTAGCGATTCCTTCCCATGTACATTGATTGCTGATTACTGCTAGGCTGAGTGACAGTCTCGCTCAAGTAATATCTAAATTCTTAAGTTGATGAGTAGGTTTTTGTTTTGTTTTAGTTTCTACGTTCTTCAACCCATATGACGTGGGGAGCCCTCTTCAGGCATGAAATTCTGTCCCGTGATCCATCGCTGTTAGCAGTAATACCAAAATATCTTCGTGCTTCTATGACAAACTTGGTCAAGGTAAGCAATGGAAATCCTAAGTGTGCAGAGTGTGTTCTCAGTGGAAACCCTAAGTGTGCAGAGTGTTAGCAGTGGGATCCTAAGTGTGCAGAGTGTTAGCAGTGGGATCCTAAGTGTGCAGAGTGTTAGCAGTGGGATCCTAAGTGTGTAGTGTGTGTTAGCAGTGGGGTCCTAAGTGTGCAGTGTTAGCAGTGGGATTCTAAGTGTGCAGAGTGTGTTAGCAGTGGGATCCTAAGTGTGCAGAGTGTTAGCAGTGGGGTCCTAAGTGTGCAGAGTGTGTTAGCAGTGGGATCCTAAGTGTGCAGAGTGTGTTAGCAGTGGGATCCTAAGTGTGCAGAGTGTTAGCAGTGGGATCCTAAGTGTGCAGAGTGTTAGCAGTGGGATCCTAAGTGTGCAGAGTGTTAGCAGTGGGATCCTAAGTGTGTAGTGTGTGTTAGCAGTGGGGTCCTAAGTGTGCAGAGTGTTAGCAGTGGGATTCTAAGTGTGCAGAGTGTGTTAGCAGTGGGATCCTAAGTGTGCAGAGTGTTAGCAGTGGGGTCCTAAGTGTGCAGAGTGTGTTAGCAGTGGGATCCTAAGTGTGCAGAGTGTGTTAGCAGTGGGATCCTAAGTGTGCAGAGTGTGTTAGCAGTGGGGTCCTAAGTGTGGAGAGTGTGTTAGCAGTGGGGTCCTAAGTGTGGAGAGTGTTAGCAGTGGGATCCTAAGTGTGCAGAGTGTTAGCAGTGGGATTCTAAGTGTGCAGAGTGTTAGCAGTGGGGTCCTAAGTGTGCAGAGTGTTAGCAGTGGGGTCCTAAGTGTGCAGAGTGTGTTAGCAGTGGGATCCTAAGTGTGCAGAGTGTTAGCAGTGGGATCCTAAGTGTGCAGAGTGTTAGCAGTGGGGTCCTAAGTGTGCAGAGTGTTAGCAGTGGGATCCTAAGTGTGCAGAGTGTGTTAGCAGTGGGATCCTAAGTGTGCAGAGTGTGTTAGCAGTGGGATCCTAAGTGTGCAGAGTGTGTTAGCAGTGGGGTCCTAAGTGTGCAGAGTGTTAGCAGAGTGTTGTAAGGATGTAAAATTTTGTCATTGTTGAGTCTCTTAAACTCCTCTAAGAGAATTCTCCTATTGAGGAAGAAGGCAGCTCAGAATGGTTGTTGCACCTGTTCTTCCATAATTTAGAACACTTAAATAGGAAATACGGTGCTAGGGACAGAGCAGGACCCATGAGCTCATTGCTGCGTAGGAGTTAAAAGCAGGATTAGCAGAATGTTTTGCAAATGTGTGAGGGTGGAATCAGGTCGATTCTCAAATGGAATAATATCTAAGGATGGTTTCTGAAAGTCATGTGCCACTCGTTGGGGCTACACATAAGGAGTGTGGTGGCAGTAAGGGCCCACTCTCCAGAGACTTGCTCATAAGCTTGTATGTGACAGTCTCAGATCTGGAAGAGCAGCAGCTGCCAGAACCTTTGTTGATCTTCTCCCTTCCCCTCCCCCTGGGCTTTGTGCATAGTAGGCAAGATGCACACACATACATACAAACACACCCCAGCCCTGCACACACATACATACACACCCAGCCCTGCACACACACAAACACACCCCAGCCCTGCACACACACACATACATACAAACACACCCCACTCCTGCACACACACACACACACACACATACATACAAACACACCCCAGCCCTGCACACACATAAACACACTCCAGCCCTTCACTGTAAGGAATAAAGCCAGAGAACAGGACTCTTGTTTCTTCAGAATTTTATAGAACACATGCTGTGTTCTAATTTTGTTATGGTTTTATAATACCTTTTTATTTCTTTTGGGGGTGGTTTGTTTGTTTGGTTGATTGGTTTTTTTGGTTTTTTGGTTTTTTGGGGTTTTTTTTGGTTTTTTCGAGTCAGGGTTTCTCTGTATAGCCCTGGCTGTCCTGGAACTCATTCTGTAGACCAGGCTGGCCTCGAACCCAGAAATCCGCCTGCCTCTGCCTCCCAAGTGCTGGGATTAAAGGTGTGCGCCACCACCACCCGACTGTTTGTTTGTTTTTTATGCTTTGGTTTTGGCTAGAAGTTCTATGTAGACAAAGCTCACTTTGAACTTGGAGAGAGAGAGAGATCATCTTGCCTCTTTTCTCAAATTCTGGGAATGTAGGTGTGGGCCATGATATTCAGCCTCTCTTGCTCAGTACATAATGAAGTTAGTACCTTTTTATAGGCCCATTCATACATGGACCCTGGAAGTTACTGAGAAATCTGACATTGTATCAGCTTTCTGTATTCTCTTTTGACCCTCCAAAGAGTGTTGGCTCTGGGCAGCCAGACAGTAGGACTTACTGTCATAAGGATCTTGGGGCCTCCACTCCTGTTGGACTTGGGCTGCTGGAGGTCGTGTACTCTTCTCAGCAGTCCGTCCCTGTCCCACTGATTATCCTTCTCTTTCCAGATGGGCTTTCCTTCTAAAACAGATAGCCCCAGCTGTGAATATTCCCGATTTGACTTTGACAGTGATGAGGACTTCAATGCGTTCTTCAACTGTAAGTGCCGAGACTCCTCCCAGTACTCTCAGAATGGCGTCTGCTGCTGTAATCCTGCAGGGTGTGGTGCCTGAAACTTCCTGTTAGCAGCCCTCAGACCTGGAGGGCAGTTCTCTTAATTCCCAGGTTTCTATTGCAGAAGGGTACTGGTAGCGCATTTCAGCATGATGGATTCTAAGCCCATGAGTTTTCTTTATCCTCTCCACCACTGTGCCATGTTGTACATCGTGAGGAGGCAGGCTGTTCTCCACAGCAGCCACACCCCTCACGTTCCTGTCTAGCTGCTCCCTTTACTTTCATAGATGTGGCAAATCAACCTTAGTTTGCTGCTTACAGGATCTAGGTGGTAAGACATTTTTAGAGTTAATTTACTTTTTAAGGTTTTTGGATTGATTAATTCAACAAAGGTATAATAAGCCCCTGTGATCTAGAACATGAGTGTACAGCTCTGGCCCCAGCAGCTGAGCAAATGATAGCTTGCGTCCATACCCAGGTGTTGATTCTTGTCCTTGTCTCCTCAGCCTCCGAGCCCAGCACGGAGAGGTGGTGAGGTGTGTGTGTCGACTGGATCCTAAGACCAGCTTCCAGATGGCGGCAGAGTGGCTCAAGTATCAGCTGTCAGCTGCTGTCGACACTGGACCTGTGAACTGTTAGTTTTTGCTTTTTGTCTTTTATTCCTAAATGTTAATATTCTATAAAAACTGTACACACAAAAGTAAGGCAGAGGCACAAGTCAGAGCAGGATGCTAATACTGCTGAAAGTCAGCTTGCCCACTTCCGTGCTCCTAGGGAATGTTTTCTTTTTACTCACTGAGAACAAAACCAGATAATAACTAAATATGCAGCTGCCATTTAAATTAGACCACTGAGTCCCTATCAGCTTTGCCTCTGTTTCTCTTCTACTAGAATCAGCCAGTTATGGATTCTGCTGTGTCCCTTTAGGGACGCCAGTAATCAACTTGCATGTCTAGACCTAACTTTTGCTTTAAACAAGTACCAGTATATAGATTCAGAAAGAATCTCTAGTTAAGCATAGCAGGGACAATGAATCCCCATATTAAACACCTCAGAGCCTTTGGACAGTCTCATGTTATATAAAACCAAAATTCCTACCTCTCCGAAAGTGCTTCAGGCAGTTAAATTTGTCTGTCTTATCTCTGTTTTATGTTGTTAGTGGGCAGGGTTAATCAGGCAGGAGAGGCGATTTAACAAGGACAAGGCATTCAGCAGTCGTGGTCATTCCAAAGGGACTAAGGATTTAAATGATGAGATAAAACATTCACTTGGGAGTGTAAATCCACTCTGAAGGTCTGGTGACTTGACTGAGGAAACCCCGACGAACTGCTACAAGACTAGTGAATGTCAGCACTATACAGGGGCTGGAAATTAGCCTATTAGCATCTGTTTGTGGGGGTCTGGGGATGTTTATGAATTTGGACCCTAGATCATTTCTCTAGATGTATCCCTGAGAATTGCTGTGAGACTATTGGATGTTAAGCAGCATATTGTAATTTACAAATTCCTTTGGGGGGGGGGGTGTTTGAAACAGGCTGTCTATCCTGGGCTGGCTTAGAACTTGGTATGTAGCCCAAGCTGGCTTCAGATGTAACTGTCGTCATCCCTCAGCTGTTGAGTGAGGTGTTCCCATGCCCACTCACAGCATTCCCAAACCCCAGGGGAATCCACACAGGACCTCGAAAATAAATGCTAAGTGATGAAGCTAGTGTTGAGCAGCAGCCTGCCTCAGAACAATTCCTTATCATCTCAAATCTCTTAATTTTGGGGGGTCTCCTAGACTGTTACCCAAGCAGGGAGCAATTAATATTTTCCAAATGCCTTGTAAGCCATACAGTTTCCTTCCTTGCATATTCTCAAGAGACTGAACGGAACTGTCAGGTGGTTCATGGAGAGGTGGAAGCAGAGTAGCAGCCTTGTCAATCCTCTGTGTTGGGGCTGTCAGATCACCTGCTCCTGTACCCCTGAATTAGCACGTGGTCTTTGAGACTCCAGCTGTGGTTGTGTCGTCTGCTCTCCTGCTACACTGATAAGCATTTGCATATGTGTTTCAAAAGCGTGTTCTACAGCGGGACCTGGAGAGGGAGGCTTCTGCTCCATCTTCTCACCTTCATACGTGCAGTGGGAAGCCATGACCTTTTTTTTGGAAAGTGTGATCAACCAGATGTTTCGAACACTAGAAAAAGAAGTAAGTAACTTTGCCATGCTCACTGAATGATCTTTGACCTTTGTAAACTGTAGATGGATAGAGAGACTTAGGGACATGCATCTTATAAAAGAGAAACAGACTTAGATAGTAAGGCCCATGCTCAAGTTCAGACACTGAGAGCTGAGGCCAAGACTCAGATCTGTGACTCCAAGCCCTTGAGCACTTAGTATCTATTTGAGGGGATGGTCAGTTGAGCCTGGTAGTGCATAGGAGCCACATAGAGGTTAGATCTGCAGTGAGGCAAGCGACGAGAACTTGGGCTTGGATCACCTTAAGAAGTGCTCGTTATAAAGCATCTTTCTCAGTTACGGCAGGTGAAGCATGATATTCATGTTGCCTGGCCATTGTCCTCCTCAGAATAATAACTGATGAATTGAGGACAGGTACCTGTTGGTGTGGGTGGGTTTTACAATAGGCCTTTTTTTTCTCACTGTATTGTTGCCGACAGTTGAATCCAGGACAGACAAGCACCACTTTCTTTTTTTGTTTGTTTGTTTCGAGACAGGGTTTCTCTGTGTCACCCTGGCTGTCCTGGAACTCACTCTGTAGACCAGGCTGGCCTCGAACTCAGAAATCCGTCTGCCTCTGCCTCCCAAGTGCTGGGATTAAAGGCGTGTGCCACCACCGCCCAACTAGATTTCTAATCCTGAAAGATGGATATTTGATGAGAATGTATGTAATAGGGTTAATTTCTTCATGAAGCCTCCTGGTGTTTGTCTTGCCACGTCTGCCTGGTCTGACGGTTGCAGATTGCCCGTTTTCTACCTCCATTGTGAATAGAAGCACTCAGCGTCTAGTTTTTAATTTCCTTTCAGTGGAAGAATTTGACCAAGAGATTCTTTGACTAGAAAGGCTGAAAGCGTGCTCATCCTCTCCCTTGTAGCCTGGCCTTGATGTGTCTCTAGTCTAGGAGAAGCAGAGTGTGGAGTAGACCATGCGTTAGCAGCCTCAGTGATGACCCAGTGATGAGACTGTCTGGGGGACTGTGCCCCATTGTGATGATGAAGATGAGTTTGCTTCCCTTGGTAGTAAATCACAAAGCATTATGAAGCAGTGTCACCTAGTGGTAGACAGACCATGTTAAATAATTCCCCAGAAGGCAGAAGAACAACTATTTTGAGGCCAGCCTGTGCTACATACATACCAGGGCCCTATCTAAAAAGAAAACTAAGATGAAATGAAGGTTGACATTGGAAGACACATATTTTGGGGTGGAGAAGTGGTTCGGTGCTTTAGAGCACTTTCTGGTCTTTCAGAAGACCTGAGTTGGGTCCTGTTGGTTACAGACTCACAACTGCTTGTAACAGTCTCTGCTGAAGCGCCAGGGTATCTGACACCTCAGGCCTTTGAGGACACCTGTACTGTCACAGGTGTTTATGTGTGCCCATGTGTACACTCACGCTTGAGAATGTGCATATGCGTGCACATACATACACACACAATCTAATAAAATAGATCTTAAAGGAAACACATAACTTTTAATACCACAAATTTAGCCATTCCCTCAAAATCTCTTATTCAAATGAACTAATTGAAAATGTAAGCAAAAGGATTTATTTACTTAAACAGAGCCTTGTGTGTAGCTTGGCTGGCCTTGAACTTATGGCAGTCCTACTGCCTCTACCCTTTGGGTCCTAAAATTGAGGTACTCTCCAGCTAAGGGATTCAGCTAAGGGACCTATCTATCTATAATAGAAAATGGAAACTTTTTTTTTACTGATAGGCAATTATATATTCCTGTTGTGGTACATGTTGGCATCAATTATGGAAATTTTTTAATGAAGTGGTTTAGTGGTTTAGATTTTAATGATTCAAAAGCAGTGTATAAGCTGGGCTTTGTAGTATAGGCTTATAATTCTAAATAATTGGGAGCCTGAAGCAGGACGACAAGCTCAGAGTTATCTTGGGCTCTCGACTGAGTTCAGGGCCAGCCTGGGCAAACTTAAGAACAGTCTCAAGACACAAAGTTGTGCGGATAGGGATAAAGAACTGAGACATAGCCAGTGGTTGAACACTTTCCTCGCATACATGAGGCTCTGGTTTCAGTCCCCAGGAACACACAAACACTGCTTGTTCATGCATGCACTTTGTGCAGTCACTTACGCTGTTGTTTTATAACCTGCAATGAGCTGCAGCCCTGCTGACTCCCTCTCGCGTGTGTCTGACAGGAACTCCCGGTTAACGACGGGATAGAACTGCTGCAGCTGGTTTTGAACTTTGAGATGAAGGATCCCCTCGTCCTGTCGTGTGTCCTCACCAATGTCTCAGCACTGTTCCCGTTTGTCACATACAAGCCTGTGTTCTTGCCCCAGGTCTTCTCTAAGGTATAAGCCCATCTTTACAAACTTTATTTTAAATATGAGTCAATTTTTATAACTCTTTGAAAGTATCTGTTATAAACTGATCAAGAGGCAGGCATATTTTCTTGTATTAGGTGTACCTGGTACTTACTGTGGATCAGACACTACACTAGTACCTTATTGTTTGGTACCACTGTGGGGAAAAGGCACATAAACAGACATGGTATTACAACGAGTGAAAACACTACCATGCTAGGAAACAGAAAGGAAAACTAAAGAAGGTTCCTGGGTGTGCGGTTGGATTGGTAGTGGGAAGGTTCCTGGGTGTGCGGTTGGATTGGTGGTGGGAAGGTTCCTGGGTGTGCGGTTGGATTGGTGGTGGGAAGGTTCCTGGGTGTGCGGTTGGATTGGTGGTGGGGTTTGAGCAGGAACAGCATGGATAATTTTTTAGGTTTCTGATTCAGTGATTCAATGCATGGTAAATATACCTATACCTAAAGCTCATGTAAAACATTACAGTTAAAACAGCTCTCAATATTGATGACAGGAGGTTAAATGTCTAGATTTGAGGGGCTTCTGAGATAAAATTGAGGCATTATCTCAAGACTAAAAGTGTAGTGGGGTTAGAGAGATGGTTAAGAACACTTGTTCTTCTTGCCAAAGACTCATATGATTTGTCACAGCCAACAGTTCCAGAGAATCTCACATCCTTCTTTTAGTCTCCTGGCACCGAGAATGCATGTGATATAGGCATACATGCAGGCAAACAATCATATACATAAAACGAGTAAATACATTTTTTTTCCTTTTTCCCCTTTCCTTCTCCCTCTTGCTTTGGCCTCTGCTCGCTCCCGGCCGTGCTCACTCTGTCCCAAAGTACATTGTAGCTGTCTTCAGACACCCATATGAGTGCATCAGATCTCATAAGGATGGTTGTGAGCGACCATGTGGTTGCTGGGATTTGAACTCATGACCTCCTGAAGAGCAGTTGGTGTTCTTAACCACTGAGCCATCTCACCAGCCTGTAAACACATTTTTTAAAAAAAGACTATGTTTAGCCATGGAAAACAGGATCTGTATATACACTTGGAGATATCTGGCTCTAGCCAGAATTCATCAACATCAATGAAGGAGCACCACAGAGGGCAAGAAGTCCCTGCCTATCCCAAAAGAAAGAGCTAGCCAGAGAACTGAAGATGATGCTATGAAGGACAGAAGCTCACTGAGCCTTGGAAAAGGTCCAGTGGGTTTCTTGAATTGCCCCTTGGGCCAGGGTAACTCTTACTTACCCTTGGGTAAGGCCAAGGCACCACCCACACTGCTGGAGGGAAGGAGCAGAGGGGGGGTACAGAAAGACTCAGTGCAGATCAGAGAGCTGTCCTCAGCTTAGCTGTAGGCAATGGCATAGACTGACAAGTCTAGCGATCCCCACCTCTTACTCTATAAATGGTACAGAGGTAAAGTTAGGGCTCTCCGGCCTCCTATAGACATCTGAGAAAGTGGACTGTGACGTGTAACACCAGGGACCCTCCTCCACCACTTCTGCTGCCAGCCTGTGGATGCCAAGAATATACTTGCAGGGTTGGCTGGAACTCGGGCTCACTTAGACATAGGAAGTAACTGTTGCTTTTCTTCTCCCCTCAGCTCTTTTCATTTGTTACTTTTGAATCTGTTGGGGAAAGTAAGGTAAGACCTTTTTTTTTTTTTTTTTTTTTTTTTTTCAATTTTGTTTGGGGTTATTTTTTGAAACAGGGTCTTACTATGTATCTCAGGCTGGCCTTAAATTCTGTCTTCTACCAGTGCTAGCATTAAGGGCATGAGCTTCTGTACAAAGCTGAGATCATTCATTTAAACTGTCTGATTCTAACTTCTCATATGCTTTTAAGTATGAATACCTCACACCCATACTTAATCTGGATTTTTATGTGTATGGAAGGGATGGTCCTAGGTGTTTTTCTCTGGAGGTGTCCTAGGACAGAGCTGAGCACAGGTTCATGGAGACTGTGAACCTCGCTCGGTTCTTACCTTAGAACTATAGTCATGGACTGTGAATCTGCTGACCGTTACATGGTCTTCAGCTGCTTTAGTGAGTTGAATTGCAAGTGTCTCTGAGTTTGGGCATGGTTTCTCTGCAGGCCCCCAGGACTCGGGCGGTCAGGAATGTAAGGAGACATGCTTGTTCCTCCATCAACAAGATGTGTCGAGACTACCCAGACCTCGTTCTGGTAAGCTGCTGACCCTGGCTGAGTCTTCTGAACCTTGTGTAACTGGTCTGTTTACATAGAGTGGGGGTTCTTAGCCTTCCTAATACTGCGACCTTTTGATACAGTTCCTCACGTTGTTGTGATCCCAAACCATTAAATTATGTTGCTACTACTTCCTAACTGTAACTTTTCTACTGATCAGAGTCGTAATGTAAATATCTGATATGCAGGATGTCTGATATACAGCCCCCAAAGGGGTTATGATCCATGGGTTGAGAACTGCTGTCCTAGTGAGACTGTTTAAAATGTAACTGAATTCACCCCTCAAGATGCATGGTTCTTTTCTGTGTGATTTCCAATTCCTATTGGAAATGGTTGTCTGATTTTTGAGAGAAGCCAGATGTAGATTCTAGCCATTTTTTTTTGTGGGGGTTCTTTTAAAAGTTAACATTAATCCACATTAAAAGGTTACTTTGAAATCGATCTTGGTGAATGGACAGTAACGTCAGTGTAGAGAAGCACCAGACAGAACTGCCCCCTACCTGGTTCTGTGCTAATCAGACAAGAAGGAACAGTATGACAGAGTTATTAAGTGATGGCCCATGGGTCTATCTCCCATAGACTGTCTTGATTTTCTGGCATCCTTGACTGGCTCCCTCTCTGAAAGTCAGCCTTTTCTCTTTGTGATATGCAGCCCAATTTTGACATGCTTTATAGCCATGTGAAGCAACTCCTCTCCAATGAGCTACTGCTGACCCAGATGGAGAAGTGTGCCCTCATGGAAGCCCTGGTTCTAGTTAGCAACCAATTTAAGGATTACGAGCGGCAGAAGTTATTCTTGGAGGAGCTGATGGCACCGGTGGTCAACATCTGGCTTTCTGAAGAAATGTGCAGGTATAGGAGATTTGGGGACCAGTGACTGTCACAGCACTTGAGTAGAACTGGTATGTTTCCAGAGCTGTGTCAAGGTGGGGGCAGGTATGAGGATGAGGGGCTGTGCTGGTACTATCAGTGACATAATCTTATCTCAGAAAGTGTTGCCTTGCTCTATGGAGGTGTACTAGGACTGGTCAGAGGTGGCTAGCATAGTCATAGGGCACGGAACGCTGTGGTACATTTGCAGTGCAGCCTCAGCATCTTTGGAGAAATGAGAGCAGTGTAGGAAGGGTCACAGTGGCATCTGTGGACCTGGTGCCTGTGGTGTCCACATGGTAGAGAACCTGTTTCTCTTGTCACTGTTTTAGTTTGTAAAATATTTGGGAGTGAGAATGTTAACATAAACTTTCAAATGACAGCTTAAAATTCATGTGATTAAACTAACACTATAACAACTGCTGTTTGGGCTGGGCTCAGTGGCACATACCTTTAATCTTAGCTCTCAGGAGGCAGAGGTAGGTGGATCTCTCTGAATTCCAGAACAGCCAGAGCTACATAGTGAGACCTTGTTTCAAAAACCAAACAAAACAACAAAAGCAAAAACCCTACTGTTTGTGGTCAGATAATCTTTCTCTCAGCTCTTTTAAAAGTAGTTTCTCGAGACTGGGTCTACTGTAACCCAGATTGGCCTCTAGATAAACAAGTAGCCAAAGGTGACCTTGAATTCCTGACCCTCCTTGCCCTCTTCGTCTCAAGTGCTGGGATTACAAACCTGGATAATGATGCTTCCTTTATCTGCTGTTAGCTCTTGTGGAGGAGACTGTCCTTCCTTAAAGGCATGATATAAGGAAGCTATGGTGGCACACACCAATCTGAGTTCCCAGTCAGCCAAACCAATTTGGGGGACTGGAGAAATGGCTCAGCTGATAAAAGCACATTTATTGCTCTTGTAGAGGACATATGTTCATCCGGTTCCAAGCACCTACATAGTAGCTCACCACCATTTGTAACTCCAGCCCCAAGGAACCCAGAGCCCTCTTCTGACTGATGAGGAACTAAACGCTCAAGCGGTGCACACACACATAGATGCAAGCAAACATTCCCTGCCACCGCCCCCGTGTTTTTAAAAATCATGATGTAGGGTCTGGGGGGGTGGGTTAGTGGTTAAGAAAGCTTACTGCTGTTTCAGATCACTAGAGTTGGGGCCCAACACCAGGCCAACCTGCTCACAGCCGCCTGTAACAAGCTCTAGGGGACCCAGTGGTTTCTTTTGGTCTCCAAGGTCAGCTGCACTCGAGTATGCGTACCCCCCCCACACACACAGACGCTTAGCTAAAAATAAAGTAAATCTTTGTTCAAACAAAGATCCTGATGGGACTTTCTTCCCCGTCTCCAGAGCGCTGTCAGATATTGATGCCTTCATTGCCTATGTGGGTGCTGATCTGAAAAGCTGTGACCCGGCTGTGGAGGACCCATGTGGCTTGAACCGTGCACGAGTAAGACTCTCCTGGGAGTGGGAGGTCTCACTGGCTGTGGGCAGGAGTTAGGGTGCTTCGTTTCTCACGTTTCTCAGATTTGTTTGTCTGTACTGCTGAGAGACCCAAGAGTCCTCCTGCCCTAAGCTTCTCCTCTCTTTTCTTCTTCAGTCTTGAATTCTTGAGTTAGTTCTCACAGCAGAGCACATGGTCTTTTCTATGAAGTCATTATTTGGGCTTTAAGGATCCCTAAGTAGCTCGGAAGACTGGAGGTGTAATGAGGAAGTAGGTCAGAACTTGTCGCAGGGTGAGTCCTCCCTGCTACTGCTCTCTGGCATGTGAAGTCCTAGATGATGGCCAAACCTTGAGAATCTGAGGCTTTCCAGGGCATTGGTACTCACATAAGCTACTATGGTGAAAGACTATGATCAGCCTGGCATGAGGGGTTGGGGGTTAGGATGTAAGCTGTGGAGTCCCAGGTGGAGGGTCAGGTAAAACATGGCAATTTAAACACTTGGTGGTGGAGCTCATCTAAGCCACCCTTACCCCCCAGTGTCATTAAACCCCTGAAAAGACATCCAAATGAAAAGGCAGCTTCCAGAGCTTTCTACCACTCACAAGGGAAGTGAGAAGACCTCCCTTGGACTGGACCATAAAGATGAGGACTGAGGTCTTGCCTGGGTGGGAGACACAGAGGCTTCTTCCCTGTCTCCGTCACTGTTGCTGATTTGTCACCCTGAATGTGTGTCACAGTGCTTTCCCCTTATCTCCTGCTATGTTTTTCATTCTTATAGATGAGCTTTTGTGTGTACAGCATTCTGGGGGTTATGAGACGAACTACCTGGCCTTCCGACCTAGAAGAAGCCAAAGCTGGGGGGTTCGTGGTGGGTTATACACCCAGTGGAAATCCGATCTTCCGTAACCCCTGCACAGAGCAGATCCTGAGACTTCTTGACAATTTGCTTGCCCTTGTAAGGTGAGTCAGAGATATTCTTTGTTTTTATTTTAACCCGCAGAATCTCAAAAGTTGAATCTTTTATGTCTGGTCGCACTAGTGCTATGGGATTAGGTCCTGAGTCTTCTGAGAAGGAGGCTCTTCCCTGTGTGAGGTGTACTCTATCTATAGACATAATAGTGTTGCCTATTATATCCTGTTTTTGTTTTTCAAGACAGGGTCTCTCTGTGTAGCCTTGACTATCCTGGAACTCACTCTGTAGACCAGGCTAACCTTGAACTCAAAATCAGCCTCCCTCTGCCTCTCACGTTCGTGCACCACCACCAGCACCTGGCTCTTTTAAAAATACAGTCTGTGGTGTTTTTGTTGCTGGTTTGCTGTTAGTTTGTGCTGCTGGGGACTGAAATGGGCCTCACGCTTCCGAGGCCACAGTGTACCATTGAGGTGTATCCCATCCCTTGCTTGTATTTCCTTATAGCTCATACTGTCTTTTAAGGTTATTTTGTCTGCATTTTTACTAAGAAGGGAATGGCTTGTTGGGAGTGGAACAACTGGTTTTTGTAGTAATGTTTCTCCAGGTAGTGTCATGTGGATTTCTCACCGATGACTGAACTCATGTAGGCCAAACATCCATTGGCCCAGCAAGCCAGAGGAGTGCAGGGTGTCTCTCACCTCAGCTTGTGCCAGGCTCCACTGTGAGACCTGCGGCATCACCAGCCGCCCAGCAGCCCGAGCCCTTGCTTAAAAAGCGGAATTGGGGACCCACTGCAGACTCTGACTGTTCAGCTACCTGAGAGTCTCCTGTGCACATTAAAGAGTCAGAAGCCTTGTCCTAGGTCACGTGAGCTAGCATGCGCAAATGGAAGCTGGCCAGTCTAGGCTTACTGGTTATGAGAAGTGTACTTTCAAACTTTATATAAGTGAAAATTTGAAAAACATGCCGTCCTTGGCCTCTGGCCTCTTTTGCTCAACATCATGGTATGGGAGCCATCCAAGTTATGTGTAGCTGAGGTCTGTTTCTTCTTCTTCTTCCTGTCTGTGTGGTATTCTGCTGTGCTGTCTCTTACTGCCCCGCTGGGCTTTTGGACAGAGTTTTACTAATATACATATCATAATTTAATAATAAGCTGCTCTCATGATCTTGGAAATGTACTTGTAAGGTATTTGCATAACCTTGTTGGTTATACACGGGAGGGTAGAATGCCCGAGTTGTAAGTTATGTGTTTTCAGTTTTCCTGGCTAGGGCAGCTTTCAGATGTGGTTGGGCAGGAATGATGGAAAGATTTTTGGTTCTTTCTTTTTGTTGCTTTTGAAGCAGTGTACTGCCAGCCCTCCTTTGTGTGTGTGTCTGTGTGTGTCTGTGTGTGTCTGTGTGTGTGTGTGTGTGTGTGTGTGTGCATTTCGTTCGTTCGTTCGTTCGTTCGTTCGTTCGTTCAGGTGGGTCGCTGGGGGGAGTACACTTACTGTGCAAGTGCATGCAGAAGCCAGAGGCCAATGTCAGTTTATCTCTCCATTGTTAATTCTCTGTCTTATTCTTTGAGACAGTCTCCGACTTGACTCTAAACCTGGAAGTTTGGTGAGACTGGCTAACCAGAGTACCCCTGGGCTGCATATTTCTGCCTGCTCATCCATCACTCCTGTCATGGGCAGGTGCTGGCATAGCAAGCACTTTACTTCTGAGCCATCTCCCTAGGCCCCTTTTGTGTTTTTAATTATGTTTTGGGCTAGTAGGTTGTATTCTTTGTTATCCAGGCTGATCTTTAACTCACAGTGACCTTGAACTCTTGGTCCTTCTACTTCCCAATTGTCACCCAGCTTAGGGTGTTTGGTTGGTTGGTTGGTTTTTTATGACCACATTTAATTAATGAGTAAAAACAACAGGCCAGTATACTGCAAAGCCACTTACAGCACACATAGTCAGACCACTGGAGGCTAAAGCAGGAGACTTTTAGGCACAAAACATTGTCTCAAAAAAACAAATGGGCATGTTTGACATGCCTTTAATACTAATATTTGGGTGCAGAGTCAGACTGATATCTGTGGGTTCACAGCCAGTCTGGTCTACAAGTTCTAGGCCAGCCGAGGCGACGTAGTAAGACCTTGGATTTACTTACATTTATTTCATGTGCATTGGTGTCTTGACTGCATGTATGTCTGTGTGAAGTTGTCAGATCCCTGAAACTGGAGTCACAGACAGTTGTAAGCTGCCATGTGGGTGCTAGGAATTGGAACTAGATCCTCTCTCCAGCCCCAAGACCTTGTCTTTAAAAGAAAGAGAGAGAAAGAACAAAAGAAATTATGGCTCATTTGCTCAGAGTCAAGTTTAAATTCATTCAAGTAATTATATCAGATATTATTTTATAGTATTAACATCATTCCAAACTTCTGAGAGAAGTTTGTTTCAGAAATCAAAATACTGCAAATTGAACAGAGTGCGGTTTTGTTTTTATTTTTTTTGATAGTCTTGCTGTGCAGTCAAGTTGACCTTAGAATTTTCCTGTCTCTGCGTCAGATGACTTTTCCCAGAGAAACACGGTTAGCTCCCAAACAGCCTACAGCAGATTCTGCCAGAGTGTTCTCTCCTTCAGGAACTGTTCACTGTTAGAGAAGCCTGGAGAGGTGCCTAATGGGCTTCCCATGAGCTCCTGGGTTTACAAGCCTTGCAGGAGGGAAATTTTCCATCCAGACCCACAGTTACTGGCCACTCAGTGTCCTGTGTTCAATCACCAAGACCACGTGGTGAAATGAGAGAACTGTACTCATAGATTTAAATGTCATGTTTTTCAAGTCATATTGGCTCACACCTTTAGTCTTAGCACCCAGGAGGCAGAGGCAGGTGGATCTCTGTGAGTTTGAGGCCAGCCTGGTCTACAGAGTGAGTTCTGGATCAGCCAGAAACACATAGTGAAACCCTATCTTTTGTGGGGTTTTTTGTTTTTGTTTTAAATAATGTTGCACTGTGTCCTCACCATGAGTGGAGCATCTAGGACTGGAAGCCACTCTGTGTGTTGGTGAGGACCTAGTGTGCAGGACAGCTGAAGGACACGTGCGTGTGCCCTGTTGAGTCCTTTGCACACTGCACATTTGTCCATTCTAAATACATCAGCCATCTTCAGTAATGACCTTACCTTACTTTCATGTTCTTGCTCTGCTGCTGGACTAAGTAAACGTTGATAGATTTTAAAGTGTTTTGAATGTTTATGCTCAGTTTAAAAAGCCAAGCATATTGCAGGTGTGGTGTTTTACACTGAGCTCATCTTGTGGTAGATGGAACAAGAGGACAAGACATTCAAGACCAGAGCTAGTTCTGGGCTAGCCAGCTGCCATTTGTAGGCTACCCACAGAGGCCAGAGAACATGCTATCCCCTGGAGCTTGTTATAAGGAGTTACTAGTCACCATGTGGGTGACGAGAATCAAAATCTTGTCCTCTCTAGGAGCAGCAGGTGCTCGTAGCTGGTGAGCCGTCTCTGTAGGCCTTTGTTGTTGCTTTTTAACATTTGTTCACTTTGTAGACCTGGCATGCCACTGAAGTCAGAGGACAACTTATAAGAAGTTGGTTTTCTTCCACCCTATGGGTCCCAGGAATTGAACTCAGATCAAACCAGTCTTAGTGGCAAGCACCTTTACTACTGAGCCATCTCACCAGCCTCTGACATGTTTTCTTCACATCTTTATTCTGAAAGTGGATCCGTTCCCCATCCCAACCCCCACATGAAGGCATAGACCATGTTAGCTTAGGCACATCAGTCCTCCACCTCCATATGCTGATGGCTCTGTAGGAGCCAGGGATGGAGGGTGGGACAGGACAGCTAACAAAAGTTCAAGGACGGCCTGAACTACAGAGTAGACCCAGTCTCTAAAGAGGGAGGTCTCCAGCCACTGACTTGCTGGAAGAACCGTTGTCTATGATGTGAAACCTCTGGGACCGGCAGGAGACTCAGGCTGTTTAGAAACTTCTTTTAAATCCTCTTACTGGATTGTGGAAGGAAAGGCACTCTGCTGCATTTTTTTATTGGATTTGTTTTTTGAGAAAGGATTTTTCTACATAGCCCTGGTTGTCCTTCACTATGTAAGACTCAGCTAGCCTCCAACTTACTGAGTTCCTCCTGCCTCTACCTCCTGAGGGTTAGGATTGAAGGTGTGCACCGACATGCCTGCCTCTGATATGACTTTTAAACTCCAATAATACATGAAGTAACAATCACTGATTCTCATTGTCATGCCATACATAGTTGTGAGCTGGAGTGTTCTGTGACTGTCCGTGCAGCGTGTGTGTTGAACTATGTCCACTACAACATCAGTGCAGCTGCATGCACTGTGATAGGTGTCTTTCATGGTTGGTCTGATGACCAGCACACCATCCTGTGGTGCATGTCTGTCTATGTCTGTCAGTGCCTGACATTTTCTGTAGATTGCATATGTTCTGAAATTACCTTTCAGAAGAAGAATAGGAATCCAGGCTTAATCCTTGGACTTTTAATGGAAAGTTCAAGGTCACTATTGGCTGTAGAATGAGTTCAAGGCCAGCTTGGGCAAATTAATGAGATCTTATCTCAAAAAGTGAGTCATCTAAAGTGACTCTCATTTTTAATTCCAGGAGGTCAAATGGGATAAATCTGAGATCAAGGCTCCAGGCCAGCAAGGCAACATAATCATCATCATAATAAGACCTTACCTTCTTTTTTTTTAAAGTCAACAGAAAGCTTAGAACTTAAAAAAGCACTTGCTGCCCTCAGAGGACTGGAGTGCGGTTCACTGCACCCCATTAGAATACAGAGCACAGCTACCTCACATCATAATTAAATAAGTGACTATTTTAAAGTTGGTAAATCTAAGAGTAAAGCTCCTTATAGTCCATAAGGTCCTGGGTTTGGTCCCAGTACTCCAGAAAAGCAAGGGTGGAGGTGGCTGTTGACTGTCCAGTGATGCAGTTAGTGTGAGCAGGGCCCAGGCAGTCCTGTTCCTAGTCATTCATTGTCCCTTAGTAACACACAGCATTTTCATGGGGAACATGTTTGGATCTTACTCCTCTTGGAAGCTGTAGTGACAGTTACTGTGGCGTCTTCTCGGCCGGCAAGTAAGACACGGCCCGGCAAGTAAGACACGACAGGCCTGGATTCTTCTTTGACAGCTCTTTTATTCCAGGCACAATCTTCATCCAACAAAGGGGCCCCCCAAGCAGCTGAAATGCACTGCTTATATACCCTTCCAAGGGGGCGGGCCAGGCGGCCTGTTCTCTCAGGATTGGTCAGGGCCAATACCTCATTAGCATAAGCCCTGTGATTGGTTGGGGCTCGTGCCTCATTAGCATAAGCCCTGTGATTGGTTAGGGCTCACGCCTCATTTGCATAAGCCCTCTCGGGAGGGGCTTGAGGCTGACGAATGCGCAGTAGGCTTATACAGGACGCTGCACCAGCCATGTTGGAAACCGGCGCCGTCTCTTCGGCTGCCTACAAGTTACTAGGTCTGTGCTCCATAAATAAAGGCAAGAAAATGAAAAGTGGGTCATATTATTCCATGTCCTACTTGTGGCACATACAGTGTCATGGACATTTCTTTCATTGCTGTGGTGATTTGAAAATGTTTGGCCCATGGGGAGTGGTATTGTTAAGAGGTGTGGCCTTGTTAGAGGAAGTGTGTCACTTTGGGGTGGGCTTTGAAGCTCCGCCCAGTGCAGAAGAGGAAGTCTGCTCCTGGCTTCTTTGGATGAAGATGTAGAACTCTAGCTCCTACAGTGCCATGCCTGCCTGGATGCTGCAGTGCTTCCTGCCATGATGATGATGGATTAAAAGTCTGAACCTGTAAGCCAGTCCCAAGTAAATGTTTTCCTTTATAAGAGTTGCCTTGTCTCTGTTCACAACAGTAAAACCCAATCTAAGACAGTTGTGTACCACTAATAGTCAGAAAACTGGGAGTGTCCTACATCAACTCAGGTCTAAAAGGATTTTACTGTAGAGTCTTGTGGCTGTCCTTCAGTCTCAGGATTCTGTGTGTGTTATTAGGCCATGAGGATCGTAGTTGTTAATACTTCAAGGCTATGTCTTTCTCTGGGGAATCTTCAATTTTTATTTCTTTCTTTTTGTTGCCTCTCTTGAGAGTATTGTTGATGGGGGAATCTATTTGAAAGACTAGCCAAATGTTTACATAACATCGTTATTTCTTTCAGAACTCACAATACTTTATATACACCGGAAATGCTAACCAAAATGGCAGAGCCTTTCACCAAGGCTCTGGATATAGTTGAATCTGAAAAAACGGCAATATTAGGTAAGAAGGCTTTACCTCCCTGTCAGGTTCATCCTAACCTCCCATGACCAGGTGTCAGGAAGAGCATTTATGGAGCTCCTTGGGCGCTATAAGAGCTCAGGCGTCTGTCTGTCTCCTTCATTTTAACTACTGAGTCTTCACAGCAGCTGTCCCCCTAGTAATATTTGCTTTAGTTCAGTGTGCAAATAGTGGTGGATGGGAGAACTGTGTCCCTCAATTTTTTACACAGATAGAATCACTCACTTTTACCTTTGATAAAGACAGAAATGACAAAATAGTCTTAAATGTGGACTCTGCTGTGAAGGAGAGAGGCAGGCCCTTGGGAGAGTGTCAGTTTGGAGGCCTGACTTGTTTGTCTGGGAAGTTCCTTCTCGAGGACTAGTGGAAGCTAACCGTGTCAGATGTAGGGGAGATACTGGGTTGGCTATGGCTTAACTAGCATGTACCTGGCCCTGGGTCTCATACCCTGTTTCAGGCGTAGGAGAAAGGCCTAACAACTTCACGATGGTTTTAGTACTCTACCGACTAGAACATATGGCCACGTGCTTTGTAATACAGCACACATGTTCTCGGCATACACACATGTGCCTGTTCTTGGATGTTAGCTCTCTGAGAGAAGCATGTTCCCATGTTCCCGGCATACACACATGTGCCTGCCCTTGGGTGTTGGCTCTCTGAGAGAAGCATGTTCCCATCCGGTTTTCTGTTTGTAGGATTACCTCAGCCACTCTTGGAATTCAATGACCACCCGGTCTATAGAACCATTTTGGAAAGGATGCAGCGGTTCTTTGGCATCCTCTATGAAAACTGGTAAGGCCCAGCGCTGCTGCTCCACGCTCCCTCACTAGAGCACTCATTTTGTAGGGATGCTAACACAGACTTTGATCAGGAATCCTAGTGTAGAGGTGAGGTGGGGCAAGCATTAGAAGGGAAGTTGGTGGTAGTGTTTATTCTGTGGGAACAACCTGCTTTCCTGCATTGTGTGCACCGCAGTCTTGGCTGTGACCTCAAGTGTGTGCCCGATGCATCGGGGCTCATGCATAACCACATGGCCCGAGAGGTAGAGAAGGGGAATTTTGTCTGCTCTGACTGCAGTCTCTTCCACTTGGCACATGCACAGCACCCTGAACTGCATCCGTACTGAACATTCACACCAGTGACTTTGCCTTACAGTTACCATATCCTAGGGAAAGCTGGCCCTTCCATGCAGCAGGACTTCTACACTGTGGAGGACCTTGCTACCCAGCTCCTTGGTTCAGCTTTTGTCAACTTGAACAATATTCCTGACTTCCGGCTCAGATCTATGCTTCATATCCTTGAAATGGCCCTGAATCACCCAGAAGACCAGAAAACTAGAGGCAGGAATGAGAGGGAGGGAGACCTTACTGCAAGGACCAGGTGGGACCGTGGACAGCAGTGCAGCACGCTCCCTCTCCATCAGAATTAGTAAGATAGGGAAGATGGCAAGGTAGCTCCGGTGCGGGTGGGGTATCTTCTAAACCCTCAGAGGTTCTGTCTGGAGATAAGTTGTAATTGTCTTCCTGCTTCTTAGACATATAAGAAGGGTTATTTCCTTTTCTATAGTTTGTTTAGTGCTTCTTTTCGGTTGGTTTGAGTTTGCCAGGGACTCTTATATAGCTAGTCTAGGCCATCCCTACACATGCTACCCTCCTGCTTTAACTCCCTCAGTGCTGGATTCTGGGCATGCGCCACCAGCTGGGCTTTGTATTTATTTTGGGGTTTTGAGACAGGATCTTTCTGCGGCCTCTGCCTGCTAAGTGTTGGGTGCTACCACATCTGGGTTTATTTTGATTTTGTTTTGAGTAACAATCTCATTGTTCTCCAGGCTGCCCTGGAAATCTTGGGCTCAAGTGACTGTCTTCCTCAGCCTCCTGGGTAGCTGTAGCTACAGATGAAGGCTGCTATAGCCAGCTCTGTGCTTTCTTTTGAAAAGAGCACTCAAGATTCTTCTTCAGAGCCTTTTGTCTTTAAGTCTTCTACTCTGCAGCCTCCCAGGCCTGTAATGTACAACTAAACAGAAAAGACAGTTAAGCTGAAACACGAAAGAATTGAGTATTTGTGCAGCTTAGGGTTCTAGGACAAGCATGAGAGGGTTTTTCTGTTAACACAGGACATTCTTGGCATCTTGAAAGCCTGTAGTAGATGCCCAGTAGTGCAGCCTGCTGCTAGAGAGAACGATCTGGTCATGGACTAAAACTCCTTAACCCATGGTGGCACGTGTCTTCGTGAAGCCCCTCGTGCTCTTCTGTCCCCAGAACACTATGAAACCCTGATATCTCCCATCCTTGGACCTCTCTTCACCTACCTCCACATGGTAAGTGGGACAGGGAAGGGGGCAAATAAAACTCACTCTTAAACACATGGTCCATGCTGGGGAGATGGCTCGGTCTGTAAAGCACCCACTAGCATAGATGACGTGAGTTTAGGTCTCCAGAAGACACATGAAATCCAGCTGTGGTGCCACGCACCTGTAAGCTCAGCACTGGAGCGCTTTTGCCCGACAGACTATGCTAATGGATAAGCCACAGGTCCAGGGAGATTCAAAAAAAGATGGTGAAGACTGACAGAGGAAGACACTTGATATCTGTCTTCAGCCTCAACGCACGTGTGCACATGCTCCATGCAAAACACCCACACACACCAAATGCACACACAAAGGTGCATGACTGGGCTGGAGTCTTCTGCCAAGATGCTCCTGAAAGTCTCTCCCAGCCCTGATGTGCTAGCTGTGAGGTGCCACCCCGACAGATGATTGTTGCTGCCATGGGTGCCGTCTTCCTGTGAAGAGAGATGATGAAGGGATGGTTGCCCTGGGTCTGGTCATGATTCTGGGATGAAGCAGTGGACAGAGAACAGATGTTTGCAGAGAGACCCAGAACAACTTGGTAGTGTTAATGTGTTTCAGCAGAGATGGCTGACATTCTCCTTGTCAATCAGCAGAGTAAGGTTACGGAAACCGGATCTTTTTTCACTGTGTTTGCTCTGCCAAGGCTAGGGAGACGGTACAGGAAGGTGACCGACACATCCCTGACTCCCTTTGATTGGCAATAAATGGCCAAGTACTGACTTCTTCAACACTTCTGAGCATACAAAGTTGATATCATGTCCAACAATTGAACTCTTTTTTTTCTGTTTTGACCAAATCAAAAGTTAGTGCCAGAATTAAAGTTCCTGTTTTAGATCCCATTTTTCATATTTGAGCCTTGATACAATTTAGTTTACAGCTTAGGAAATGTCTCTAGGTTGACATAAGGAGTTTCTTCTGGGTAATTAGTTCGGCCTAAAGTATACCTTAGTAGCTATGTGTAGGCACCCATAACTCATATTCCCAGCAGTAAGGAAGCTGAGACAGGAGGATCACTCACCATTTTGGCAAGCCTGAGATTTCTAGTGAGTTCTTGGACAGCCTAGGCTACAGAAGTAAGAAGAAAGAAATTAGTAGTAGGCCTTAACGTCACATCCTCCAGCCTTTTGTCATTCTAGTACTTGTCTTGTCTCTCCAGAGGCTTTCTCAGAAGTGGCATGTCATCAACCAGAGGAGCATCCTGTGGTAAGGAATGCCCCTCCTCGGCGGGTGAGCCAGCAGCCAGCTTCATGTGGGGAAAGGAAGAGAGGGCAGGCAGGGTTCTGACTCTCCTAGGGCTAGAGGAGCAGTGGTTTATAGCCATTCCCAGCTTAGATAGCAGGCAGTCTGTCTGGACAGGCTGTTACCAGGGAGTGACCTGATACTGAAATTCACCCTTTCTGCCGGGCGGTGGTGGTGCACGCCTTTAATCCCTTGGGAGGCAGAGGCAGGTGGATTTCTGAGTTCCAGGCCAGCCTGGTCTACAGAATGAGTTCCAGGACAGCCAGGGCTATACAGAGAAACCCTGTCTCGAAAAAAAAGAAATTCACCCTTTCTGTGGGGACCTTCCCCTTCCCTTACCTATTCTGGACTTTGATCCTGAGCCCTCTATTATCCCAACCAATCAGAGTCTCAAGACACAATGCCCTTCAGTGGACTTCTGTTGATCCCTGATAACAGTTTCAGAACACAGAGCTAGGGAGAGACAGCATAGAAATGGCCTTGGGCGGGGAGGGGGGTTAGGTGTGGGTCACCACTCTCCTTGTCCTTTGCTCTCCCACGGAGTGTGTTCCCTGGTTCTCTATTCCTCAGTGGAGAAGACGAGATTGCAGAGGACAACCCCGAGTCTCAGGAGATGCTGGAGGAACAACTGGTGAGGATGTTAACCAGAGAAGTCATGGACCTAATCAGTAAGTGACCTGTGGGACCAGGGAAGCTACGAACGCCGCCACCCCAAAGTCTAGGCCCAAAGCAGAGGTTCAGGATAACAAGCACGACCCCAACAAATGCTCACAGTCCGAGTTAGTCAGTCTCTGAACTGAACAGAAGTGTACCAAATAAGAAAGGGAACCAAAATGAGAGTTTGAATTAATGTTGGCAACAACTTTCTTGCTTGATAAAGATAGGAAAAATTCTTGGACATGGACATCAATTGCTATGTTTAGGAATGTTGACAAATTCAATACTAGTCATTTATTGTCGGTCCAAAGTAGATGGGGATATGTCAATGTCCTTCCCTGGTCATTTGTTCTCAGAGAAGTCTGTAATGTCCCCCTAGCTAACTGACTGGAGGAGGGACCCACGGTCTGGTTGGTGTCCTTCTATTGATGATTTTTATTCTGTGAACAGTATCTACCCACCAGCCTTCGTCTGGCCAGCAGTGGCCTGAGATGAGTTGGTGAGAGGCGGCTGTTGTTCGGTGGGTAGCAAGGACCTTCTCCTAGCGTAGTAACTGTGCTCTCTCCTAGTGGCTTGTTGTGTATCAAAGAAGACTACTGACCACAATGCTGCTCCCACTGTGGATGGAGATGGTGAGTGAGCTGTGGAGAAAGGCAGGCTAGATGTACATAGTCTTGTGCTGCCCTGCTTGCCCTTTCCTTCTACTATGACACGACTCTCCCCTTGCTCATCCAGTCTGCTCAGATGTTATCTCCTCCAAGAGGACTTTGTGTCCAGGCTGCCAAACACCACGCTCCCAAGCACCTGTGTTGCTTTTAGTTCAGCTCCCTGCATTGTTTGCTCCTTGCCTGTCCCCCTCGCTGTAGGCTGTCATAGGGAAGGGACCATGCCACCACTCCTGTTTTCTGGTAATGGGGTCCATGCCTGGTAGCATGAGCACTCGTTTGTGACATACCCTAGTGTCCTCAGGCACTTACCACCGCGAGGCTCCTGTAGTGCTCCGGGCATCATTCATATCTGTATCTAGGTGTGTCACACCGAAGCTGTAGAGCCTTGGTGGGTAGAGGGTTGTGTGGCACTGCTCAACGCCAGCTATCTACCTTCAGTTCAGGTACGCCTCTGTGCTAAGAAAGAGTAGTGCCTAATGTTGTGCACTGTTTACAGACGAAGAGATGATGGCCACCGAAGTAGCCCCTTCGTCTGTGGTGGAGCTCACAGAGCTGGGCAAATGCCTGATGAAGCATGAGGTGGGTACCACTCTGCTCATCCCGCTTCTGCTTTCCTTGCTCTGGGAAGATGTCTCAGTAAATGCACAAGTACATTGCTGCAGACTCCTGGCATTTGGCCTCTGTAGACCTGAGCTTTTGTCTGTCCCACATACAGCTGGTTCTCCACCCCCTCTCCCCCCTCCCTTTTTCTTTAAAGAAACAAAATCTCACCCTGTCTGGCCTAGAACTCACTGCATAGCCCAGGCTGGCTGCTGGGACTAAAGACCTGAATTGGTGTATAATGCAATCAGAGGTAATTTATTTACTCTCCACTGCTGTCTTTCTTCTCTCCTGTTCAGGATGTTTGCACAGCACTGTTAATCACGGTGTTTAATTCTCTGACCTGGAAGGACACTCTGTCCTGCCAGAGGGCGACCACACAGCTCTGCTGGCCTCTCCTCAAACAGGTGTGCTACTCACTTACTTCTGGGGGTTGGAGGATTGACCTCAGGCTACAAGCGTGCAAGGCAAGCACTTTGCCACAGAGCTACAGCCCCAAGTCCCATTTCCCTTTTTATTTTAAGGGAAGGGTCTAAGTTTCCCAAGCTAGCCTTGAGCTCACTACTCCATCCTCAGGCAGGCCTTGACCTTGCCAGCCTGCCTCCGTCTTCTTAACAGAGACTAGCTGAAGTAAAGGGTCTCATGGTTTCATTCCATGGTGGGTAAAGCATGGCAGAGAGCACAGGTCAGATCCAGGGACGGGTATAACCGTTAAAGGCCTGCTCCTGCTGAGCCTTGCGACTCCCTCAGACCCTTCCCACCCGTCTCCTTTGCTCCCGGTAGGCTGAGGTCAGGTAGCAGTGAGTCACTGTGAAGACGGGGGTGGGCCTTCCTGAGGTTCCCACCGCGCCTGAGCACAGCTGTCTTCCCAGGTGATGTCTGGGACCCTGCTCGCAGACGCTGTCACGTGGCTTTTCACCAGCGTGCTGAAAGGGCTACAGATGCATGGGCAGCACGATGCGTGCATGGCTTCCCTGGTCCACTTGGCCTTCCAGATATACGAGGCACTGGTAAGTGGGGAGAGAGCGCATCAGGCAGGACAGCTGGCAGCCTAGCCGCTTCACTTCACCTTCTCCCACGATCTTGAGCTGTGGCATCTGCCACACTGCTTGTGCTGCCCCTAAGAGGTGGTTGTGGCATGGAATGGGGAAGGTGACAAGCCAAACCTGTATCCAGTGAGTTTATCCCCCTTTAAACAGCGCCCCAGGTACCTAGAGATAAGAGCAGTAATGGAGCAGATCCCTGAAATAAACAAGGAGTCTCTGGACCAATTTGACTGCAAGCTTTTAAACCCTTCCCTTCAAAAAGCAGCTGATAAACGACGGAAGGACCACTTCAAACGTCTCATTGCTGGCTGCATTGGGGTAAGCCCAATCCATTAGGGCTCGCAGTCCAGTTGTTTGTTGTCTAGGACTGTCGTGGGTAAACTCAAAAACCAACTAGTCACTGACTGGTGTGTGTCGGGGGCGGGGTGTCCTCTAACTGTCAGCCTGGACCCAGCCAAACAGTCACTGACATGTGTGGGGGGGTGTGAGTGTGTGTGGTGTCTCTAACTCACAGCCTAGACTCAGCATCAGTTTTCCTTTTTGTTTGCTACAGAAACCCTTGGGAGAACAGTTCCGAAAAGAAGTTCACATTAAGAATCTTCCCTGGCTTTTCAAAAAACCCAAACCCATGCTGGAGACAGAAGTGCTGGACAGTGAGGAGGGTGGACTGGCCACCATCTTTGAACCCTGAATCAAGCTTTTGGGCATCCTTCTCCGGCCTTGGTTGTCATCTCTTCTCCCCCCATGTAGCTAATGTCTAGGCCCTCCTCGCACTGCCACCTCACTTTCCACCAAGTCCGCCCGGAGGAGCTCAGGCCCAGGTCACGCCGGAGCAGAGTGGGTCCTGCTCGAGGCCTGAGTCGCCCTACTAAAGCAAGGGCGCTGGGACCACACCATTCCAGAGAGGTGGCCCGCCAGTCAGCTGCAGTTTGGGCTTTTCCAAGAAAAGCTAGAGCACAATGGCCTTTCCCCAAGCAGCTGCACAAGTGCAGACAGGAAGGACTGGGGTGCTGTGCTCAACCCCACTGACCGTGTGAGAGCAAGGACTCTTTCTTTTGGACTACAAGGGTCCCGCTTGAGCCCCTTGCTGCTGGGCTAACAGGGATCCTTCTCCACTCCCGTGGGCATGTCTGGCCTAGGTGCTACATGCTGACCCATGTATGGCCAGTTTTCTCATCTTTATCTAAAGCAAGAATCTGGCCACTTGGTGGGACCCATGGTACAGGCTGTTGCTAAAGTCTGAGTGCACTGTCCAGAGGACAAGAGCTAAGCAGATTTCAGTCTGACGCTGTGTTCCTTAAAGTGGACATCATGCCCTTCTATGGTTGACCTTCAGTGTCCCATGACACCAACCATACAAAAGTAATCGAGACCAAGTAGGCTTCTGACAAGCTAGCAAAGCCACTGTCCCTCCTGGGACTAGCTGAGTCCAGGTGCCTTTGAAAATCTCAATGGTCGTTTAAGCTTCTGAAGACTCAAGGGTCATTTCTAAAAGATTTTAAAGTTCCAGTCATAGCCAACGCTTTTGAGTCCTTAAGGTCCCTGGAAAGGGCACAGAGCAAACAAAGCAAGGTGGATGTGAAACCAGCCCTGGTCATTCTGACAGGCAGGTGTGACGTGTGTCTGCTGACAGGCCCACTGTCCACCCAGCCCCAGCTTTGACCTGGTGCGGACACAGTCATGCATGGCAAACTTGGAAAGTCAGAGCTGGGAAATAGCACCTAGAGTCGAGGTCACTGTCTACAGCTGCACAAGGCCGTCCTCCTGCTGGTGCTTGGGGTCTACAGATTGTAAAGGTGATCTATCTCAGTATTGCCCTCCAAACTTGATAGCTGCCTACTCCTGTCTGCTTAGGGCTATGGAGGATGTAGTTGTATTTATTATGTTGTAATATTTTTAACATCCTATGACTTCATGCTAGAAATTTTCTATTGTTTATAGAAACTTTTGTAGAAATGCTAACTCTAAAGTACATCTGCATGTCAGTAAAAAATCTGTTTCATACAGAAGGGCCCTATTTTCCTTTTTCAAACCAGTGACCCCTTCAAGCATTACACTAGGGGTACTAAACAGAAAGACCTGTTGATGAGCCACCCAAGCAAGCTTTTAAGCAATCAGATTTTAATCCCTGACCACCAAAACCTGGCACACACAACTAATCTGTCTTCTCTGGAGCTGATGGGCGACATGGCTGAAAGTAATGACAGCCATGTGGCTTCACTGGAAGCCCAGGAGATGGGTGGGTGACAGTGTACACTAGCTATAGCTTTCTGTGTCTCCCCTCAGCCAGCTTTCATAAACCCTTGGTCTTTGTTAATTCAACCTGCTGTGAGGCAAGGCTCATTATTAGACAAACAAACCTGAAAAAAGCCTGAAAACAAAAGAACTTTTGCTAAGATCAATTTATTTACAACAAAGGCCTTATAAAGGCATCTTAGTCTGTGGCACATTTAATAAAATGTATTGACTGGAAATGAGACTGGAATCGGACCTCTAGTAACACTGGGCAGTGGTGCAGCTGGGAAAGGTCACAGCCCAAGAGCAGGCACGCCCTCCCAGAAGTGCAGTGGGAGCTTCAGTCCATCTCAACTGCATCCAGTTCATCCAAGAATCGCCGGCACTTCCCCATGAGTATCTTGATGGCTTCACTCACCAACACATCTGGTGGCAAAACTCCAGTTGACTCCACAGAAACTAGAGACCAAAGGAAACACTCAGTCCCAGCAGGGTACCTTTAATGCAGGGTAGTTCTACATCCTATCCGGAGTACCCCCATCACTCACAGATATAATGGTCCCGCACACGGGCAAGCCGCACAGCCTTCTTGAGGTTCTCATGCCGGAAGATTTCCCTGCTGAAGGTATCCAGCCGTGCATTGGCAACCCTGGCCACTTTTCTACCTAAGGGAAACAGTATCACACCTTGTTTCCTTGTCTGCTACCTTCAGAGAAAACACCCTTAGGTCTTCATCACAGTCACCAGAACCTCACCTTGTACTTCCTGCACCTCAATCACACCGGGTGAGAAGCACTGGCGCAGCTCCTCAGCCGCTTCCCCTTCCACAGGCTCAAGCAGGGTGATGTCCGGCAGGAGCCTGTAGCTGGCTGTGGCCACTGGTGAGAACTTGGCATGGTCTTTGCCTGGGACAACACAAGTGCATTGGCTTTCTGACTGTTGGTGACTACACTGTTGAGATCCTGGTTCTACTGCACTACTACAGTCACTTGCCCCACCCCCAGGGCAGACTCACTAGGTTCTCACCAATGCCCTTGACGCAGTGCATGATCAAGTCAATTTCCTGGCCAGGCCGAAGCTGAGCGATGAGGATGTCATCATGCACTGGGCGAATTGCACCCTCCGGGAAGACATCAGCCTGGTTTCCCAAGGGGACCCATGTCATATGCCTGGTATACACTAGAGACAAATATGTCAGAAATCCCAGATCCAACAATTGGTCCCTCTGGCCTGTGGGTCCTCTCACCACGGCTCACCTTTGTGGTTCACATAGAGCTCATTGGGGTCTGAGGAATCCTTAGCAGCAGTGGGGTTCCTGGTACATCTGACCTGCAGCCGAAACTGCAGCGTATCTATCTCTGTTCCTTCTTCCTCTCCTGTACAAGTGAGAAAGCTGCAAGGTTGGTCTGGTTTTGAGACAGGGTTTCACAAGCCCTGGCTGTCTTGGAATTTGCTATGCAGGCCAGGCTGTCCTTGAACTCATGAGACATCTGCCTGCTTTCACCAGTGCTAGAAGTGAAGTTGTACACCACCATGCCTGGCCCTACTAGCTCTAATAACAGGCTAACAGGAAGGCTCACAGAGTGAGGGTTGTCCAAACCTGAAAACCTGAGTTCAACCCCTGTTAAGTGTGAAGGTGGAAAGAGAGCCTCTGAGTGCTGCTGGCACTGTGCTACGAGGTTGTACATAGTGACAGACAAAAGGTGGGACAGCTGTCCTCACAGGGGAAGGCCGATGTACAAGATGCCGACAAAGATTCCAGTAGTAGGCCTGGGATCTGAACCCTTGATACATTCTAGAACAGTTCTGCTTAACTGATAATCTCAACCTCTCAGCCTCACCTGGGTTCCGATATTCAAAGAGACGGGGATCAGCAAGAATGGGGATGAGCCCCAGGCGGTGAGCAAGGATCTCATCCTGGACAATGGACGTGTTGTTATACACCAAAACCTTTTCCACAGCCATTGTAGGTACCTGCCCAAGGACACAAAATCATCCAACTGACCTCCACCCATCCACTACCTGCAAAAGTAAGAGGGGCAGCTCTTTTTAACTTTGCCCTTTAATTTTTGATACAAGGTTTACTATGTAACCCAGACGGCACTCAGAAGTGTTTCTATTATAGGTGTGAACCACCCCACCTGCCCGGAAGGGATGGCTTTGGGAAACATGCCTACAAATGGGGTGATACAGTTTCCACACTCCAGCCCATGTTTTCTCATACCTCAGCTAACAGAATTCTCCGGAAGGCATTAGCAATGGCAGCATCAATCCCCACCATGTCGAACTCCAGGGTGCTTTCATCCATGTGCACCACGTCCACACGGAAATTCTAGAGGGATGAGAAAAACCCGATGGCTTGTTTCTCTTGAGTGGTCCATGCCTTGCTCCCACCCTGGCACTACCCCTCAATGTACCTCCACCCCTCATCCTAAAGCCAAGATGACCAGGAGACATTTTGTCTCCAGTCCTGTTCTTGGGGCAGGGGGCACTGTTTGTTTTTTACGTTTTTTGAGACAGGGTTTCTCTGTGTTGTCCTGGTTGTCCTGGAACTCACTCTGTAGACCAGGCTGGCCTCGAACTCAGAAATCCGCCTACTTCGCTGGGCAGTGGTGGTGCACGCCTTTAATCCCAGCACTTTGGAGGCAGAGGCAGGCGGATTTCTGAGTTTGAGGCCAGCCTGGTCTACAGAGTGAGTTCCAGGACATCCCGGACTACACAGAGAAACCCTGTCTAGAAAAAAACCAAAAAAAAAAAAAAACCCCAAGGGAAAAAAAAAAAGATTCACCTACTTCTGCCTCCTGAGTACTGGATTAAAGGCATGTGCCACTATGCCTGGCTTCCCAGATCTTCCCTAGACCACAGAGAAGCTACTGTACAAAATGTATAATTTCCCACACCATTTAGAACTGTTTGATACTTGCATTTCTGTTGTCTTTTTTTTTTTTTTTAATATATATGTGAATACACTGTCACTGTCTTCAGACACACCAGAAGGCGGCATCACATCCCATGAGCCACCATGTGGTAACTGGGAACTGAATTCAGGACCTCTGGAAGAGCAATCAGTGCTCTTAACCACTGAACCATCTCTCCAGTCCCTACCTTTATTTTTTTAATACCTACTTTTCCCAACTCTATATTCTCTTGGTTTCTGAAAACCAATTTCCTTTTTTTTCTTTTTGGTTTTTTTGAGACAGGGTTTCTCTGTATAGCCCTGGTTGTCCTAGAACTCACTCTGTAGACCAGGCTGGCCTCGAACTCAGAAATCCACCTGCCTCTGCCTCCCAAGTGCTGGGATTAAAAGCGTGTGCCACCACTGCCCGGGGAACACCAATTTCCTTATCTGATATTCCTTCTAAATTAAATTCCCTCTTCCACCCACCCAGTTAAAGTTACTTTCTCCCAGGTTCTAATCCCCTGGGTAACCTCCCTCACACTCCTGGCTCAAGTAAGCACATAGCAGCTCCTTCATCTCACTTCAGACATCATCCACTCAACCTGTAGACTTCACAAACAGGCATTTGAATGTACCATCGTTCTTGTTGTCCTGCTTAGCAAATGACACAGCCAGCAGTAAATGTGGCTGGAGAAACAGCTCAGCAGTTAAGAGTTCCTTACTGCTCTTGCAGAAGAACTCGGTTTGGTTCCCAGCACCCAGTGGGGCCTCATAACCTCCTCACACTGCCGGAATCACCAATACATGGTGGTGCACAAATACACAAGCAGGCAAACACGCATACTAAGTTTTAGGTTCCTCAAGGCACAAAGTCCTTTCTCTCACACATTGTCCTCACCAAAGCAGTGGTCCGCATCAGCTAGTTATCACTCCTTTACTCCATTACCACTCTCTGGAGTTCACCTGTGCCCTTTTCAGCCTCCATACACTAGCTGGCAGATTTGCCAGAATTCATTCCCTCCCAGCTAGCAAGATTGCAAAATTTTATCAGTCTGATGAAAAATTCTAAACTGGGCTTGATGGCCCATGCCTTTAATCCATTACAGTGCAGGAGAGGCTGAGCAGGTGGATCGATCTGAGTTCAAGTCTAGCCTGGTCTACAGAGGGAGTTCCAGGGCTAAACAGAAACCCTGTTTCAAAAAGACAAAATAAAAGTTCTCACCTGCAGAGTCTAAAAATGCATCCCAATCTTATCAGTCATGCGGATGGACTTACAATAGTGAACCGCTGGGGCTGGCTCAGAGCAAGCCTTATACAAGCGTTTCTAACGAAGCTCCACTTAGGCCTTCGCCGCTCAGCTTTTACTCACAGCTTAATTCAAATGTCACGCCCTTCAGTGACCTGTAACTACGTCCCTTCAATTGGCTGGATTAAGTGCATCATCGATTCCTCACCCGGCCTTCTTCATCGCCGTTTCACCGCACTGGGATAGCTCGTTTACGGGGTCCACCATCCCACCGCATGAACGTGTTCCACGGACAGTCACCGAGTCTGGCGGCCCGTCCAGGGAGCACCTAGCATATGCGTGTTTCACGAAAACAGCGACGCCCAACCTAATCCGGGAGGAGGTCTGGCCTCCGCCGGCCCGACCCACCTTCTCGAAGCGGTCCTGGTCCCAGGCATCATCATAACCGGAGTAGTTCCCGGGAAAGTCAGTGGTGTGGACCTAGAGCCGACAGAAAGGCAGTGAGGCCAGGCCCCACGCCCGCCGTGCCGTCCCCATCCCTCCCGCGCCCCACTCTCTTACATTGCGAACCCCAAACTCTCCTAGAACCACGCGAGTCCGCATCTCCTCCACCGCGTCAGCCGCCGCCATCTTCCACCCTTCGCCGCGAGCGGAGGCGCCGAGTCCGCGCGAGCGTGCCCGTGTGCGTGCTTCCGCGCATGCGTGCGTGCGGCCCGCCCCCGTCTCCTCAGCAACGCCCGGGCTCCGAGGATCTTGAATGTCGCGAGATCTCGCCCCGCCTCTGTCCACGTCCTTCACTTCCGGACGTCAATTGAGGCCAAACATCCGGGTTTCTCACTTTTGCGTTCCGGCTGCTTCTACCTCGCCCCGTCGCTCCTCTGAACCTTTCCCTCCCTCGGACCCGGGTCTCACACTATTCCCACGCGCGCGAGCTTCAGCGACGGGAAGCCTCGAGGGACATGGCGACTCCGGCGGCGCCGGCCAGCGGCGTCCGAAATGGTGCTGGCCCAGAATGGGGAGGCTTCGAAGAAAACATCCAGGTATTGCGTCCGGAGTGTGGTTGCTATTCTCTCGCGCGGCTTGGAAGGCGGCTCCGTTGCAGCACCGTTCTGTCCCCTCTGAGTCTTCCACGCGAGAGTGTGCAGAGCTTGTGCCGGCGTGAAAGGGCCAGACTGAGGCTCCAGCGGGCCTCGGGTCTCCGCCTGCCCGGCCGGGGCTGTGCAGACGGGCTGGGAGGTCTGCCTGGAGCAGGCAGAGTGTGGGGCTAGAGGCTAGGATCCACTGGCACCCCTAAAAATAGGCTTGTTTGAGACTTGGGAAAGGCACATGGGCTTTTTTTTTTTTTGCAACTCTTTGGAGCTCTCAGGGGAAAGTAGGAGAACAACGTGAATTGAAAAATGGTTAGTAGGTTTCCTGGACTACAAAAATGTCGCTGCCAAGACAGTATTGCCAGCAATAAAAGAGTATGTATGGCATGGCACAGTGGGTCGCAGTCCCAAGCCATGCCCTCGTCGGTGGAAGAGCCAAGCTTCAAACTGTCAGATGAGCAGAGGAAGGAAGGATGCTACGGAAGGGAGGGCCCCTCACTCTAGGAGCTGTTGTCTTCACAGGGTGGGGGCTCGGCTGTGATTGATATGGAGAACATGGATGATACCTCAGGCTCCAGCTTTGAGGATATGGGTGAGCTGCATCAGCGCCTGCGGGAGGAAGAAGTAGATGCTGATGCAGCTGCCGCAGAGGAAGAGGACGGGGAGTTCCTTGGCATGAAAGGCTTTAAGGGACAACTGAGCCGGCAGGTAGCGGATCAGGTAAGCCGATGGAGAAGAGGACCTACGTATGTCCTAGATTGATACAGAGACGGGGCAACAGTCTAGAGCCAAGAGTTTTAACAATAGCCATCTCCCTTCAGATGTGGCAGGCTGGGAAGAGACAAGCTTCCAGGGCCTTCAGTTTGTATGCCAACATCGACATCCTGAGACCCTACTTTGATGTGGAGCCCGCCCAGGTCCGAAGCAGGTGAGGAACCCTCTCTGAAACATCCGTCCTCACATCTAGACCCTCATCCAGACTTCAGTCAGATTTAGAGCCCCGCGCTCTGCTGGGCTGCCCTACTTGTAACCCTATCACTCTGGTCACCGAACGTGTTGCTGAATACATTGTGAAAGGTACAGTTGGCCAGGTCCTCCATCAAGTGCGCTACCCGGCTTCCCTCCACGCCTAGTTTAAGCAGCACTCACTTCGTTCGCATACCTCCCTCGTTGGTCCTCACCTGGACTCCCAGACAACTCTTTCCTCTTAGAGTTAGCTCTTCAAACTGCAGTGCATTCTTATCCCTGAGCCTGTCTCCCCAAACACCAACAGCTCCACAAAGGAAGCTCTGCTGTCTTTGTACCCCATACCCTCAGGCAGCAGAAGAGACTGCACCTGAATATCAGAGCATAGTCATTAACTTGTTTATCAAAAACTGGATTCGATCCTGGCTTCATTCTTCGCTCATCCTTTAACCAGAGCTAATAGAAAAGCTAGACCCCACGGGGCAAGTGTCCGTTGAGATTTTATTCTGTGTGGAGCACTATCCTGACAATATCTGATTTCTCTGTGAAGATGGTGGGGGGCGGGCTTGGCGTTGAGTGCCGTTTCACACAGGAGGGACACTGAAACCTAGAAAGACTTCGGGTCCAAAGGGGAAGGCTTACCAAAGGAAGTAATATCTTAACTAAAAAGAATAGTTCAAGAAACATTTCTAAAAACAAGAAAAACCCATTACCGTAGCTATAGGCAAAGGAAGAAATGATCTTTTTTTTCCTGTGTGAATTTTTAATACCAGTTCAAGTATATTTTTCCAGAAAAATGCTCAGTGCATTTAGTTGTAGGAATGAGGAATAGTAGTGAGGAGAGGCAGGGAGCGGGTGACTGGACAGTTCCTGGGGCTTCTCTGCCTGGCCTCTGTAGGCCATGTAGGTAAATGGTCAAATCCAGGTTTCCACTCACCTCAGTTTTGAGGGTTGTCCTTCCCCTCTCGTCCAGCATGTCCTCTGGGTCAGCCCTCTTTCTGGCAGTAGAGCCGTGAGTTAAGTTTCCGACCCTGCCCTCCAGAACACACTTAATGCTCCTGCTCTCATCTCTCCTCCTCTCCCAGGCTCCTGGAGTCCATGATCCCTATCAAGATGGTTAACTTCCCCAGGTGAGGAGAAAAGGCTGCAGAGCAGGGGAGGGTGGCCACCAAGCTAAGCCTGGGTTGCAGTCTCTAGTGAAGCGTTACTGAATTGACAGAAAGTCGCAGGCGAGCTCTACGGACCTCTCATGCTGGTCTTCACACTGGTCGCCATCCTCCTGCACGGGATGAAGACTTCTGACACCATCATCGTAAGCAGGACCCAGGCCCTGGGGAAGGCGGGTAGCTGGTGGAGGTTGAAAACTACCTAAGGCTGTGAAGGCAGAGTGAGACAGGAGCAGCCCCTGCAGAAAAGGCCCCACGGAAGGCTGAGACCAGAGATCTCTCAGCCTAAGCAGAGCCTTTACCCCACAGCGAGAGGGCACCCTCATGGGCACAGCCATCGGCACCTGCTTCGGATACTGGCTGGGCGTCTCGTCCTTCATTTATTTCCTTGCCTACCTGTGTAATGCCCAGATCACCATGCTCCAGATGTTAGCACTGCTGGTAAGGAGCTGAGCCTGGGGTTGGGCAGGGGGAGCCTAAGAAGGTCTGCTGCTCTCCAGGTCTGTGGACCTGGGATGGGAGGAACAAGCTAAAAGACCCCCACCTTGGGGCCAAGGGCAGTCCAGCCTGAGTGATGGTGCTCTCATCTCCCGCCAGGGCTACGGTCTCTTCGGGCACTGCATAGTCCTGTTCATCACCTATAACATCCACCTTCATGCCCTCTTCTACGTCTTTTGGCTGCTGGTGGGTGGGCTCTCCACCCTGCGCATGGTAAGCTGAGCAGGTTTGCTATCTGCCTCACGAAGGGCTCTAGAAGGATGTGTTGACAGTTCTGCCCTGGGCTTGGAGCATCTGCTTCATCCCTCACTTTGAAAATGGGCCTTCTGAACTGTATACCTGTGGCCCTAGGTGGCAGTGTTGGTGTCACGGACTGTGGGCCCTACCCAGCGGCTGCTGCTCTGTGGCACACTGGCTGCCCTGCACATGCTCTTCCTGCTCTATCTGCACTTCGCATACCACAAGGTGGTCGAGGGTGAGTGCCAGCGGAGTGAGGAGAGGCAGTGGGCTGGGCGAGCTGACCTGCCCAGCCAGCTCTCATTCACTCTCCATCCTTCCTCCTCTAGGGATCCTGGACACCCTGGAAGGCCCCAATATCCTACCCATGCAGAGGGTCCCCAGAGACATCCCTGCTGTGCTTCCTGCTGCCAAGCTTCCTGTCGCTGTGGTCAATGCCACCGCCAAGGCAATAGCAGTGACCTTACAGTCACACTGACCCTCTCTGAAATCCTTGGCTGCCCTGACCCCCAGCTCTGGGGCGGAGGAAGATTAAAGGACAGTACTGAGGATATATGTCTGCTGAGGTCTGCAGCCACCAAGCTGTTGCTACCTAAACACCTCCTAGGCACCAGGCTTGGCTTCTGAAGGGCACAAGGCCAGGAACTCATGGCTAGGACTGCGTCTCTGCAGCCAAGTGCAGAATATGGGTCAGCTCTTCTGAGACCCACCAACCCCTTTGTCTCTCCTTCCCCTCCTGCCTTGCTAAATATAGACTTGGTAATTAAAAATACTGATTGAAGTCTGGGCCTGCAGCTCCTGTTCCAGCCATCCTCCTGCCACCCACCCTGATGGGCTGGAGACGCTTGGCCCACAGAGCAGAAGAGCCCACAATCCTCATATATGTACCCCAGGCCTAAGTCTAGGCAACAGTGACACATTTCCACCTACAAAGACCTGCAGCTGGGCCATCATGAGACAGTGTCCCCATGGAGCTGACATTTGAAGCCAAGCACAGTCTTACGAGGCTTTAGTTTTCTGAAGATTTTTCTAAGTGTTAACGACCACCATCCTTAACCTCCACTGAAGTGAGTTCAGGCTAAGCCTGGGTGCCTTCCTTTTAGTCTCGCTCGGTGCACAGGAAGGGCCTCCACAGCAACCTAATCCACAGAGAGCTCCAGACCGTCAGGGCCAGAGACCCTGGTTCAACAAAAAGTGAATTTGGGATGCTGGAGTCAAGCTGCTCACTGCTTAAATGTAGCCACTGCTCTTGCAGGGTTATCTACAGTCTAGACTTGGGTTCCAGCACCAATGTTGAATGGCTCACAGTTGCTTTTAACTCCAGCCCCGGTTCCCCCAGGACCTCTGAGGGCACCTGTACTCACTGCACAGGCACATGCATAAACATAATTAAAAATAAAAGGGCCTGGAGAGACGGCTCTGTTCAAGAGTGTACTGTCCTTGTAAAATACAAGGATTCAGTATTCAGTGCTCAGCATCCATGGTGGGTGGTCAGATTTTCTTGAAACTTTAGCACCCTCTTCTGGCGTCTGCAGGCACCTGCACACCTGTAGTATTTTAGTAAAATACAGTTAACAGAGGAGTAGGGCAGGTTTTTTGCGGGAGGAGAATGTGGGTGGGATAAGGTCTCACTATGTAGCTCTGGCTTTATGGAATTCAACATGTAGACCAGAGGTCCACCAGCCTCTGCAACACGAAAGCTGAGATTAAAGGCGCATGCCTATGTCTGACTCATTCTTTCTTGTTTTTGTTTCCTGAGACAGGGTTTCTCAGTACGGCCCAGGCTGTCTTGGAAACTCTGTAAATCAAGCTGGCCTCGAACTCAGTGACCCGCCTACCTCTGCCTCCCGAGTGCTGGGATTAAAGGCGTGCGCCACCACGCCCTTCTCTGACTTTTTTTTTTTTTTTTTTAAGGAAAACGGCAGTTCCTCTGCATACTATACTGTCCCGTTGCACTAATGAAGCCCCCATTGCAATCAGAAAACTCAGCTGCACTGTGGCAGCAGCGGCTTTACACACCCCCACCCCACCCCGATCCCCACAGCTCTGGGATGATCTGACACACTCTGATTTGGGCAACCGCATTTTCCTGTACGTTAAAACATCTTCGAAGGTGGTTCGCTTGCCCTAGCCTAGAGATCCTGCCCCACGCAACCATATTGACCGGGAAGTCCCTGTGGACTGGAATCCCCACGCACGCTACGCCTCGCGTCACGGGGACATGGGGGCAGGGCGCGACCGGATTAAAGAGCCTATCGACTTCCCAGCCGGACTGATTATCCAGGGTCTTGGCGACGGCGCTGAGTCTCCGGATTTAGACCTCAAGAATGGAGAATAAGTAAAAAGAGGCCGAAATGACATCAAAAGATGTCTCAGCGCGACTCGTCTCCACCCTCCCCACTCGAGACTGCATCCTTCTACCTTCTTTCCGCGCTGTCAGGCCCTCAGATCCTAGCTCTTTGCCCTAAGACGAGCATCGCGCGCCGGCCGCGTGGTCCACGCGGGGACGGGGAGGCGGGGCGAGGGCCAGTGACGCAACCGTTGCCATAGGAACTCGCCGCCTGCTCCGGCGCAGCAGCTGAAGCTGAGCTGCATCCCGCCCCGGCTGTCCCCGAGAGCCGTGCTGCCGGGCCCGGGGCCCGCAGAGCGGGCGCGGCCCCCAAAGCCGCGAGGGAGAGGACCAGCGCGGGGTGGCTGCAGCTCGGTCCCCGGCCGCCCCGGACCCCGCGCCGCTCCCCCTCCGCGCCTCCGCACCCGTGCCCGCGCCTGCTTTCGATCCCGCCGCGGCCCGGGCGCGCTTCGTCGCCGCCACGGCCGCCGTTGCCTCGGCCTCCGCCGCAGCCTCTGCTGCCTCCGCCTCCGCTCCCGCCGCGACCCAGCCGGGACCGCGACCTGAGTCCCTGCCCCGCCCCCGCCCGCCCCCGGGTCAACTTCTGCCCAGGCCGGGACACCGGCGCCAGCCTCCCCGAGGCCCAGCCGTGGGGCCATGCTGCCTAGCTCCATCCAGATTTCGGGGGAGCCGCTGTCAGGCGCCGAGGTGCGGGACATCTGCCGCGGCCTGCGCGATAACGCGGTGCGCCTGCTCTCGCTGCGCGGCTGTCGCCTGTGCGACCGAGACTTCGGCCGCATCTGCCGGGCCCTAGCTGGAGCCACGTCCCTGGCGCAGCTCAACCTTAACCTGGGCGTCGTGTCTAGTCCCAGCCGCATCAAGCAGCTGGCAGAAGCGCTACGGACCAACCGCTCCATCCAGTCCCTCTTGTGAGTGTGTCCCCTCGCAAGGGGGTCCCGGCCACTGCCTCCCTCTACACACCCTCCACCCCCGCCTGTACCTCCACATTACCTTTCCAGTACCTGTTTTTCCCATCGTCCTACTTTCGCAACCTCTGATGCACATCTCATCTCTGGGTCCACCACACCCTCCCAGAAACATGCATCGGTTCTAGACTTTGCTCCACATGCCAACCTTCAAAGAGAGCTGGGACACGGAGATCCCTGCCTAGTAGGGAATGCTGTCATCCCCACCCCACCCCACAAGTTATTTCATTGTGAAGCCCCTCGTTTCTGAGGAAGGGTCGCCTCTCATGGAGACTACAGACGAGTCCTTCCAGCCCTACCCGCTAAGGATCTCAGAGGACCATGGGCATGTGTGCTGGCTCCAAAGTCCACTGTCCCACACACCCCTCCCCGTGCAATGTTCTTATCAGTTCCTGCCCCAGAAACCAAATTCCCTTTCCATCGTATTCCTTCAAATCTAGGATTTCCATTCTTCCTTCCCATTCTTGTCTCGGGGAGGGGCAGCTTTCCCAAATAGATGAGGCTGGTTATACATAATTAATCTCATCTCAACCTTCAGCCTACATGGGAGCCCACTGACAGATGCGGGACTGGCCTTGCTGAACCCAGCCCTGGCTCTCCACCCTGCCCTTGTGGCTCTTGACCTGGGGGACTGCATGTTGGGTGATGAAGCCATCAACCTCATCTGTGGCCTCCTCCCTCCAGACGGGCCAAGTCTGGTGAGCAGGGCCCTACTGAGTGCATGGGCTAGCGTGATTGACAGACTAAATGCAGAGAAGGGGGTGTGGCCCAGTGCTGAGAGCCGGGAGGGTGCAGCAAGAATTCCTTTCTACCTGTCTCAGGAAGGGAGAAGCGTAGGAACTGAGCAGAGTGGAAACTGATCCAGGCAGGGGAGGCGTGAGTAGGTCCCTAACTGCTCTAGACTGCTGTGGTTGGGGGCAGAGTGGCTCCCAGCCACCAGGGTTACCCCATAGACACAGGGTAGAGAAGGGCCTCGCTTTACCCATCCTGGATTCTCACTGTGCTGCTGCTTAGGTCTGAAGGAGCTAACCCTGAGCGCCAACCCTGGCATCACCCCTAAGGGCTGGAGCCGCCTCGCCATTGCTGTGGCCCACAGCTCCCAAGTCCGCGTCCTCAACCTGGACTACAACCCCCTGGGTGAGCTTAAGACCATTCCCCTCAATGTTCACTGCTGCTCTGTCCAAAAACCTCAGCTCATCAGTTGCCATAGTAACAAGGGAGGGAGGGTGAAGGAGAACCCCCAGGGGTCTTGTAAGGGAGCCATCCTGCATGGTATCAGATTGACCAACAGGTAGGTAGGTTTAAACCTAGATCAAAATCTAGATCTGACTTGTTTCATCTCATTTGCTCCCTTTCTGGCTAGGCAAAGGATTAACAGACCTCTGTTTTCCCAGATGGCTAAGCGTTTATGCTATCTTCCTAGGTGACCATGTGGCGGGGATGCTGGCTGTAGCTGTGGCCTCAAGCCGTACCCTAGAAGTCCTAGACTTGGAGGGCACAGGGCTCACCAACCAGTCGGCTCAGGTGAGAAGCCATCATGTTTTGGAGACAAGTTAGGGGACAGGGTAACTTATTGTCTGGGACATATCCAAGGCTGTCCTGTTGGATCCAAGGACTGCCTAAACCGTGTTTTTTATTTTTTAAGTTTTATAACTTAATATTTATTATTTTATGTGAATGAATGTTTTGCCTGTGGAGGCCAGAAGGTGGTGTCAGATCCCTGGAACTGGAGTTATAAATGTGATGAACAGTGATATGGGTGCTAGGAATTGAACCCTGGTCCTTAGGAAGAGCGGCTACTGCTCTTAACCACTGAGCCATCTCTCCTGTGTTTACTCTGTTCTGTGCACATCTCTCCTTTCCCAAGACCCTGCTGGACATGGTAGAAAATTACCCAACAGCTTTGCGGAGCCTGGTGTTGGCTGAGAACAGCATTAGCCCAGAGCTGCAACAGCAGATCTGTGACCTCCTGTCTGAGGGGGAGGAAGAGGAAGAGATGGCAGGAGGAGCCGCAGACACCCAGGAATGGGGGAGAGGGCGGGAGCCTACTGCCCACCCTCGGGGTGGCAGCTCCTGGATGTGCCCCAGTGGTAAGAATCTGGAGAATGGATGAGGGTTACTTCTGAAAGATTTGGATAAAGGCGGTGGTGGTGGGATTTGTGATGTCTGCCAAGTTGTGAATGATGGCCTGAGCATCCTTCTGCCCTTCCGCAGATCCCAGTTCTCAGATGGTGCTAATGACATCAGGACTCGGGGACAGTCTGTTGGCTGAGACCGAGATGTGACTCTCTGCTTGGACTTCTGCGCACCATTACGTTTGTCTGTGTCCCCACTGCCTTCCTCCACAGGGCAGGGAAAGGCCCTGGCTGGGGCTCTGGGAGCTCCTGGTAGTGGTACAAGGCTCTGGAAGCTGTCATTGGGCAACAGCCTTGAGGGGTGGCGGGGGGGACTTGAACCCAGGGTATTCACTTTGAACTTGGCAGCTCTGGCTGCAACCCGCTGGCTCGGAACAGATTTTATAAACTCCACAACCTGACTTGCAGCGGTAGTCACTGGGGGATGACCAGTGGGGGTTGGAGGGGAGGACTGGCAGCACCACTGATCAGCCTTAGGGGTGGTATGACTCTGCAGCTCAGATTCCAAAAGGTCAGCCTAGGTGTAGGACTGGAGGTCCTGGGATCTCAGAAGCCTGAAGATGGAGTCAAGGGCTGGGCTGAACTGGACCTTCCTTCTTCAGGGAGACTTATTATTAGCCCCTGCCGTTACCTGAGCACCCCTCTGCCCCGTGCCTCGGACTGAGTGCAGCCAGGCAGATGGGGTAAAGAGGAACCTCTGGCAATGACTAGGAAAAGTTGGACAAGAAATACTTAAGGGCTGGAGATGTGCTCAGTAGTTGATACGTAACTCCAGCTCCGGGGCACCCGTGCATAAGTGCACACACTCACAGCCACTAAGTGTTAGCTGGGCATAGTGGTGCATACCTTCAACCCCACCACTCTGGAGCAGACAGGTGGATCTGGGAGTTTGGGGCCAGCTAGTGCTACCTGAGATACCACTGCAATAATAAAAGCAAGAAGGGAGTTAAAGTGAGAAGGAGAAAGGCAAATTAAGTCTTACCTATAAAATAAGTTTTATTTGATTTTAAAATAGTCATTATTATGTGAAAACTTCCCAAATCTGGGAGTAACAGTCTAGAGCCAAGGTTAAGAGGGGGCCAGGCCTCACACCTAGAATCTTGCTTGAGGCCCCTGAAGTCACGCCCTCCCTCTGGAAGGGAGGGTGGGAACAGCCGAGGGGAGCCCTGAGTGAGTCCACCCTTGTCTCTGGGGCCAGCTGAGGAAGAGTAACAGAGGTCGGCAGCACCAGCGGTACCCTCCCTAACAACCAGAGCTCTCAGATATGAGAGGGATGGAAATGAAAACTGACAGGCCGCCCATCACTTCCATGGCAACAGCGGTCTGACTGACTGGAGGAAAGAGCTTGGGAATCAAATGACTTGTTACCCTTGGAGAATAAATATTCCAAAGGAAAAAAAAAAAACCATCAGGCAAGCCGGCACCAGTCAGTGCAAACGCAGTTCCAAGATTTTGCTGTGGGCCACTCACAGAGCTGCCCAGGTCTGAAGAAGAGTCTGCAGCCTGGAGGTGGTGGCAGAAGGCAGGCAGGCCTAGCTGAGCAGGGTGCCCTGCTCCTGGGCCTGCGTTAGGCTGTCCTTGCGGTGCAGGTGGTGTACTCCCATTCTCTTGGGGCTACGCTGGGGGCGGCTGGAACTGGGGAGAGACCAGGCCCTGCCATCAATGTGGGAAGGGCCAGGTCCCCCCTCTGTATCCCCTTTATCAGGCAGCAGGCTCTGGCGCTCTTCCTCGGGGCTGACAGGCATGTTCAGCATTTCCTCTTCCTCTTCTTGAAGAAAGCCAGAGTCAGGTTCTGTTGGCAGTACGAGTCCGCGCTCACGGTGCGGGGAAGGTGGGGCGCTGCAGAGTGGCCCGGGGAGAAATGCAACTGCAGCTCGGGCAGTGTGTCTCGTCCAAAGGCTGTGCGCTGGACCACAGCCGCAGGGGGCGGGGTGCGGTCCACAAATGCACGCTGCCAGCTGGCCAGCAGGTCCTCCTCAGAGCTGGCCGAGCTAGCCGGGGCACTCAGTGCTGAGGGAGCTGGACTAGGCTGGTGATGGGGTGACCCTTGGGCTGAGACAGGACTGCTAGGCACAGGGCTGTGGTGGGCCCGCTCACTGCCGTCCTCCACCAGGCTCAAGGAGATGGCCTGCCGAGTGGCATAGGTACAGTTGGGGAGGGGGCTGTTTCGAGGAATTCGGATCTTGTCCTCAGAGAACTCTATCACCTTCCTACCAGGGTACAATGGGTGTGGTGGGGATGGGGTAGGGTAGGGACTCAACTTGTCAAAGGCTGGCAGGGGCAGCTCGTCCTCTGGGGAGCCCCCTGCAGTACTCACAGAGCAGCATTCCCCATTGGGTTGTGGAGAGTGGCTGCCTGGGGTTGGAGGGCTGGCTGGGTCACCCCCACTCATGTCCACATGCACGAACACATCCTCAGCCAAGGGGCGTCCAGCACTGCCCGACTGGGCTGAATTGAGCAGCAGAGACTCAGGCTTCTCTAACACCCGGGCAATGACCGAGGTGGGCACCACAGCCCCTGGGGCCAGGCTGGAAGAAGGGCTGGGGCTGGCAACCTCCTGAGCACTGCGCAGATGTTTCCGAACCATGTCCTGTAGCTCACAGGGCAGCTAGGAGAAGAGAAGGGAGAGAGAGAGATGAACGAGTCCCACCAAGGATAGCCTGACCCACAGGAAAGGCGCCAGGCACCGTGTCCTAGTTAACCCTGTAGACGGCTTTGAAGCTCCTACACAACCTCACCTCAGAGAGAAAAACAAATGGCAGGGATAAAAGAACTTGCAGCTAACCAGATCCACTGCTGAGACCTTGCGGTAGCTGCAGCTCTGTGGGGTCAGATCAGCCTTGACTTTGAGACTTGGAGTCAGAGGCTTTGCTCCTGAGAGGAGTAAGGTCAGACCGGTTTAAATGCCTCCTCAGTCTGAAGAGCACCTTACAGAAACACTAAGCCAGCCCCAACACTAGCAATGGGCCCTCAGCAGCATCCAGGACCTCGACAGGGGACAAAGGGAAGGACAAGTCGAAAGGGGTCAGAGGAAGCAGAATGACAGAGACAAAGAAGCTAGATAGGGTCCCGACACGGCCAGAACAGTGCCAGGCAGGCGTGTCACTCACATCAGCAAACTTGTGGTTCCGGAAGTGGGACTTATTGCACTTGAGGAGCTGTACAGCCAAGTTGCAGTCCAGCCGGTACCGCTCCTGGAGACATGGAGCTGCTTAGAGCCCAGCCCGCCCAAGGGTCTAGGACACAGCCAGGCTGAGGTTAGAGCCCAGCCCGCCCAAGGGTCTAGGACACAGCCAGGCTGAGGATGCAAACATACATTGAGCTCTTCGAGTTTATTGATGGTGTTCCTGGCATCCAGTAGCTTGTTGGTCAGCTCCACAATCTCCCAGTCCAGCGTCTTCCTGTCCATCTCCGCCTTCTTGATCTGAGGCACAGACTTATGGTAAACACAGCCCAAACTCCATACAGTCCTCTCTCCCTCCACCACCTCCTTGCCCAGAGACATAAGGCCACAGGTGCTAGGGCAGCCAAGGCAGACAGAGCAGACAAATGACAACAGACAGAAAGACACTGGGCATTTCCCCTGCTCTGCTGCCCACAGGAGGGAGCTTTCTGAGTAGGACCTGAGGCCATGGAACCCAGGAGAGAGGCAGTCTAAGAACTACCCATCCTTTGAGGGAGCTTGAGGGACTCTAGGCACCAGGCAAGGCACTGACAGCCTAGAGGCAGTAGCCGCAGCCAGGACTGAGCCTGTGTGAGCTGCTGGCTCCAGGATCAGGCTAGGAGTGGAGCGCCCATGAGATTAGCTGGACGGTCAGGGAAGAGCTGCGGGATGGGACGAGGAGCAGACTCTGATCTTCCAGTCTCTTAGTGTGTACCTATAGCCTGGGCCTGCCGCCCCCGCGGCCGAAGCTGGGAATACTGAGGGGTCACCCGTGCCTCTGCTGGAGCCATGAGCAGAACCTCAGCTCTAGCTCTTTCCCAGGAGGGAGGCACTGTGGGCCTCACAGTGACAGGAAAAGAGAGGATGTGTTCAAGGGGCAGAGGGAAACAGCCAAGACCCCCCACAATTCCTGACATGGACCAAGGAGGCCAGGGCCAGGGAAAACACACAAACTCAGACGCAACTGCAAAAATCCAGCTGTGGCTAAGAGAGGCCTGAGAGGAGAGTGCAGCAGCAGCGGTGGCAGCATAGGGAGACGAAGAGAGAAGAGAAACAGTGTGAGCATTATAGCTGTCCTGCCTGACACAGCACACTGCGGCCCCCTCCCCACCACTGCCCTCCCCTCCCCTCCCCTCTCCAAGCCCCCAGGGTGAGTGGCAACCCGCCCCCCAAGTCTTAGCCCATGGCTATTCTGTGGGAGCAGTGCCAGCCAAACTGCTAGTACGGTACCCAGCACAGTACCAGTGCGTGCAGCTTGTCCTCGAGCTCCTGGTTGGTCCGCTGGGACGCTGTGTAGCTGTTCTGCAGCCTACACAAGCAGACAAGGCAGAGAAAGGCAGAGCCCTGGTCAAGTCCTGCTCTCCAGGCCCCACGGACCTCTTCTACATGGGAGTCTAGGAGCGCGCCTCTCCTTCCAGTATCTGGGTTACTAAAGTCCAGTGCGAGCTGAGGCTCTTCCAGCTAACCTGAGTGGGGAGATGCTCCCACAAATGGGAGACATTTGGCCCCTTGGTCCACACCTGCGGAATTTGTCCTTAAACTTGTCCAGCTCCTCACGGCTCTGTCCTAACTCCAGTTCCAGGCAGTCGTGCCCTATCTCCAGCTCTCGCTCCAAGGCCTCAGTGCGTCTGGTGGCCGAGGCCAGGCGTCTGCGAAGTTCTTCATTCTCCTGCTGCAGAAGTCTGGGGTAGGGGGCAGGCAACCATCAAAAACTGCTAACCCTAGAGCAGCAGACAGGACTGAGAAATGAGCAGACAGGCATGTGGGTTCCTTTAGTCTAGGTAAGGAGACTGAATACACAGGCCCTCTGGCCGGGAGAGAGGTAGGAATGAGTGTATGGTGCAGAATACTGCAGATGGCCCCCAGTATAGACAACTACTAGGTCAGAATCAAAGGTGACAGCCAGCGGGCACCAAGCCCCACAGCTCCTGTTTCCCCTTCACAATCAGCCGTCTCCATGATTAATCTCTTGGGAATCCAGGCCAGCACTGCTGTCCTCCAGGACTCATGCCTGACGGACAGGGCATGCAGAAGCCGGCGCAGGCGGGTCACTGTTTTCTGCAGCCAGGACCTGGACAAGGACTCTGCAAGGGCAGGCCCTCAGCTCATGGATCAAATAAACCCATTCCCAGGATGAACCCGAACAAGCCCCAGCCCCACCTTTCCCTCCGCTGAGCACGAGCAGTCCATGGGCTGCATGTGGGGGGAAGGCTGTGCTGCAGCCCAACACAAAACCATAAACTCACTTAAAAGTAATGCTTTCCTGCAGTTTGTGGTTGTGTTGTAATTCAAGTGTATGTTCTTGAGCATGAATAACTGTGGGTCACAGCATCATGCCACAATGTTAGAGGTTGGAAGGCCAGATGTAAGGAGGAGCCTGGTGGGACTAATAGCCCAGCAGGGAATGAAAAGGGCACAGTACACAGTCCAGTGATAGGCAGTCAATACTCACTTCATCCTCTCTGCGTCAGTCAGGGACTCCTGAACAAAAAAGAAGAAAACCTGAGACACGGCTCCAGAGCACCGACCTCCTGGTGGACTCATACTCCAAATAGCCCTGGAAAAGGCCATGTCACAGAAAGAGTGATAGGTCCTCCAGAGATGGATGAAATCCAGAAACGTCTGGATAAGTTTACAGGACTCTCTCCCATGTCAACCAGAAAATTCTAGAACCTCTTCCAACATCTACCTTTAATCCTAAAGCCGTCTTCAAAGGGAACTAGGTACCCATGTTACCTACCCCTAAGGGTACAGTACAGTACCTCAGCTGTCTGCCAAGCTCCTCATAAAACGGCACAGACTTTCCAAGGAAGTGAGGAAGTCAAGCCAAACTTTTAAAAGTTTTGACAGCAGCCTCTCAGGACCTACAGAGGGCCTTGGAGATTGAGGAGGAAAACTTGAATGGCTGGCGAGCTTCTGGGGAACAAAATGCTATGGCTTTGTGGTTGGTGAGTGTCTGTAGATAGGCTCTCAGACTGTCTAGGCTGAGCTCGAACTCACCAAGTAACTTAAGGTGACCTTGAACTCCTGATCTTCCTGCTTCCATCGTCCAACATAACTTTGTACCACCAAACCATTTTGTCTTGCTGACCCCCTGCCCCAATTGTTCTAAGCTCCTACAATGGCAATGACCCAAAGTCAGAGCCCAGCCACCCAGAGCAGGCTCAAGCCATGCATGAGGGACACACAGTTATGACTTCAGACGTCTACTGCAGGTCACGGCTCAGACCATGGACTCTCGAGCCTGACCCTGGATCTGACCCTACTCACAGTACACAGTGAAACTTCACCTCCGAGACTGCTCTGGGCATGGGGAGGGGGAGAGCACTAAGAGCTGAGTAGACCAGCCAGTCTTGAGAGCCAAACACTCTGGAGAGTCAACGAGAGTGTCTGGCAGTTGAGCACAGGCCTCCTAGGAACACGGCTGACATGGTTCCTGACAGAGTATGAGGTCATCGAGTCAGCTAAACAAAGGAAAACTGGAGGAAGGGCAGACTGTGGAGGCACAACAGAACCGCGGCTACGGTGGGAAACAGTTAGAGCGCTGCCTCCTCAGGCTGCTTTAAAGGCCTTTCCTCCGCCAGCACCTGGGTCCAGCTTCCACAGCTTGGGCATGGACAGTCCAATGGGCTGGCTGTTACAGGGATCAATCTTTTTTTTTTTTTTTTTGGTTTTTTCGAGACAGGTTTCTCTGTATAGCCCTGGCTGTCCTGGAACTCACTGGTAGACCAGGCTGGCCTCGAACTCAGAAATCGCCTGCCTCTGCCTCCCAAGTGCTGGATTAAAGGCGTGCGCACACCACCGGCACAGGATCAATTCTGCTGCATGTACAGACTAAGCTCTGGGACATAAGAACACATACAGCCCGCCCCCACCAGCACTGTACAGCTGTGTGAGCCTCTTGCCTAACACACGGCCAGCACTCAGGCCCGAGTGGATGCTTTGCAGCTACAGATGCTGACCTCTTGTCGAGCCGGGACACAGGGATCTCCAGGCGCAGCTCGCGGTGCTCTGGAGGCGCCTTACGGTAAGGTTTCTTAGCAGGGGCAGCACTGGTCATCCTGGAGGGTGTGAGCTCGTCTACCTGCTGAGAGGAGCCAAGAAGAGACGGGCTCAGGAATGGAGTTTAGAGGCTCAGTGGTTAAGGCACCTACTGCTCCTGACCACCCTGCCTCTCTCAGAACACACATTAGGAGACAACCAACTCCTACAGCCATCCTTCTCTATAGGTGGCACTGTGACACATGCAACCCATGCCTACCCACTCCTCACACACACACACACACACACACACACACACACACACACACAGACACACACACACGATAAATCAATGAGAAAAGTTCTAAGGTGTCTTTGGACTAAGAATTAAAAGACAATGGGGGATGCATACTGGTCCCACAGGCAGAGGGACCTGAGCTACTGCTGGGTCGTTAGAGGGCCAGAAGCTAACGGAGAACAGATAGGTGAGGAAGGCAGGCTCCAGGGCCAGGGACCCAGGATGAGCAGAGTTTGCTCTAAGAGTGGGTAGAGTGTCTCCACAGCAGCCCACACTGTCCCTTATAGACAGAGCTGCAAAGCATCCGTTTTCCTCAGCTCGAAGGTGCTAAGGGTACAACCAGCAGCAGTGCCGAGGCTGCTGTGAAGACTCCGTCGGTCCACAAGGGCACTGCCGCACTAGGCTGGCAGAGTGGGATGTGCTTCTGACCAAAGCACTCAGAAGCAGAAGACCTCTGTGAGCTCCAGGACTGGTCTACGGGGAGTTTCAGGCCAATCCTACACACTGGAACTCCGCCTCAACAAACAAACAGAAAAACAAACAGAGAGACACAGCCAGTGACACACATTTGCAATCTCAAGCACTAGGGAGGCAGAGGCAAGAAGGTCCTAAATTTGAAGCCAGCCTGGGCTACACAGCGAGACTGTTTAAAACAAAGTGTTCAGCACTTAGGTAATGTTAAGTTCAGGTTTGCCTTCCATAAACTGTGAACAAATCTTAGACGTCTGGGGATACTGACCCAACCCAGGCTCCTGGAAAAGGGTCTCTAGGCTTGAGAGCCCTCTCTGGACACTGCTACAAAGGCCAAGCCCCTTTGACCCATAAACTCGTTTTGTGCTGGCTTCTACTGAAGGACCACCATGGCTGCTCACCTGCCAGCCTCCCAGAAGAGAAAAAAAGAGGGAATGCAGGTCTCATGAGGACATACCGTCTGTGCGCTGGCAGCTCTCTCTGTTCTGCTCTCCTGGAGTCAGCCTTCGGCTCTCCACATCCCACGGCCCCTCCACTTCCTGTAGCCAAGAGCTCCTGAAACCAGAGAAGGGGGGAAAGTGGAAACCTGGTGTCAGCTGCCTGCCTGTCCAGTCTAGAACCTGAAGGCTCCCAGAAAGCAATAAACAGAGAGATCACAACACAGTGGGTTTTAAGAGACAGTGGCAGAGGCAGAAGCAGAGGCAGGAGGATCATTAGTCTAATAGTGGCCTGCTTTACAAAGTAAAACCAACTCAAAAAAGAAAATAGCTAATGTAATGGGTGCCTGACTTTCTCTAAAAAGACCTGTGTCTGTGTGCGCACAGGCGCACTGGGTCATGTATGCACTGTGTCCATGTATGCACTGTGTCCGTGTATGCACTGTGTCCATGTAGGCACTGTGTCCGTGTATGCACTGTGTCCATGTATGCACTGTGTCGTGTATGCACTGTGTCCATGTATGCACTGTGTCCGTGTATGCACTGTGTCCGTGTATGCACTGTGTCCATGTATGCACTGTGTCTGGTGTGCACAGGCGCATGTCAATTCTAAAGGATCCCAGAGACCATGTCTGTGTACAATGGTGTACAATAAACTTGTCAATGAGCAAAGGTTGACCCAAGAAAGAAAATCTGAAACTCAGCAATTTAGAGCAATGATCCTCAATCAGGGTGAGTTTACCCCCTGCTTCTCCCAGGGACAGCTAGCAAATGTCTACAGACATGTTAGTTTTCAAAATCTGCATCCTCCCCCACACAGGGCAGCCCATAACAGAGGTGGCAAGGCAAAACTCAACAGTGCTGAGGCTGACAAGTGCAAGTATATAAACCACAACGGGGGGGGGGGGGGGGGGGTTTGGCAGGGTGGCCCAGTAGGTAGAGATGCTTGCTGCTAAGCCTGATGACCCAGTTTTGATCTCTGGGACTCACACGGTGGCAGAGAGCACCGACTCCCACAGATGGTCCTCTGGCCTCCACATGCGCACTGTGGTAAGTATGTACTGACATATATGCTCAAAATAAACGCAATAGAAAAAATTTAAACCGAGCCTGAGGAGCTGAGACCCAAGTTTCCAGGCCCGAGGCTGCTCCAGCATACTGAAGTGCCTGGTAACATGCTTCCCCACTGCAAAAGCCTGCTCTATACCACTGCCAATGTTGGGCTAAGTGACCTGCCAGGTCCCCTCAGCTTCTTGGGATTGAGAAGCACCTGTAATAAGCTGGCTGCAGCGTGGGGGCAGCAGCCACCACAGTGATCAGTGCAAACAGTAACCTAGGTGGCTTTCTGAGTATTAAAAAAACAAACCTCTTCCCACTCCCATCAACCCAAACAGAGCTGGGGGCTGAAGGCAGCCTTTCGGGCTAAAGCATGTGCTCCGACTGTTGGGACATGCCCTGGCCATGACTCCTGTCACATTCCAGTAGGGCCTGGGGCAGCAGGGTGGGGGCAAAGGAGGGGGGAGACAGGAGCCTCTCTCCTCTCTAAGGTCCTTGGCCCGAATCTGGGGGAGCCTTGGTGTAGTAGAGCACGAGCCGCCAGCCTCCGCCCCTCTGACGGGAGGCAGCAGAACGTGTCCCCACAGGGCACAAGCAGCAAGCTGTCAGGCTGACTCCCTGCACAGGAATCTGGGAGGGCCAGAAAGGACAGCACATTCCTGGGGTGAGGGAGAACAAACAAGATACAACCACAGTGGCTGTCCTCCAGAGGGCCCCCGAGTAGGCACTCAACCTGGAGTAGGGATACAACACAGGGACTCCTGTGGCCTGAGGGAGGGACCTAGAAAAGTCCCAAAGCAGTGTAGGCTAACCAGACCTAACCTTCAAAGGTGTGTAGGGGTGTGTGTGTGTATGTGTGTGTTTGTGTGTGTGTGTGTGCTCCAGTGTGTGCACACGCCTGGGAAACACAGTAGGACCAAAGCCATGGACTAAAGGGGAGGCAGGCAGTGGAGCATCTAGAAAATGATGGCTCAGCTTCCAGGAGCCGGCCTTCTCCCCACACGAGCCAGTTCTCTGTCTATGACAGTGTTTGCTCCCAGAAGGCTGAGAACACTTTACTGGGCAGGCTCCGTGGGCTGCTGTCCTTCCCACCTCAGCCTGTCTTACCTGCCACAGCTCACACTCACTTCTAGGCATCAGGGCACTTGTGACAACAGTGGGCAGCGGGGTAGACAGAGACACACTCAGGGACCTGGTAATTCTCTATGTGGGCAGACCTGCCTCACTGAGGCGCCACGTCCCATAGCTTGCCCTGCCATGCCCTGACAGTAAGTCCTGGCTGCAACCATGAGCACATTTTTCTTCCCGGGCTTCTCTGAAGCTAGAGGCAATCTGTTTGCTGGGTTGGGGGATGGTGTGGGTGTGGCGAGGACACAGAGAGCAGATGAGACTCTAAGGATGGAGGTGGGGTGAAAGGTTACTTCTAGCAGTGTCACAGAGAAAAACATCCCTGACTAGGGAAGCAGGGGTGATTCACTAGGGAACCTACTGGGTTCCCCAAGCCTACGCTTCAAGGCAGGTCTGTGCCACTCCCTGCCCCACGTCCATAAATATGAGGGCATGTTGGGACACCTGGGCCTTTGCTTCAATTCCCAAAATCTATTGACCTCCTTGGATCCTGCCTGTAAGGGACAGCAGTGGACAGACTATGGGCCTAGCATCACTGCTCTGGACTATAGAACAGGCCTGGAAGAGCAAGGAACATCTGGATCTGGTGGTCCCCAAGCCGGGAGAAGATAACAAGCTGAGTCAGAAGGCGTCAGAGCAGTTACACCAGAAGCCTCAGCTACCAGTTGTGGCCTCAACTGAGTACAACTCTACCTAAAGGTTTTTGGGAGTTCAGCCCAAGGAAGATTCCCAACATGTGCTGAGAAAAGAAGGTTCCCTGGGACATCATGAGAAAGCCACAGCCAAGGTTGGCCCCATGGCCTCTAGTTGCCAAGTAGACTCTTTGAGGAAGATCTGGCAATGCGCAGGGAAGAATTCCACTCTCAACTCCCTGGTCCCTAGGAGTCAGGAGCAGGTGACTCAGGACAGGGGCTACAGCTTGTATGCTGGGTCTATACTAAAAGAGCTGTGCCCAAGCAGAACCCCTGGCTGACCCAGCAGTGAGAGACACCTAAATACCCTGAAGCAGGAGGAGAAGGGGCTCTTCTCACCCTCACCATCCCTACCCCACCCTAGCTAACCCTGTTTCCTTCCTCTGCCACATAGCATTCATTCTTCACTATTCAAAATCAGTTCAGAGGAGAGACTACCTCACATCTGCTGAGGAGGAGGGTGATAGCGCTTACTAATTGCCATGTTGCAATCTGCCAGTCAATGTGGCCGCCTGTTGCCACCTGCCCTGTATTAAATACCTTCTCCCTGATTACAGCCCATGGGGCACGATTAGCTGCCTTCAGAGAACAAAGTCTACTTTCATTAGAAATGGGACTCGGCACGCACAGAGGACCTGCACTGTGAACCCACTGAGCAGCTGAGCCGGGTACTGACAGATAAGACACAGGGCACCTGACCGGAAGCAGCCTACCAACTGTCAGTTACTTTAAGGGCAACAGTCTAGCCAGGGGATGGGACTCACGTCTGTCCCCTTTTCTGGGTGGGTACGACCAGGGGCTTCCACTGTTGCTGGAGACAGACGATCCCAGATGAAGAGAAACCTCTTCAGATCCCGGACTCACTCAAACTTCTATCCTTGTTCTTCTTCTAGCAAATGTCCCCAAGGGACAGTAGCCAACAGAGAGAGGCCCAAGCCTGGAGAGCTCTGTTCCCTTCTGCCACTCTACAGAGGTCTGCCTGAGGCCCAGCGAGGTCAAGGGGCGGGAGAGGAAGTTCTAAGCATCCAACTTTCTGCCTATCAAGGACCCATTCCCAAGTTACACACGCATACACTGCATACACGCACACATGCACACACAACTAGGTACAGAGGAGGGAGCAGGACAGAATCCTGCCAGCCTTCCCCCATCAGAAGCTCCTCCAGCTCATCAGGTGCTGCATTATCAGTGGAAACAAGTTCACTGACCCAGCTCACCCTCCTACCCATGTCACAGACACCTCCTTTAGGAAAGAACGCCATTTACGTGGGCTCAGATTATTGTAAAACCTACAGAAAAAGTCTGCTCACAGCTGCCAATGAACTAAGTTAGTGAGGGTCCTTGAGGGGTCAATGAACCTTTTGAATCAATGTAGGGCCCGCACTACAAGAATCTTTTTTTTTTTTGGTTTTTCGAGACAGGGTTTCTCTGTGTAGCCCGGGCTGTCCTGGAACTCACTCTGTAGACCAGGCTGGCCTCGAACTCAGAAATCCGCCTGCCTCTGCCTCCCAAGTGCTGGGATTAAAGGCGTGCGCCACCACCGCCCGGCTACAAGAATCTTTAAAGTTTTTCTTCATAATGGTTCCAAGAGAAGTTAGTGATTGCTGTTGCTTTCTAAGTGAAAGGAAAATTGATCCCTATTTTAGAAGAGGGTTGAGCTATGCATACAGCCTTAATTCCTGGATCTATCAGGATCTAAATAGGTAATAAACACCTGCCCTTCTCAAAGCTCCCATCAGCCCAAATCACAGCATCCTGATCACACAGGAACAAGGTGCCTCTCCTTGACTTTCCTGAGCCACATGCCTTAGATATCCAATTTCTGACATCTGCAACCCGGGGAAGTTGCAAATCACAGGAGTAGGCACCATGCTTGCCCTGTAAGCCTGGATGGTTCGGAAGCTTCTGAAATCTAGGCTTTGCCTCAAATGAAAGCCCCAAAACACAACCCACCATGCTGCAAGGGGCAACCCTATGTCCCACTGACCCGACAGCATAGCCCTAAGAACTGCCTATGAAGACCCCACCTCTCCACACTACAGTACTGCCCCTCTACCCTGCCAGCTGTGAAGAGGACTGCCCTTAACACAATACGTGATCCTACTAAAGCTGGATTTAGCCTTCCACCATTGCACTCCTACCCCCTCTCGTTTGCCTCAGCCCCCAGTTTCCGGCATGCAGCTGTTCCTGAGGTACATGAGCAAAGCCCTCAGCAATCCTGGGCGCGTGGCAGGCAGGCAGGCTGCCAACAGCTCACAGGGTGGGGCCTGGACAAAGGTGCTGCTCTGGGCTGATGAGTACGGTAGACGATGCCAGTCTGTGCCCAGACCAGCCCTGCTGCCCCTCCAATATTCATGCCTGTGGGCAAGTACAACCTCACCCTCTTGGGATAAGCTGCCTGTAGCTCTGAGCTGGGTCCCTGCCTACGCTAAGTCGAACACACTGACAGGACTCTGAAAGCCAAAAGGGAGAGACACATTCTAACCAGGGTAATCATGGAGCCTCAGAACTAGTGCTGGTGACCACAGGAACTCACCTGGCTCCCACCTGAACAACCCCCTTGTCTATCCGTCAGGCCTCTCATCGACAAACACTAACAAGAACAAAGGGGTAAGAGTTCGCTGATGGTGACTCAAGCAAACCAAACTCTCACCAGCCCACGTTTGCCCCGACATTAGATTCTGTGCCTCTCCTCAGGAGAGAAGCAAAGCCGGGGCCTGCCAGTGCTCCTCTCTGCTTTTCCAGTCAGAGCCAAGCTCAACCCCCTCGGCGTGCTCACTCCCTACTCAGCTTCTTAGGCACCCTGGAAGTACCTATACCCCCATATCCACACACGCCTTCCCACACAGCAGCCGCAGACTAGTCTACCCCTCGGCCAACAGGAACAGAAGCTACCGGGAGGGCTCCCAAATTTCAAGCTCCTGGCCAGCCTCTCCTCCTGAGCCTGGAGACACAGTGTGTATAGAGCTACCTATGGAGTGCCAGGAGAGCACGACAACTGATCCTGAGCCTATGCAGCCTCCCTCCTCTGTCCCAAGCATGAAGGCTAGGGCCTAGGGGAGCAGCTCCTCCAGCCAGGCAATACTCACCAATCACCCACTGAGACCAGGACCTTTCCTGGGCCTGAAGAATCCAACGCCAGATCCTCCCTGTGGCTGAGGCACCCTTCCCAGTTCTCGGCTAAAGTCCGCCTGACACTCCAGGTGGAAACAGGTACGAGACCAAGCTCCACCTCGGAGCAAGGGTGACTATGGGAACTGTATCATCACACACAGCCCTGAATCTCACATTCATTTTACTTCACTCTCTGATCGAGAAGTCTCCAGAGCTAGGCCAAGGGAAGCCTCAATCTCCCAACCAAGAAGAGGACCTCACTTCTTATTCTGAGTGAATAATGGGGGGGACCATCCACACTCGCCCTCTTGGCAAAGAGAGGAAAAACATCTGAGGTATTCTCTGACCTCCACCTGTCTCTGAAGCAGAGACTTAGAATAGCGTGGTAACTGAGGGAAAGTCTCCAGCTCATGCTGCTAACAGCACAGCACAGCACAGCCCAGCACAGCCCAGCCCAGCCCAGCCCAGCCCAGCACAGCCCAGCCCAGCCCAGCCCAGCCCAGCACAGCCCAGCACAGCCAGAAGCACCAACCAATTCTGTTTTGTGGGAGATGGAAGTGTCCAGTATGAAAGAGAGGGGGAGGCAGGAGTCCTGTAGCAGGCATCTCCCTGACCATGCAGGGTGTGGCTGTTTGACTGAGAGTGGTATGCATTTGAATACTCGTCCCCAGCTGGTGGAACTATTGGGGAAGTAGGAGGTGCTGTGGCCTTGTCCACTCCAGGTGGGCTTTGTGGTTCCTAGTGTCTGTTGCTGTGTGTCTGTTTACATCTCTGTCACTCCCCCTCTCCCTCCCCTCGAGGTTGGGGATCAAGATCTGAGCTCTCATCTGTTCTTTCACTCCGCAGACAGACTCCAACCTGAGCCTAGAACCCCAAGCAAAAGCTCTCTTCCCTGTGCTGCCTTGGTCATGCTGTTTTACACAGGGACAGAAAAGGAACAAAGACCAAGGAAGTTTATCTCCACATTAGGGAAAAGAGGAAAGGAAGGGACCCAGAAAGCAGAGGTGGCAAGCCCGAGCAAAGGAGGCAGCCAGCCTGGCAGAGAACGTAGGAGACACTGCTGGCAGCCCCAGGGCAGGTTAGCTGGCCTAGGTTGGACTCACAGGGTTAGTGTCTTCTCCCAGGCAGCCAGCCTTCCTGGTTAGTGGTGTTAGCAACAGACTCATGGCAGACGCCCTCCAGGCACTCCATATAAACAGACAGCTTGGTGTGTGAGCAGCTCAGCTCCGGAGCTGCAAAGAAAGAGCACAGAAGACCAAACTGAAGGATCCCTCCTGCACATACTGTACTCTTTTGTGGGGGAAAGCACCTCTGACTTACTGTGGGACTCTCAGGGCTACCCGCCACCAGAAAGCACTCCTATGGAAGACCAACACCCACCTTGCCAACAGTGAGTCCAGCTTACTAACGCACACAAGGCTCTCTGGTTGGTCAAGAGAAGGCAGCTATTGTGGAAGGCAGCTCCGTCTCCCTAGTTCCCAAACTCCACTGCCAGGCTGCACCAGGACTCTGAACACTGGCTTATAAGAACAACCCCCTACCCGCAGACGCAGCTGCCACTCATCCAGGCCCATGCCAACAGAGTATTCCACCGTCTCCCACAGGCTCTGAGGAAAAGAACTGTAAGAGACAAGCTGGAGTCAGAGGCTATGATGAGAGCTGCCTCAGAACACACAGTACAATGGAGCAGTGTGTGACCTAGCCCCAGAGCTGGGCCACTCCAGGGAAAGGTGGCACACTGCCAAACAGATGGCCTAGGGAGCCCTCCGAGGACCCCATAGCACAGCACAGCTCCCCAGCCTCTGACAGGGGCTCTTCATCCTCTCAGAACCCTAGTTCTAAGAAACACCAATGAACACTTCCCAAAGCCTGCAGGACATTCTGGGGAACACAGTGGTAGCCACAACAGTGGAATCTTGAGAAGATGCATCCCCTGGGGCAGGACAGAAAACTCACTTCCAACACATCAGGAAAGGGCAGAAAGGCCCTCAGCCCTGCTTGAGAAGCCCAAGGCAGAGCAGTGACTCAAGCTAAACGTGAACTGTCTGCCCCCAGTGTGGGTCTGGGTGTCACCCAGCGGCCTGGCACACTGAAGCAGGAGGATGACAAGTCCAGGGCCAGCCTGTACAACTTAGACTCTGCGTTGAAATTAAAAAGAGGGAAGATGGGTGCTGGAGATGGCCCGAGGTTAGAGTGCTTGTTAGCATGTGCAAGACCCTAGGTTTATCCCCAGCACGCGCCAACAGGTTCCAACACTGCCTATTAGAGACTCCCCATATTACTCTGACTACTGCCCCGGCTTCAAAGCCACCCCTGACTGTGGAGAAAAGACAACGGTCTAAAACAGTGGTTCTGAGCCTTCCCGATGCTGCCACTCTTTAATTCAGGTCTTCATGTTGTGGCGACCCTACCACCACCATAAACTTACTTTTGTTGCTACCTCATAAATTAATTTTGATACCACTGTGGACCGTGATAGCAATGTCTGTGTTCCTACAGTCTTAGGCAGCCCTGGGAAAGAATTGTTCAATTTGACAAAGGGGTCGTGACCCACAGGTTGAGAGCCACTGTTTAAGAAAGCTCAATCTTCCTAAAAGCTTTGACCGTTTTCCTAGAAGAGGCCTGGCCACCAGCAGGTGGCCTTCAGACCCTTCCCCACAAGAGCAACAAGACAACAGCTAAGTCCAGTTTGCTTTCTAAGGGTAGAACATTGGGTGTGGTGAAGGCTTTTAATCCCAGCACTCAGGAGGCAGAGGCGGTTGAATTTCTGTGAGCTGGAGGCCAGCAGGGTCTACACAGTGAGTTCCAGGACAGCCAGATATAAACAGAAAAACAAACAGGCTGGGAGTGACTGGGGCATGCCCAGAATCACAACACAGATGACAAGGAAGGAGGATTCAAAGTTTGAGGCTAAGCCGGGCGTTGGTGGCGCACGCCTTTAATCCCAGCACTTGGGAGGCAGAGGCAGGCGGATTTCTGAGTTCGAGGCCAGCCTGGTCTACAGAGTGAGTTCCAGGACAGCCCGGGCTACACAGAGAAACCCTGTCTCAAAAAAAAACCAAAAAAAAACCACAAGATCCAATCTAGCCTGGGCTGCAGTCCTAAGAACTGGGAGGGTCTTACCAGCAAGATCTCATCTCTCTAATCCACTCAGGAAGGACACACTCGATACAGGGCCACCAGGGGCTCAGTCCTTCCTCTCAGGATCTAATGTTGCCTTCAGTTAAGGACCTGCTCCTATGTAGCCTCCGCCTCAGATGTTCCCTTTAGCAGAGGGAGGAGGGTATGGGGCATGCGTATGCGCAAGCACCACAGAGGACAAACAACGGCTCAGGCAGGACTCTGTGGCCACACAGAGAGCAGGGAGTCCTGTTCATCTAACTGCAGGCTCAGGCTGGAGTACCTTGCATGCCGTTCAAGAGGTTCTAACCGCTAAAACCAATTTCTTTGGTATTTGTTCAGAAGAATGGTACCCATAGACCAGACCATTCCAATCAACTACAGTAGAAAAGAAACTGGAAGAACAGACGGTGACTCAGCCACCAGCCATTCTGGAAGAGCATCAGGGTGAGCCTGTGGCACAAGACCAAAGCCCTAAGACCACAGGGGCCTGGAAGTCTGGCTTACTCAATAGCTGCATACATTCCTTTGGTTTCCCCTGACATTTTTCAGTCCCTAAGACACCTGAGAACATGGGTCCCAAAGCACTGTGCTGGCTGGTTTGTTAACTTGCCACAAGCTAGAGAGGAGGGACATTCAATTAAGAATACGCCTCCAGTCGGGCAGTGGTGGAGCACACCTTTAATCCCAGCACTTGGGAAGTAGAGGCAGGTGGATCTCTGTGAATTTGAGGCTAGCCTGGTCTACAGAGTGAGTTGTTCCAGGACAGCCAGGGGTAGACAGAGAAACCCTGTGGAGGGAAGGGGGGGGAAAGAAAATGCCTCCATAAGATTGAGCTATAGGCAAGCCTGTAGGGTGTTTTCCTAACTTGGGACTGATGCGGGAAGGGCCTAGGCTACTGTAGGTGTCCCACCCTGGGCTGGCTGTCTACCTAAGAATGCAGGCTGAGCAAGCCGTGAGGGGCAACCCAGTGAGCAGCACTCCTCTGTGACCTCCTGCCTCCTGCCTCCAGGTCCCTGCCCTGCTTGAGTTCCAGTCCTGACTTCCTTTGATGATGAACAGTGATGTAGAAGAGTAAGCCAGGTAAAGCGTTCCCTCCCCAGGTTGCTTGGGTCATGGTGTTTCACCACAGCATAGTAACCTGACTAGGACACGCTCCACCTGGTCACTTACTGTATGCAGCCCTCCAGTCCATCCACCATCCACAGGTCACACTCAAGGTCACGCCCAACCTCCCCAGGACTGGGAAGCGGCAGCCATACTGTGTCCATCAAGGCTCTCCGCAGCCCAGGAGACGGGGGATTGCACTGCAATCTGATTTTTACAAGATGTCTGTGATGGCACGCTCCTTCTCATGCCGGGATGCTCAGTGCTGCTTCACAAGAAGGAGGTACTCCATTTACCACGCTACCCAAAATGTTCCTGCCTTTAGGACAGAAATCAAGGGGCCCAAATTTTAAAAACAAAACAACAACAAAACCAAAAAAGCCTTTTCTTATCCACAGAGTCTCAAAACTGGGATTCAAGAAATATTTAAGGCCTGTTCTTCATATGCCAGGCACACATGCAGGCAGAATACTGTATACATAATAAATAAATAATTTTTAAAAAAGATAGAAAGCTTAAAAAAAAAAAAGACAAGGAATCCTCCAGGCGAAGAAACTTGTCAACACTGTACAGCTGGCGTAGTCATAATTTAAAACAAACCCACATAGCTCCAAAAGCAGGCTCTTCCTCACAGCCCACGGCACCCCGCCTGAAATGAGGGATGGTCCCCAGATGTGGTCAACAGAGTGCACTCTCCACAAACAGACTGAGCACTGGAAAAGAGACTCTAACAAAGTCCCAGAGCCTTACAGGGAGGCACAGCATGGACCAGGCATGGTAGCAGACACCTACAATCTCAGCAGTTAGGGACCAGAGGTTGGACATGACAAGCTTCAAGTCACTATGGGATACACAGCAAGATCCTAGTCTTTTTCTTTTTTAAGGTGGTAGGGAGAAAACTTCTCATAAAAGTATCAGAGAAGTTATTCCTGGCGGATGGAGCCATGTGGACTGGGTATGGTGTAAAGGCATGGATGACGACAACAGGTAGGGAGCAGTGGGATTATGGAGCCATGAAGAGCAGGATACATGGAGCATAGTGGCAGTGACTCTGGCTAACTGAGCCAGGGCTGAGCTGGCTTTTTTTCTTGCCAACTTTACACAAGCTAGTATCATCTGGGAAGAGGGATCCTCAATGAAGACAATGCTTTCATCAGACTGGTCTGTAGGCAAGTCTGTGGGACCACTTTCTTGATTAATACATAAAGCAGAAGGGCACAGCCCACTGTAGATAACAGACTGACTGGCTATGGGAGCACACCACAGTAAAAATGGGTCCCTCCTGTGACGTTCAAGCAGAATGAACCCTCTCCTTCCCAAGTCACTTTGTCTTAGTCACAGCAACAGAAAACAGATCAGGACAAGGGTAAGCTTAGGCCAGGGCCAGAATGCAGGGCACTTTTTTGCATGCCAAGGTAAAGAGCGTGAGCTTCTGAGACAAAGAGTGATGCCGACCTGCGAGCCTGCTGAGTGCCCTGACCAGGGTGACTGCGGAGCTGTAGTGGACATATGTTCCTGACCCACCTTTGCGTGGCTATATCCCAGATGGGCAAGCTGCCTTGCCTCAAGTTTTTAGACCTTGTGGGACAGAGAATCGAAAAGAGAAATTATGTCTCTTGTATTCTTCTTAAAGGTGACCAGCTATTAGGACTCAATCATGTACTGGTCTAGAAATCAATCCAATATGGGAAATTACAGTCTACTTTTGGAAGATGGATCTGGACTTTGTCAGAGACATAGTTGCAAGTTAGCTGTAGCTCACTATGATGTTATGATAGCAAGAGATAAAGTTGGGACAGGATCTGGATTTCAAACAAGGGTTAGTGCATGTTTTAGGCTCTTTTTTTTTGTTTTGTTTTTTTTGAGATAAGGCTCTTTTAATTGTCAAGTTAAAATTGGTTTTGTCTCTTCTACAGTATTTATTGTAAGTTGCATTGACTGTATAATTTCCAATTATGTTAGTGTGTTGAAACCTGGCATGTCTGTTACGGGGGTCTATCAACCAGCTTTCGTCTCACTGCCGGAGTATTAGAAAACATTGACTCTCTGAAAAAAGCTTGAAAGTTCTGGAAGAAGTGAGTTAGGCTTTAAGCAGAAGGAAGAGGGTAACGGGTATTGCTGGTACAACAGCTTTAATTCCATTAATTGCTAGCACCACTGCTTTTGCAATAGCATTGACACAAGGAATTAAGATGACTATTTTTGTTAACCATCTAGAAAAAAAAATGTTACTAATATATTTGAGTATACAAAATGATTTATGTAGGTATCTGGAACAACTGATGATGCTCTATAACCTATCCAAATTATCTGAAGGAGGTTCAGGGTTCAAGAGTTAGGAGCCATCCCAAGTGTCATGACAAATATCATTGGAGTAGTGTTACTTCTGAAATTCACAATGATTGTCATTATAATTAGAAAAAAAGTTTAAAGACACCTGTAGGGTATTTGGCATAATCCTAACACCTCTCTGGGTGTGTTAACTTTGCATAGTGAGATTATGAATTTAAAGAATGCTGCTCTGTTGAGCTTTGATGCTGCAGATAATGCTGATAAAATATCCATGGCCTGAGGTCAGTATTTCCATTTTGGTCAAACCTCAGGAATGGCATATATAGCTTGATCAGGCTAATCCTTCTTGTCCTGGGAATACTTTTATTTCTGTCCATTGCGTTAAAACTTAGCTTTAACAACATCAACATGTTGGCAGTCAAAGTACATGGCTTGAACCTGAAAATGGACCTCCAGACAGAGTTATTAAATTAACCGGCTGGCAAGCAAGGATGGGTAAGATTCTGCACAGAGCCTTACCAACCTAAGACAGAAGTGCATTGCTTTTGATAATGCATATTCCATGATGGGTAAGGAAGGCAGTCTTGTCAGAATGACCTAAGACAGGCTCAGTCTTGTTAAGGAAAAAAAAAAGTGGGGAGAGGTGAAGAACCTTTGGAGCTGCTTGGCAAGAAGCTGACATGGGCCAAGGACAAGGAAGTAGGCTTCAAGCAGGAATCTGACATTAGACTAGAACAAAGAAGTAATTTCAGGTAGGAATCTAAATCGTAGGCTACAACAAAGAATAATCTCAGGCAGGAATCTAAATTTTAGGCTAGAACAAGAAGTAGACTTCAGACATGAAAATGACCTTGGGCTAGGATAGGGAAGTAGGCTCAGATACTTTGGTCATCCTGATAAGTCTTTAGAAACAGTGATCATGGGAGTGTTCACATACTTGGGTTTAATGCCTTGCTTTTTCTTTCTTTGACTATTTGTGTTTATTGTATTGCTTGTTCCTCGACTATTTGCATTTATTGTAATGCTAGACCCTCAACCTAGAACTGACCTTAATACATGCATGTAATCAAAATGGTATAAAAGCATAAAGAGGAGGTATAGGATAAGGGAGGGAAATGGGGAAAGGGATGACATCTATATTGTAAATAAAAAAATATCCAATAAAAAATAAATAAAAGGCTGGGCAGCGGTGGCACATGCCTTTAATCCCAGCACTTGGGAGGCAGAGGCAGGGGATTTCTGAGTTCGAGGCCAGCCTGGTCTACAGAGTGAGTTCCAGGACAGCCAGGGCTACACAGAGAAATCTTGTCTCAAAAAACCTTAAAAATAGATAAATAAATAAATAGATGAATAAAATTAAAAAAAAAAAAGAGGATGAACTTTAAATTAAATTGGGGAGAATCATAGTATTTCTAAGGCATAGGTTGAGTTTGTTTTGGAGGCAGGGCCCCACTACATAGACCAGACTGTTCTGGAACTCAAGACACTGCCATGGAACCCAAAAGCTTGGATTCTTGGTTCACCATTGTACTTAACTTAGTTAGTTAGGGCAGAGTGTTTACTAGGAAAACATTTTAACAGCAGCATGGTAGTTGAAACAGGGAAAGAAATTCTGGATACTTCATTCGTCCTACAGGTATCACACATTATAAGTACCCACACTACCCCAAGTGCTGGAGATACAAAAGTCAACAAGACAAGCCCTTGTTCTCTGAACACTTATAGTCCTGGGAGAACAAGACAAAACAAAACAGGAAAAAACAGTATCAGAGTCAAGCACAGATGGAAGAGATGAAAGACAGGCAGAGTCTTAAAGAAAGGGCATTCAAGAGAAGATCTGAAAAGGAGCAGGGAGAGGGATCCAGAAATGCAGGCAGCAGCATCTGTGTATGCAGAGGCCCAGAAGCTAAAAAGGATGCATAAGTCCAATGGCTGGTACAAAGTTGATCTGCCAGGTGCTGAGGCACATGCCCTTAGTCCCAACACAGTCCCAGAGGGCAGAGTCCCAGGTGAGGCGGTGCTATGTAGTGAGACCTTGCCTCAAAAAAAAAAAAAAAAAAGAGACAGAAGAAAAAGAAGGAAAAAAGACACATCACCCTCTTCTGGTCTCTGTGGGCATATGCACTCAAGTGCACATAACCAAACACACACATTTTTAAAATCTTTAAAAAATAAAAGCATATTCAGATGAGACAAAGATTCAGCTTATCAGGAGGTTCTTCATACGTGGTAAGACAGCAATAAATGGATGAGACTTGAACATAATACTTGGGTATGGGCATTTCAAGAGAAAACTAATTTACAGATGGTAAGTGGGACTGGCACAAACCCTCCAGCATTCACCCTGCAGTCCAGTCACTCAATAAGCTGTAACCTGAACTCGTCAAGTCCACAGGTCTCTACAGCACTATGTGCTCTCTTAGGACGGGTCGCAGCATGTTTTGACGGCTGCACAAATCAAATCAAGGCAAGGTATGCTACCCTGGATGTGTGTGGCTGCTGAGACAATGGAGGAGGGAACAAGACTGTCAGTGACACAGCAAATAGAGAAGTTCATTATGGGGCCAGGCCAGAGTCCCAGGGAAGAGTCCAGACCTGGGCCTCCTAGTCCCCTAAAATTCGGTTATATACTGGCACATGCCTACTGGCAGTCTCTTACTCAAGAAAAAGATGGGCCCTGTGGGTATGTTAAACAGACAGGACATGACTCAGACGAAAGAGGCGAGTCTGAAGCACAGGGCAAAAGAGAGCCATTAGGGAAACCTGAAGATGGCTCTGCCCTCAGGCTGCAGGCTGGCCCTGCCTGGCAAACAGAAGATACTCACACCCTAAACCAGGGCCTTTAACAGGCAGCACAGCTTCGGACAGAAACATTGTTTTCCATTTTCGCCAAACGCTGAGAGAAAGAGCTATTTAAAATGTCACCCATTTTTCCTCTGCGTAGTTGCTGTTTTTAAGAGAATGATTACATACAGTCTGTGCATTTAACACTGTGGCTACTTTATCTCCAAGTGTCAGTGATCAAAATCAGACACCATCCTTAATGTCTATGTCTAAATCAACACAAAGGAACACATCCGTCTTTAAACTATGCCAGAGTGCAAGGCTGTTCTCCGATGCGGCCCTGGCTAGCCTAGACTCCGAAGGCCATCCTCACGTCTGTCTCTGGCCAGGGGTACATTACCATGCTTGAGTCAGAGTGGATCCCAATGTTGTCTGCTTGCCTCACAAAGGCCCGTGGTTTGTAAAAGATAGTCACTAAACTGAATTCTGAAAGGAGAGAACCGGTCTGGCCAACACGGACTTCCTCTGCACTGCCTCTGCCTTATGTAGTACTTCTAAGAGTAAACAGAAGGGCGAGTTGAAGAGCTGAGTCCCAGAAAAGAATTCTGAAAAATCCCAAACTATGTCTCCAACGGGTGTACATGGAACCAACAGGACAAGCAAACATGAACTGGGGGGAGATGGTGGAACAAACCAGAGACAGATCACCTCTAGGCTTATCTAAATTAGCTGCACATATGCCATGCCTGTGGTGCTGCCACTCTGGAAGCTGAGGCAGAAGGATCAATTTTAAAGCCCAGTAGGTGTTGGGGATTGAGTTCAGTGGAGTACATGCCTAGCCTACATGAAGGCCAAGGGTCCAAACCACACGTCAATGAGCTCAGGAGGCTGTGGCTAGCTGGGCCACAAAAAAAAGGTAACTCTATATAAATACAAATGTCTGAATGGGAAAGGCCTAGATAGGTATCTCAGCAGTTAAGAGTATGTACTGCTCTCCCAGAGTTCAAGTCCCAGAACCTACAGCAAGTGGTTCACAGCCATGTGTAACTCTAGTCCAGATAATCCTACACCTCTAACTTTCCAATTAAAAATAAAACAAATATTTTTAAAAGTAGTAACAATGGTAACTATTTTTTTAGTCAGGGTCTCACTATGTTACTCTGACTGGCCTGGAACTTGCTAAGTAGACCAGGCTGGCCTGGAATCCACAGAGATCCAACTGCCTCTACCCCTTGAATACTAGGAATAAAGATGTATACCACTATGCCTGGCCCCAAAGTTTTTTTTTTTTTAATTTATTACATATATAAAAAAACAAACAAACAAACCAGCTCATTCAATTGCTGAAACAAGGCATTCTGAGTTCAATCCTGTAGGGCTCTGCCACTTACCAACTGGGGACCTTTGAATAAACGACTCAAGTACCATACTTCATTTCTTTATCTGTGAAATAGGATGAAAATAGCAGATCTTGTTCATATAGCTGTTACCCAAAAAAGTACCTCTTGCATGCAGAGTGCTTCCGGAAGAGGATGCCAATAGCACTGTATTAGCACAGCAAGAAACTCCACCTCACCCTCAAGCTTACACAGCTACTAAAACCCTGTCAAAATGGCACCAATCTTTGCGTGTCAATTATAGCCACCAGTAAATCCTCCCGACACAAGCCAACACAGACCATATCAATATTCTCTGCAGGAGTTGAGCACATTAGCGAACCTTACACACGACAGATAGTACTCTTAACCCAACGAAAACGAAACGACGCACAGAACTATGCAATTAAGAAAGGTCAAACAGCCACAGTTGAGATCCAACTAGCAACCTGGCTCTATGTGTCAGTTTTTGCTCTTTTGTTTTTGAAACAGGTTCCAAGTAGCCTAGGCTAGCCTCAAACATGTTATGTAACTTGAGGACCATCCTGAACTCCTGATCCTTCTGCCTCCCCTGTGGAAAGCTAAAGTTCCTAGTGTGCACCAGCTCAATTCTCTTAGCTGCTCAACACACTGCTCTTTCTCCCTCTCCCTCTCTCTTTCTTTTCTTTTCTTAGAAACAGGGTCTATGAAGACAAGGCTAGCCTCAAACTACCAATCCTCGTCCCTCGGCCTTCTGTATGCTAGAATTATAGGTGTGTGCTATCATGCCTGGCTACCACACAGTTCTAACCAATTACAATTCCCGAGGACTGCATACACAAATTCTCTTCAGGGATTAAAAAAAAAACAGGTTCCCAGACTTCTAGAAAGGAATTTGAAGGTAATCTCCTCAGGTCTCCGGGCACCTGGGAGCGCCGCAGCTAGACTACCGACACTGACTTAAGGCCTCTGTCTGGAGTAAACGCTCTGTGGTAGGAATATGCATGCAATGAGCAAGGTATGATTAGTGAGAGCATCTTGACAAAGCCAGACCTCCCAATTCAATCGTCACACAGATGCAGGTCCCAAAATACACTTTAATATGAAACCTGATCCTACTGGGCCCAGTGCTGCTCCCCCATAGACCCAGCTACCTGAGATGCTGATGTAGAAGGATCACTCGAGCCCCAGAGTCTAACTCTAGCTCAGACAATATAGCGAGACTGCTTCAAAGAAGAAAAAAGAAAAACAAACGAACAAAACCCTCACAAGCTGGACATAGTCATTCATGTCTACACTCCCAGTAACTGGGAAGAAGACAAACCAGGAGAAGAGCTGTCACAAGTTCAAGACCAGCCTGAGTTTTAATGGGTTCGAGGCCAGACTGGACCAGAGTGAAACTGTCTTTAAAAACTAACTGGGGGCTAGAGCGATGGCTCAGCAATTAAGAGTGTTTACTGTTCTTGCAGAAGCCCTGGATTCAATTCCCAGCACCCATATGGCAGCTCACAGCTGCATGTAAATCCAGGGGATCTAATGCTCCCTTTCTGAAGTCTGAGAGCTCCCGAAAACACATGGTGCACATACACACACTCGGCACACACAAACCCACGAGAAATGGCTTAACAGTTAAGGACACTGGCTGCTCTTCTAGAAGTAGGTTCAAGTCCCAGCACCTACATGGCCTCTTACAACCATCTGTAAGTCCAGTTCCAGGGATAGGATACCTCTTCTGCCTCCATGGGCACTAGGCTAGGCGCACATCTGGTATACAAATGTATCTGAAGCCAAAACATTCATAAACATAAAAATAGTTTAATTACAATATTTAAAATAAACTAAGTCAGGCATTGTATGTCCATGAGTTCGAGGCCAGCCTGGTCTACATAAAGAGTTCCATGCCAGCCAGGGCTACATAGTGAGACCCTGACTCACAAACAATAAAAAACAGACAAAACAAAGAAACACTACCAACAACAAAACCTCAAATGTCAGAAGCCAGCTCACGACTCTATCTGCCTGGGACAGCAACGTAAGTGAAGGCTGCATTAATACGCTCAGCCTTCAGACCTCTTTCTCTCTAGCTCCAAGTTCACTACGTAGAAGACCACGCTCCCTTTGAGTACAGTGATTGCTTTTTCTTAAATGTGATTTGTTGGAGCACTCATAAAGGATGAAGAGAAAGTTAACCAGAAAAGAGCAAGTTCTATAATTTTTCCTGCCTTTAGCTCATGGTCCAGCTGCACATTAACATTTTAATCAGGGATTGTCAGGGATAAAGAGCATTCACAACTTTACACAGGTCACACTGACCCCTTACCATGTCAGCTCATCTGAGTTTCTTCCATTCCCATCCCGTCTTTCCCTCACCTGGGACACAGCTTCCCCAGTCCACACCCAAGGAACACCAATGGCCTTTTCTTACCAAAAAGAAAAATGCCAAAGGAGACATGCACCAGGAATGAATTCGGGAGTTGCTCACAGAAATGACCTCAACATCGGTGAAACCCATCAGAAAGTTGAGTGACTCCCCATCATCTGTCACCCACAAAAGGTCTACTTCCAGGCAGAATGTCACGCTGGTGATGTGACGGGGAAATGGGAGAAATGGTACACAAGTAGGAAACTGCTTTGTGACAAGAATGCATTAGAATACTTTCAGTCCACTCTGCACAGTCAGTTCCAGACCAGGCACGGCTACCCAGTGAGACCCTATCTCAAAAAGCAATAAACAAACAAGTAAGAAAGAAAGAACGTGTTTAGTTTACCCTCTACTTGCCCAGAATTGTTTATACAGCTGAAGGCCAGCAAAACTCAATTCTACACCAGCTCCCAAAAGGAAAACAAGCAATCGTACCAAAACAACAACTTAAGGATCACGGTCAAAAACCAAACTCTCTACAAGAGCAAGCAACCTTCTCGGATTAACTGATTCTCCAAACCCATGGCTCCTCTCCCAGGAGAGTATCACTCAGAAACCTGTCTCTGGAAACCATCTTACCCGCTCTGGGATGGGCTGGGGCAAGCTGCTACCTTCTTTCCAAGCAGGCAATGTGATTTCTTCCAGTCCCTGGGGCCCCTGGGTCTTCAAGCTGAAATTGGGGCAGATGTTGCTATAGGAGCTATGGATAAGGCTAATCTAAGCCGGGAAGAGGGTCACCTGACTGGCTTCGGTCCCCTCCTTGGGAGACCCGCCCTGCAGGTCCCAGATCTCACTCCTACCCTTCCCGACTACAACTACAGGCGCCCTTTCCCCTCCCACTGGCCTGAGAGTCAGGCCTCTGTCCCACGCTCCAGGCTTCCTTACTCTGAAAGAAGTAACTTTTTCAATTCCTGAGTGACTGCTCCTCCAGAATCCGAACCACACCTATTTCTGGCTACCCCCGCCCCACCTCCTCCCCCAGGTTGCCACAGAATTACAGGCCCCCTCCCCTCCGCCCCCATCGGCATTTTTTTTTTCTTTCTGCCTCCAACACTCCTACGCCCTGAAATCCTAGTTCTCCACCTCGAAGCTCTTCCCTCCCTCCATCCCTACTCCATACTAGAGTCCCGCAATCCTCCTCAACTCTCGCCTCCCAGTGCGACTACTCAAAAAAATCCCACAACAAACTTTCCGCCGGTACCTCTGCTTCAGGTAGCCATCTTGCCGCGGGGCAGGCCGGGTAGGGGCCTGGACCGCGGGAATCCCCACGCACTAGGCGCCGTGCGTCATCGGGGGCGGGGCCTGGGGCGGGGCGGGGCCTCGGGTACAGAATTGGGACTTCTGGTGATGCAGGGAAAGTGGGAGACCTGGCAAGGGAAGACAGATGGCAGTGTCGGAAGTAGGACTCCACAGCGAGAAAGGGGGAAAGATTTACCAATCGCTTTGGTTGTTTTGGTTCGATTGCTGCCTACCTTTTGGGAGCTGGTGTAGAATTGAGTTTTGCTTGCCTTCAGCTGTGGGAAAAATAGGAAACAACGCTTAAAAAATACAGTAGGAGATGCCATCTTATCCAAAGAAAAATACCAACACACACCATCACACCCCCACTCTTATCTCCACTCCCGCCCGGCGGGCCTCTTTAGCTGTCCTTGGAATGTGAGCTCACTTTGTAAAACAGGCTGACCTTGAACTCACAGAGAGCCTCTGGCCTCTGCCACCAGAGTCCACACAGGGCAAAGGAAAATGCCAGCTTTTCATCTTGATAGAAGATAACATGTGACCCAGTTTCTATCACCCTTTTCAAGCCTGCGTCCCACCTCTCCCAAAGCCTTCAGGTTCTTAAATTGTCCCGTGTTATCGGAAAATCAAGCCTTGAGATCCTCAATCCAGCTCCTCCCCTCAGGAGGTCAATTTTTACTGTTTTTTGGAGGGAGGGGAGAGTCTCCACACTCAAGCCCAGGCTGACTTCAATTCATTATGTAGCCTAGCAAGCATCTTGACTCACCTAGTATTATAGGTATTAGCCTCTAGGCCCAGTTTTTAGTTGTCATTCTTAAACTGCCACCTTTTCCAGAAAGCTTCCCTTTAATTCTCTTTTTACTAGATGGCTCTAACTAGTTGCATAGAACTTTATTAGGGAAATTCCATACCATAGTTATTTATTAATTTAGTCTATGTGTATGTGCCGGTGTCTATGTATGTGCACTATGTACGTGCAGGAGCCTAGGGAGGTCAGAAAAGGGTATTGCCTCACTGGGAATTGGAGATACGGGCAGTTGTAAGCTACCATGTAGGTGCTGGGAGCTGACCTTGGGTCCTCTACAAGGGCAGCAAATGCTCTTAACCAACGAGCACCTCTCTAGTTCCATAATTATTGCTTTACTTCCTGTATTCTTTTATCCTAATGTTTCTTCAAGTCAAAGAGCATGTTTTGATATTCCATAGCAGGTGCACGGCATACAACAGTGACTGGGCAGCAGGTTTTCCTGGGCCGTGCTAAGCACACGGATGTATCAGAGTCTTCCGGTTTTCTGTTTCGTATGACTGGAATGTTCTCCTTCTAGGTAGTCACCAACAGGTGTGTCCCTGTGCGAATGGCATCACGTCAAAGAAGTCTTCTCTGGTCATCCAGCTTCCCGGTCACTCCCCGTAACTGTGCTTCACATAACATTTACTTACATGGAGGCTATTATTATCTAATGTCATATTAAATATTTCTCTGTTCATTAACCAATCTGTCCTACTATCAGGAAAACTCCTGAACTTTTTTCCTCACTCAGCACAGTGTCCTCAGTGTCTAAATTGTTTCCCCAAAGTAGGTACTCAATAAACATCTGTTATTCAAAAAGTGATCTGGAAGCAAATGGCTGGAAGATTCTGGAATATAGTAGTGGGAAAGAAGACTTGAAAATACAGTAAAATAAGAAAAGTCATGTGGCCGGGCGGTGGTGGCACCTGCCTTTAGTCCCAGCACTTGGGAGGCAGAGGCAGGCGGATTTCTGAGTTTGAGGCCAACCCTGTCTACAGAGTGAGTTCCAGGACAGCCAGGACTACACAGAGAAACCCTGTCTCGAAAAACAAAAAAACAAAAAAAAGAAAAGAAAAGTCATATGTGCCGCACCCCCACCACCACTCCACCCCCATCCCACCCCCACCCCTTGCCTCTTGGCCCTGGCAGGGATGGTGGCAAGACCACGCTCAGATTCAACAAAGGAGAACCTGAGAGAGGAGTCAGCTGGAGTTCTGCCTCTGTGTCCTCAGGGAGCACACTCAGCCCTTCTGAAAAGATTCCAGGACAAGAAGAAGCCAGGTAAAGGAAACAGGGAGGACTCGTGGCCAACAAGTTTGCTCAGATCTAAAGACGTCTACCCCAAGCCCAGGCCCCGCTTGACCAGCTGGTTCCGGAGAAGCCTTAGCATCTGTTCCTCCATAAATTATCCAGTTCTCCTTCCTGCCAGTCTTCTCTGGTGACAGCCGGAACAATTGTCCAGGAATTCCATCTGCTACTCCTGCGACGTCCCCTCTACAGCTCATCAACATTTCATAGCACAGAGGTATCCCATTTCCCTGGCCCAAGATGGAAGCTGGGTCAGTCCCTGGGTGAGCTGATTTCCAGTGCCCTCCCCCGTCAGCACACACAAATAAAACCTCCCAGAGGATCCCAGGTCTCTAGGGACAGAGTCCCACATCTTTTTCTTTCTTTTTGTTTTCATTATTTTATTATTTAAAAAAAAAACATCAAAAACAAAAACAAAACAGGGTCTCTCTACGTAGCTCTGACTGTTCTAGAACTCACTATGCACACCAGGCTGGCTTCAAACTCAGAAATGCACCCACTTCTGCCTCCCCAGTCCTTGAATTGTAGGTAAGCAGCACAACGCCTGGCTAGAGTCCCACATTTTATTTCCCACCCCAACCCCCATGCTCTTCTACCACCTATAGTTTTGAAAACAAATAAGATTATACTGATTAAATTGATCACATAGTTGTTTGTTTGTTTTTCCTGAAACTCAAAACAAAGGGCTGGAGGTACAGCTCAGGGGTAGCTTTCCTAACAATTATTACTTGGCGTAATTAAGGACCTGTTTCAATCCTTCCTGCCCAAACCAAGACAAACTGACTCCCGACTATTACACAGCTCCACTCGGTTCCCTTTAATCTGCTCACTCAGCATTTTAAAAACGAGACGTGTGCTGAGAGAGAATAGCACAGGTTCAAAATAAAGATACATTAATTAAAAAAAAAAAGAGTTTAAAACTTTTAGCCAGACCATGGTGGTGCATGCCTTTAACCCCAGCACTCAAGAGGCAGAAGCAGGTGGATCTGTGTAAATTCAAGATCAGCCTGGTCTACAAATAGAGTTCTAGGACAGGCAGGGCTATTACACAGAGAAAACTTGTCTTAAAAATAAGTAAATGAACAAATGAAAATAACAATAATGATAATAATAATGACCACGGGCTCGAATTTGAATCCAAGAGGCTGCTGTACCCTCTTTGTGACCTTGGTCGGACACACAGAGCCCCTGAGTTAGTTCAGTTCCCTGCTCTATAGAACTATCAAAGATTATTTCAGAGCCAGGTGTGTTGCTGCATCCTTACAACCCTATCACTTGGGGAGGGGAAGGGGTCTGGAGGGAGGAGGGTAGAGGCAGGAGGAGATGATGTTCAAGATCATTCTAGGCTACACAGAGTCAAAGACAAACCTGAACTACATGAGCCCCCATCTCAAAACCCAAAAAACAACAAGAAGATCATTTCAAAATTCCAAAAAGGTAGCGATCAGCTTATTTCCTAAATTATCCACATCTCCTTCCTAAAGATTCAGTTATCCACATCGCCTTCTGAACTTCCTATTAATGAAGTCTACGGCCACCATTCTGGGGCACAAAGCTTTGCTCCATACACTGTCTTTTTCCAATCTTAGGATATTGAGTTTGATGGAAGGCTAAGAAATATAATTTCAGCTGCTCTATCTCAAAAGAAAGCAAAAAAAAAAAACAGAAGAAAAGAAGAAAGGCCACAGTTCCTCCAGGAGTCCAAGCCCACACTTGGGTATGGTGTACTTTAAGTGACTTTCTTAGAGAAGACTAAACATGTTTTCAGGTGTGTTTTATGTAATTTCAACATCCAAGCTGGTGGCACAGGCCTGTAAGCCCAGCTACTCAGGATGCTTAGGCACAGGGATCGATCAGATCACAATGTCAAGGGCAGCTTGGGTGACTTAGTGAGACTATTCCTCAAAGCAGAAAACACCAAAGAGAACCAAAGCTGTAGCCCAGCAATAGGATACTTGCTTATTACATGGGAGGCTCCCAGAACTATAAAAAAAAGATATTAAAAAATACATGATGGCTGTTATTTTAGTGTCCTAGTAGTCACATCTATAGAGATAGAAATGGACTCTGTCTGGCTATGCAGCCAGCAGTAGGGCTGGATGATTCTAAGGTCCCATCTCTGCCAAATCAGTGGGCCGTCCTCCATCCATTCTGGGTCAGTGTGTGGGACTTGGCCTTGGAAATTCTGCTCTCATGTAAACCAAGCAGCTCTTTCTACAGGAAAGGCAGAGAAGGAAGCTCCAGGCTCCAGAAGCATCCAGGAATGACATCTGAAACAGCTGCTAGGGAGGCTGAGCCAGACCCACCTGGGACCTGGGTCACCTCCTCATCCACCCTAGGCAGTGCAGGTGGCAGAGACTTCACAGCATGTGAACACTTGGTACTGTCGTACCTTACACTCACTGTCTGGATGAGTGGCTCCCTGTCCTGTCAGGTCTGTGTGCATGTGTCTGAACATGCTTAGGGTCTAAATGGACCCGTCCCCTCTCTTGCCATTTTATAAAAGAGCATATTCAACTCGTCATCAGGCATGCCCCCACTTCCTTATCACTCTTCAACACTTGATGCCCACACCCTAGCCCAGCTTCCTCCCTTGCCCCGGGCAGGAAATTCCAGGTATCCCAAGCATGGCATCCAGGACCTGAGACTTGGCACAACAGGTACAATAGTCCTTGAGGCACACAACAGGTTCCGGAAACACACTCTCTCTCTCTCTCTCTCTCTAGCCAAAAGTGGGGAACAATGAATGGCTGGACTTGGATTTCAGCTCTTGAACAGCTGGCTCTGACGCTGCTTCTGAGGTAGGATGGGGGTGGGTGGAAACAGGAAGCAGCCAGAGGGAGGTTGCTTACAGCATTTGTTGCAGGACCCAAGGGCCCCTCTGCTGATAGTTTGCCCCCTGAAAGATGTACTCCCTGGATAAGTCTCCCTCAGAGCACCACCAGCTCAGCCCCCACTCTAAGGCCCTCACTGGACTGGCTAGAACTGGCTCAGAGAAAAACAGGACAGCACAAGTGGGTAAACTGCCTTAACTTGGTGAGAACAAAGGCCTAATCTACAAGTCTAGAGCCTGTAGGAGCATCTATCCCTCTGTTTACTAGGAGTATGTGGGCAAGTGAGAGGGTGTGTCTCCTCTTTTAGACTGTAAGAAGCTTGGCAAGGTCAGAGCTCATTGCTTGTCCCTATTTATATTAATTCATTCTCTCACTAAGTTGGCATTCAACGCCAGGAATGACAGCACATGCCTGTAATCGCTTGGGAGATGCAGTCAGGAGGGCTAGGAGTTCAAAGCCATCCACAGTGAGACCAGTTTGGGCTATGTGTAGACTGTCTCAAACATTGTGTGTGTGTCTGTGTGTGTCTGTGTGTGTCTGTATGTGTGTGTGTATGTGTGTGTGGTGTGTGTGTGTGTCTGTGTGTCTGTGTGTTTGTGTCTGTGTGTGTCTGTATGTGTGTGTGTCTGTGTGTCTGTGGGGTCTGTGTGTTTGTGTCTGTGTGTGTCTGTGTGTTGGGTGTGTCTGTGTGTGTTTGTGTATGTGTGTGTATGTGTGTTTGTGTCTGTGTGTGTTTGTGTCTGTGCTGTGTGTGTCTGTCTGTGTGTGTTGGGTGTGTCTGTATGTGTCTGTGTATTTATGTCTGTGTGTGTGTCTGTGTGTTGGGTGTGTCTGTGTATGTCTGTGTGCCTGTGTGTTTGTGTCTGTGTGTGTCTGTGTATGTGTGTGTGTGTGTGTGTCTGTGTGTGTTGGGTGTGTCTGTGTGTGTCTGTGCTGTGTGTATCTGTCTGTGTGTTTGCGTCTGTGTGTGTCTGTGTCTCTGTGTGTCTGTATGTGTATGTGTTGGGTGCATAAATAAGGGCTAGAGGCACGGTTCATTTGGTAGAGTGCTTGCCTACCAGACATAAGGCACTAGGTTCAACCACCAGACAGCATAAGCAAACCAGGCACGGTGTCAAGTGCCTGGAATCTTAGTACTCAGAAAGCAGAGGCAGGAGGATCAGAAGCTCAGTCATCCTCAGCTACAGAGCCAGTGTGAAGTCAGCCCGGGTTGTATAGGATTCAGCCTCAGAAAAAGACACATAAGTAATACTCGTTGGGCATCTGGCACTGAGCGGGGAGTGCCTCTCTGTTCCTACCTACAGAATCTACCATCCTGTAAGACTCTGGCAGCCAAAGAGGAAAAATCTTCCTGGCTAGGTCAATGTAAGCAAGAATGAATGAGTAACGGGTTCTTATTGTCTTGTATCCGTAGCTCATTTGGTAACTAATATACGAGACTTTTTCCATAAAAGGGAGCCTAGGAAGAGAGGGAGGAAACTCAAGAACGCTCCTCTCAGTTGGGAGTTAGGGAGGCCTAGAAGGATGAAGCTATGTTTCTGAGGGCCCAGAAAGACAGATACGCAGAAAAGATATGCTTAGGGTCTGTGGAGGCATCTTGACTATTCTAGAGAACTGTAGCTATTGTCCAGGCTTGAGAGTGAAGCCAGCAACAAGCCTGCTTTGACTAGTGATCACCACTATGAGGGAAGATCTTACTATCCCAAAAGTCATCTGGTTGCCGGCAAAATCCGTTCCCAGGTCTGTCAAAAAAACAGGCACTGAGTTACGAATTTGGGCTTCATTCTTACTCAGAGACCAGCAAGTGGGCATCTGCCAGAATGCTCCCACACCAGCTGAGCCTGTCCCCTTCCCAGAGCACAGGTCAGCAGTCAGGCAGGCCTAAGCAGAGTGCCTGGGGTCAAATGTAGCTGTGGCCACCAGCTAGCGTGGCCATAGCCAAATGGCTGAAGCTCTTTCTCCATGTCCATTTACCCATCTCTAAAAGCGGACTAAAAATAGCATCTAGCTCAGAGTTGTGGGTTAAATGGGTTCACTAACTGTCCTAGCTTTTTTCCCATTGCTGTAAAATTACTCTGACAAAGACAACTTAAAGGAGAAAGGGCTTATTCCGGTTCCCAATTACAGGTGAGAGTTCCTCATGCCAGAAAAATCAGAACAGTGAAAGCTTGAGGGGGTTGGTTACATTGTATCACACTCAAGAAGCAGAGCACAGGTGTTCGTCTAGCTTTTTCCCTTTGTACAGCCCACAGCTGAGGGATGGTGCCAATGGCCCACTTGCAGTGTGGACCTTCCCAAGTAACCTAATCAACATAATCCTTCAGCCACGTGACCAGAAGATAATGTCTTGAAGTGTGTTTGGAGGCTCATCCCTAAATGATTGCAGAGTCTAGCAAGTAACAATTAATACTAATCATCACATACACACAAAGTGTTCAGTCTAGTGCCTGATATAGAGGGTGATCTCTCACCAACAAGGACTCTAAGGCTCTGGAAGGCCACTGTATTACCTTCCTGCTGCTAGGACAGAATACTTGTGAGAAAAGCAACTTAAGAAAGGAGGAGCTGTTTTCTTACTCACAGTTTAAGGGGGATACAGTCCATAATGGCAGAGAAAGCATGGCAGTAGGAGTTTGAGGCCACTGGCCACATGGACTGTATTGTCAGTGTGTTAGTCAGGGTTCTCTAGAGTAACAGAATTTACAGAATAAACATATATGTATATATGTGTATGTGTGCACCTGTGTGTATGCATATGTACATACACACATATAATCTACACACATATATACATATATATAACAATATACATATATGTGTACACACATTTATATGGGTATTATATATATGTACGTACGTATGTATGTATATGTGTGTGTGTATATATATATATGGGAGATTTATTAGAATAGCTCATTGGCTGTGATCCTGCTAGTCCAGCAATGACTGCCTATGAATGGAAGGACCAAGAATCCAGTAGTTGTCCAGTCCATGAGGCTGGATGTCTTATCTGGTATATGCTGGCAAAACAAAGAAGTAGCCTATAATGCCAGTGAAGGAAAGGCCTTGCTAGTGAGGTGAGAGCAAGCAGGCAAAGAGAGCAACTTCCTTCTTCCAGGTCCTTTTTATAGGCTTCCAGCAAGCTGTGACCCAGATTAGAGGGGTGTCTTCCCACCTCACAGATGTGGAGTAGAAGTGGATCTTTCCATTTCAAATGATTAAGCAAAAACCCCTCACAGATATATCCAGCCATTTAGGTTTTAATCAATTCCAGATGGAGTCAAACTGACAACCAAGAGTAGCCATCATTACTCTACCTCTTGCCAACTTGACATACAATCATATCTCTTTATGTCATGCTTAATTTCCAAATGAAACAATAACCAGGTCATAATTATGCCTAATGTGATATAACTATCTCACATAAATCGAAATGCATTATATATTTAATCAGGTCATAATTATGACTAACTTTTATGACTATCTGCAAAACAAATGCATTAGAAGTTTAGGATAGGTAGCAATGTCCCTTGAGGGAAATTTTTTTTTTTAGTATTTCAAGCATAAATATGTTAAACATTGATATTCTCTTAATTGATGTTATATCATATGATAAAGAAATTTTAAAAACCCACAAATATCTGTACAAACATTTTGAATAATTTCTTTAATTTTATTTTATGTGCATTTGTGTGAGTGTGTCAGATTCCCTGGAACTGGAGTTACAGACAGTTGTCAGTTGCCATGTAGGTGCTGGGAATTGAACCTAGGTCCTCTGGACGGGTAGCTACTGTTCTTAACTGCTGAGTCATCTCTCCAACCCCACAAAAACATTCTTAGCAAAATACAACAGAATGGTCATAGCAGGTCTTGGCTCTTTTCCTGGAGAAGTGATCCATACCTTTATTCCTGAAGGGCCCATGCCCTTTGTCATCCTGTCTGGATTAAGCTGTTGTAGTTTCTCATTGACTTTAATCACAGGACATGGTAGCACCAAGAGTCACCCTAAAGGATCTCCTGCAATCCAGATATAAACTTTCTTACTTCTATTGTGAAGCAATCCAATTTCCCCATGGTAATCTGTATCTGTCACCCATCCTAATACCGTTACTCCTTTCTTAGCCTGTTGGTTTAAGGACATTAGGAGCCCAAAGTTGCCAGGGGGAAGTCTAAGTTCAATGGAATTGCTTGTTGTGGCTCCTAGCAGGAGCAAACTCTCTCTAGTGGAACCAAAATTTTTAGGCCAGATGAACTTAAGATCATGGGAACTGGAAGCAAAAATTCCCTAGTGGGTCACTAGGAGTGATAATGAGTGGAACTGTTCCCTTTCTCACACCTTGAGTCCTGGCTATGGAAGAAACTATACCATATATTGGATGCTGATTCAAAGCATATACTGCCTCTTGGAGAATTGTGCCCCAGCTCTCTAGGCTGCTGCCACCCAATTGACACTGTAATTATGTCTTCAAAAGGTGGTCCATGCCCCTCTACCCCTCACTGCCTGCAGCAGGCAGGAGAGAGGACCCTGAGGTTATGAGAACTGGAAAGCTGTCTCTGCCTTTCACTGGCTGTGGCACTAGGGAGAGAGGGCCCTGCACCTTGCCTGATGGCAACAGCATGGGTGAGCCAGCTCTTAGGGTAGTAGAGCAGGAGAGCTGGCCCTGCCCCTCACCAACTATACCACTTGGGCAAGCCAGCAAGGGTAGTGCTGGAGAACTCACCCTGGCAGGTTGATCAACTCAGCTATCACCCAGGCCCAGATCCAGGGCTTTGAGTTGGCCCACCCCAACATCTACCTCATCTATGAATTCCTGAAGTGCATGGAGGAGCAGGCCCTTCAGAACCAAAGCCACAGGATTTCCATGACCCAGGGCAACAATGGGATACCCTAGAGGAGTCCCATCAAGGATTCAGTATTGATGGTGTAGCAGAAGCCAGAGGCCTCAAACCAGACCAGCGACTCACTGCAATGAACATTTGCAAGTAGAGCTGTTTGGACAAAAGTGTGCACTGTGGGACACACAGTGATTCAGTGAAGCTTCCACAGTAAGATTTTATTTTGTTTTGCCAGAGAGACTGCAAGGGCAGAGGGCAGATATGAAGGGATGGGGAGATGAATGGAATTGGAGTACATGACATGAAATTCACAAAGAATCAATAAAAAAATTTAAAGACTAGTCCATCTTTCTATCGGGCCCACTGCTTTAGGAAGATGGGAACATGGTAAGACAGTGGATTCCGTGACCCTGGGCCCACTGCCACACTTCTCTGGCTGTGAAGTGATTTCCTTGGTTAGAAGAATGGTGTGTGGAATGGTGTGTGGCTAAGACAGTCCATGGATGGTGGTTCTGGCAGAAGCATTTCATGCAGGAAAGACAAATCCATAACCAGAATAAATATCTTCCCCAGTAAGGACAAAATGCTGTCCTTTCCATGGAGGAAGTAGTCTAATGCAGTCAACCTGTCACTGGCTGGTCTGGAAGATCACAATTAGAGAGTTGGTGAGAAAGATACCTGAGGGAGAAGTATGTGAATAGAGTCCCCAAATGGGCAAAGGATGGGAGGTAAAGATGCCTGTGTTCCATGTAAATGCTCATCAAAAGGTGACGTCTGCTGAGGAGGAGTTCAATAATCAAGTAGACAGGACGACCCATTCTGTGGACAGTCAGCCTCTCTCTTCCCAGCCATCCCTGTCATTGCCTAATGGGTCCAGGAACAAAGCAGCCGTGGTGGCAGAGATGGGGCTATGCATGGGCTCAACAACATGGGCTGATTGATCTGTCTCCAGCTGCTGCAATAGTCACTCCACCAGGAAACAGAGGGAGATCAGTGTTGACCCGATATTTCTCTTCCTTTCCCGATTTATTTAGACCAGGACCCCAGCTTGTCAAATGGTGCCACTCACTTTAAAGGTGGGTTTTCCCTCCTTAGTTAAACCTCTCTGGAGATGCACAGGTAGAAATGACTAGCACTGCTTCTAGGTGATTCTAAGGCAATAAAGTTGACTACAAAGATTCACTACCACAGGCACCCAGCTACAGGGAGTAGAGCTACGATGTAAAAAGGAGGTCTCAGTACTCTTTAATTTTTAAATTACATTATTTGTGTTGTGTGCATTCATGAAGGCTTGCAAGTGAAGGTCAGAGGACAATCTGTGGGAGTCAGTTCTCTCCTTTCACCATGCAGTATCTCTGTTCAAATTCAAGTCACCCAGCTTGGTAGCATGAATCCACTGATCTTTTTTGTTTGTTTGTTTGTTTGTTTGTTTTTGGTGAGGAGTGGTGACTGACAGGATAACTTAGATGTGGCAGAGACAGATGTGCTAGCGTGATGAGGAAGACATCGACAAGGGCAGAGGCTATGGGATAGAAGGTCCTAGGGCTGTGTTAAAAGAAAAAAATCATATGATACAGGAATGGAGAGAGAAGACTAAGTTACCTAGAGGAGTAGCAAGGACTCTGCTTGGGAAAAACCCAAGACATAGACTAGCCTCTATTCCTGGTGTCTTTTAAATGAAGGAAGGTGTTTATTAGCAAAAAATCTTGACAAGTCAGAAGCCTAGACTGAAGGATACTTTCTATGTAAGGAGCTGAAGATGGACAGATTCCCAAAGCTACTGCAACAGAGACAGTATGGACAGACAAGCCCCAGCACAGCTCAGAGCAGCCCAGTTTCAACTCCTGTCCTGGCTCTTCCTGCCAAACCCCTGTCCTACTCCAGAGTAAGAAAATGAGTTTGACTTTACGGTGGGGGTCCTCCACTGCCTCACCTCAGCCCCATCCCCCTGCTTCCTGTATATACAAGTTCACTTCATTATGGGTTTATTTCATCCCCACCGCAGTGAGGGAGGTGGGGAGGGAAGAAGGTGTACGCAAGAAGTTGACTCTTCAAGAACCTGGGACATCTCCATTATACATACAAAAAAAAAAAAAAAAAAAAACAAAAAAAACAAAAAAAACAAAAAAAACAGTATAAGAAGGTCCCCAGCTCCAGGGCCCACAGCCGGGTCCTAAGCCGTGGTCACTTTACCTACAGGCACTGTACTGTACTTGAGGAGATCCCGGAGAGATGGAGCTAGAGCTGGCCACCATCTTTTGCCTAGAGAGCCATTGGTGTCCACACACATTTGGTTTCACCATAGGATTAAAATATTAAGGTAGCCGGGCGGTGGTGGCGCACGCCTTTAATCCCAGCACTTGGGAGGCAGAGGCAGGCGGATTTCTGAGTTCGAGGCCAGCCTGGTCTACAGAGTGAGTTCCAGGACAGCCCGGGCTACACAGAGAAACCCTGTCTCGGAAAAAAAACAAAAAAAAAAAAAAAAAAAAAAAAAAAAAAATTAAGGTAAACTGGGCGGTGGCGGTATGAGCTTTAGTCCCAGCACTTGGGAGGTAGAGGCAGGTGGATCTCTGGGACTTTGAGACTAGCCTGGTCTGTAGAGGGAGATCCAGGTCAGCCAGGGCTACACAGAAAAACCCTGTCTTAAAAAACAAACAAAAATTAGAAATTAAAGAGGAGACTGAACTAGACAGCAAGGTATATGGCAATGTGCTGGGTAGGAGACATTGATCCTAGAAGCTTCCTTAGAGTCCATTGAATGAACTCCTGTAGGTGGCCAAAGAGACGGCGCCGGTTTCCAACTTGGCCGGCGCCGCCTACTGCGCATGTGTCAGGTTCAAGCCCTCCCGAGAGGGCTTATGCTAATGAGGTATTGGCCCTAACCAATCCTGAGAGAACAGGCAGCCAGGTCCGCCCCTTGGAAGGGTATATAACAAAGGCAGCTCAGCTGCTGAGGGAGTGTGGTCCAGAAGAGTCGTGAAGAAGAAGGCGCAACAACTGGTGGCCCGGCGGAAAAGAGAGAAGCGACCCGGCGGAGAAGCGGCCCGGCGGAGAAGAGAGAAGCGACCCGGCGGAGAAGCGGCCCGGCGGAGAAGAGAGAAGCGACCCGGCGGAGAAGCGGCCCGGCGGAGAAGAGAGAAGCGACCCGGCGGAGAAGCGGCCCGGCGGAGAAGGGAGAAGCGGCCCGGCGGAGAGGCGGCCCGGCGGAGAGGCGAGCCGGCGGGCGGAAGCGAGCCGGCGGGCGGAGGCGAGCCGGCGGGCGGCGTTGTCCCGGCGGGCGGAGGCGAGCCGGCGGGCGGCGTTGTCCCGGCGGGCGGAGGCGAGCCGGCGGGCGGCGCTGTCCCGGCGGGCGGAGGCGAGCCGGCGGGCGGCGTTGTCCGGCGGGCGGAGGCGAGCCGGCGGGCGGCGTTGTCCCGGCGGGCGGAGGCGAGCCGGCGGGCGGCGTTGTCCCGGCGGGCGGAGGCCCCGGCGGGCGGCGGCGACCCGGCGGCCACCCGGCCCCGGCGGGCGGCGGCGACCCGGCGGCCACCCGGCCCCGGCGGGCGGCGGCGACCCGGCGGCCACCCGGCCCCGGCGGGCGGCGGCGACCCGGCGGCCACCCGGCCCCGGCGGAGTCACCCGGCCCCGGCGGAGTCACCCGGCCCCGGCGGAGTCACCCGGCCCGGCAGTGAAGAGACGCGGAGGCCCTGGCAGAGACACCCGGCGCGGTAGAGAAGAGACGTGGCAGTTAAAGACCAACGACAACGAGCCAAGGACAATGAGGAAACTGAGGACAACAGCCTCATAAATTCAGAAACTGAGGTAAAAAGGAATATTATTAGTCAAGGTTCCCTGGGTTGGGACGAGTCGAGAACAAGTAGAGGCTCCCTGGTTTGGGACGAGTAGAGGTTCGAGTTAAGGATCCCTGGTCTGGGACGAGTCAGGAACGAGTGAAAGATCCCTGGGTTGGGATGAATTAAGGATCCCTGCTTTGGGACAAGTCAGGAACGAGTGAAAGATCCCTGGGTTGGGACGAATTAAGGATCCCTGCTTTGGGACAAGTCAGGAACAAGTGAAAGATCCCTGGGTTGGGACGAGTTAAGGATCCCTGGTTTGAATTTCCCTGGTTTGGGACAAGTAAAGATTCCCTAGATTTGGGACAAGTTAAGGTTTAGGGACGAGTATAAGGAAAGCGGCAATAAAAGGTCCGCAGATTTTCTAACTATGATGTCTATTGTCAACTCGGAGTGGGTTGGCTTGGGTATCATAATAATGCTTTTCCTGACATATAGTCTTAGATTGTACCTAAATTCTTATTGTGACTATGAATTCACTGTCAAAAAGGACCAGGAAGTTTTTGAACAAGTAAAAGAGGCTCAGTCAGAAGGCTCTGAGGCAGGAGTTAGTAAAATAAACAAGGGACCAAAAAAGATAACCAATATAGATACAGAGAGCTCTTCTGGCTCTGATAGCTTAGAAAAGATAGAGGAAGGAAAGAGCTTAGAAAAGATGGAGGAGGACCTTGAGGACATGTTAACTAAAATAGAGACCGTGGTCCTCTCAAGGAAAAAGAAAGGCAAAATGGCAGAAAAACTTAAACCGCATGCTTGGGAGATGCCCACAGCTCCACCCCTTAGCCGCCTCCCTATGTGGAGGTCCCTCGGGCCAGTCTGTCCCCAGAGACACAATGCTCATTCTGCCCACAGACTTGGAAGGAAGCGCGTATGGCCTTTCCAGTTTTTGAAGATGCAAATCAACAAAGATATTATGATCCCTTAGATATTAAGACGTTAAAGACTCTGGCAGAATCGGTTAAGGCCTATGGCATTAATGCCTCTTTCACGCAATCCTTGATAGAAAGGATAGCGACACAGGCCATGACACCATCAGATTGGATGAGTACTGTGAAAGCCTGTTTAACTATGGGGCAGTATCTTGATTGGAAATCTATTTATACAGATTATGCCAAGGGCAGGCTCGGGCCAACGCAGCCTCAGGACAGCCCTTATGGAATCTAGATATGTTCTTAGGTCAGGGACAATGGGCAGATAACCAGACAGTGTTTCCACAGGCGGTGTACGGTCAAATTAATAATATGGCCATCAGGGCCTGGAAGGCCCTACCCAATAAGGGAGAAGTTTCAGGTAATTTAACAAAAATCCCCCAGGGTCCTACTGAGCCCTTCTCCGACTTCGTGGCTCGCCTAATGGAAGCCGCAGGGAGAATTTTTGGTGACCCTGATACAGCCATGCCACTAAATAGAGCAATTGGTGTTTGAACAATGCACAAAAGAGTGCAGGGCGGCTATCACCCCTTGGAAAGCAAAGGGTTTGACGGCTTGGATGAAGGCTTGTAGGGAGATTGGTGGACCATTGTCCAACTCGGGCTTGGCAGCTGCAGTCATGCAGTTGTCTAAGGGCAAAGGTAGGACCCCTGCAGGAGTTTGCTTCCGCTGCGGATGCCCAGGACACCTCAGTAAACAGTGTCCCAAAAGAGATAGAGATAAACAAGGGAGTACCCCTTGTCCAAGGCAGCCAGGACTATGCCCAAGATGTCGTAAAGGTAATCATTGGGCCAATGAGTGCAGATCGGTAAGAAATATTCAGGGACAACCGCTGACCTCTAGTTATAGTGGTGCACGGCCAAAAAACGGGCAGTGGGGCCCCCGCTTCCAGGGCCCGCAAATATATGGAGCAGTGGAAGGGCAGAGCCAGCCCAGCCTACACCAGCCCAACTTACATCGCTCGAGCCTCGGAGAGCACTCCGGGTTCAGCAGGGTTGGACCTGTGCTGCACCACCAGAATTGTATTAACACCCCAGATGGGTGTACAACCTCTTGAGACTGACTTTCAGGTCCACTACCTCCAGACACAGTGGGTCTTCTCATAGGACGCTCTTCTTCTACCCTAAAAGGTCTTATAGTACATCCTGGCATTATAGATGCTGATTTTGAGGGCACAGTTAAGATCTTAGCCCCCTCTCCACGAGGTATCGTGGCCATCTCACCAGGAGATAGAATTGCTCAAATAATAATGCTACCCAGCTTACACAAATTGTTCCCCTGTAAAAAATATAATAAGAGGGAACAAGGGTTTCCGGATCCTCCGGAACCCAAGCACCCCCCTTGCGTTTGGATAAAGGCCCAAAAAATTTGGGAAATTTGGGGAAAAAAATTGGCCATTTGGCCGGAGTGTCGTGCTAAAAGGGAAAGAGATTTGGAAAAACTGGATTAAGAGAAGATTTAAAGGGGGTTGCAAAAAAATCCCCATGAAGGAGGCACATTACAAAAAACAAAAAAAGGCACCTTCCAACCTTTTTTTAGTTTGGGCCCCCTTTGCCTTTCCCCCTTTGTTAAAGCCTGAAAGAAAACAAATAACCTTCTCGATATAAGGGATCCCTTAAAAAGGAAGACCCTCCAAGGGGAAAAGACAAACCCCGCAAACTAAAGGGGAGCCGGGACTTTTTTTTGGTGGGGGCCCAAAAAACGGGGGGTATCCCCATTTTCCCTGGAAGATAGGAGGCCAAAAGTTGGCCCAAAAGCCTTTTTTCCCCAACTCCCAGAAAGATTGGGGGGAGTTATTGACATAAATAAAGTTTCCTGGGGGCCCCCAATCTTTTTTAAAAAAGGACAAAAAAATTAAAAACTTCCTGGGCCCCCTCCCTTGGGGAAAACCCCCCCCATTTTTTTTTTGCCCTTTTTAAAACCCAAAAAAAAGAAAATTCCAGGATATCGTAGAAAGCCCGGTTGGCCAAAAAACGGCCTATTGTTTCCCCCCAAAAAGGGGGGGGGAAAAAAATGGATTAACGACACTTACGGGGGCAAGGAAGGGGAAGGGATTCCCAATTTTTTTGCGGGCCCCAACCTTGGGGGCCCAAATTTTTGAAAGTGAAAACAATTAAAAAAAAATTTTTTGGGAGCATATTTTTAAATAAAGACACCCCGGGGGAAAAAACCAAGGGCCCAAACCCAAAAGGGGGGGAAGGGGTTTTTGGGCCCCGGGGGTTTGGAACCTATTACCCAAGTGAGGGGGGGCCCCCCAGGGCCCCCAAAAAAATTGGAAACGTCCGGGAAAAAAAATTGGCAAAAACCCTTTCCCCCTTGGGAAAACCCCCCTTTTGTCAAAAAAAAATTTGGGGAAGGAGCTGCTAAGATTCTTTTGGAGAATCGGGGGCAAAAGGGCCCCTCTTTTTTTTCCCCCTAAGGATTGCCATTGAATCAAGTTGTTTTTTTTTTCCCCACCGAAAGGGGTTTGGGGGGTTTTTCCCGGGGTTCCCTTTTAAACAAGGGGAACCGAACCCCTTTATTTCTGCCCCAAGGTGGGAAAACCCCCCAAAGGCAATTTCGAGGAAAAGCCCCCCCTTTTAAAAAAAAATTTTCCCAAAGTCCTTGCTCCTTTAAAGGTAAATTTTTTAATGCGAAAAAGAGCGGTTAGAAAGGGGTTTTAAAGTTTGATAAAAATTTTAGGGGGGCGGGTACCCAAAAAGGTTCCAAAGGGAAGGGGGAAAAATTTGGGGGAAAAAAGGGGTCAAAATTTAGTTTTTTTGAAAAAAGTTTAAAAATTGATTTAAAAAAGGGTTTTTTAAAAATTTTTTTTTTGGGAAAAAATTTTTTTTGGTGATGGTTTTTTTTTAATTGGGGGGATGATTGGGGTGGGTTGGGGGATTTTTGGGGGGTTAAAAAGGTTTTTAAAAAAGGGTTTGGGGGGGGGGGGTTTTGGGGGGCCCCCGGGGGGGGGAAAAAAATTTTAAAAAAAAATTGTTTAAAAAAGTAAAATGGGGGGTTACCTATGTTTTTTTGGAGGGGGTTTTTATTTAAATTTTTTAATAAAATTTTTTAGAAAAATTGGCCCATTTTAATTGTTTGGGGTAATAGAAATATTAAAAAAAATTTAACCTTTTTCCCAAAAAAAAATTTTTTTTTTTTTCCCTTCAGTTAAAAAGGGTAAAATTCTTTTATGGTAAAAGGGGTTGTGGAAAAATTTAAATTAAAATGGGAATTTTTGGGGAAAAGGGGTTTGTTGAGTTGAAAAAGTTTTGGAATTTTTAAAAGTGAAATTTTGTTTTAATTTTTTGATTAAGGTTTTTTAAATAGTGTAAAGGGGAAATTGGGTTTTTTAAAAGAGTGAAGGTGAATTTTTAAATTTTAAAAAATTTTAAAAGGAAATTTTTTTTGTTTTTAGGGGTATGAAAAGGTTAGGTAAAATGATAGAAATTTTATAGGGGAATTCCTTTTTGAGACCCCCCCTTTTAGAATTATGTTTTTTGAAATTTAAAATTTTGGGGAAAAAATTTTTTAACCCAGGGAAAAAAAAAAATTTTTATAAGTAATGAAAAATTTTCCCCCCATTGGGTGAAACCCCTCGGGTCACACCCCTCGGTTTGGAATTGGCGTCCCCTTTCCCCAGGTTCAAACCTAAAAAAATTAGTATCATAACTTTTCGGTGAAGCCACCCCTTTTTAAAACAAAATGTTTTTTTAAAAAATTGGGGGGGGGAAAACCCCAAACCTTTAAGCCTTTAAGGGGGACCCCTTCAGTTTTTCCCGCCCGGGGGGAATTTACCCAGGACTCCAAACCCCCCCTGGGGGGATTTTAAACAAAGAGAGCCAAGGTTCCAAAAAAAAAAAGGGGGAATATCTTAAAAAAAGGAAACCGTTATTTTTTTTTTTTTAAATTTGGCTGGGGGCGGGGGAAAAAGAATCAAATACTTAGGCCTCCGCCAAAAAAGGTTTTTTTTTCAAAAAAACCATGGACCCTTTTCTAAAAACCGGGCGTTTTTTTTTCCCCGGGGGAAAAAAAACCCCGGGGCCCTGGAGTTTCCGGGTCCAGGGCCGGGGTCCCGGGGGGGGGAAAAAACGCGACCTTTTTTGGTCCTGTGCGCCCCAAACGGCATTGCAGACCCTTTTAAAAGAATTATGGGGGGGGGTTTTTTTATGGGGGCTGTTGTTTTAGGGGTTTTCCCCTGCCTTTGGTTTCTATTGCTTATGCCATGCCATGCAAGAAGGGAAAGGTGCTTCCCCAAGTATTTGGGCTGGGGCCCCCCTTAGGGAGACCTAGTGGGGGAAACCTTTGGGGGCCCGTATTTGGCCGTCCAGCATTTTTCCCAGACCCCGACCATCTTGACCAAGCCCTGGTAAAAAGGGTCCAAAGGCCCCCATTTAATTTTTCAGAAGGGGGGGGTACGAGGGTGCCTCGACTAAGAGGTTTCAATCCGAGTAGATTCTCTGAAAGTTTTCTGAGTGCAAAGGTTTTTTGGGCAAATACCTCTCCCCGAAAAAAGGCACAAGGCGGGTATGGGGTGGCGCCCCCCATTACAATGCCCCAACATTCACAAGGGGGGCCAGACCTCTGCTTTCCCCCGCTGACTTTGCCACAGCAGTGGCCTTTAAAAGGAGTGCCCTTCCAAAGCCTTTTTACAATCAAAGGCTGTTGGGGTGGGAGGCCTAGGACGAACTTAAGGGTCCGAAATAACCTATTCAACAAACTCCTTTTTTTTTTTCATGTGAAACTTAGGCCCAGAAATAAAGAGACTTGACTGCTCTGATGGGATGCTTCTGATCGTCCGTTTTAGTCAGTGTTCTACTGCTGTGAAGAGACACCATGACCACAGCAAGTCTCCTAAAGGAAAGCATCGAACTGGGGCTCGTTTACAGTTTCAGAGGTTTAGTCTATCATCGTCGTGGCTGGGAGACTTGATACTGAAGGAGTAGCTGAGAGTTCTACATCGGGATCCACAAGCATCAGGAAGACACACGACAGGGGGTGGGGGGGGAGAGAGAGAGAGAGAGAGAGAGAGCCGGGCGGTGGTGGCGCACGCACGCCTTTAATCCCAGCACTTGGGAGGCAGAGGCAGGCGGATTTCTGAGTTCGAGGCCAGCCTGGTCTACAGAGTGAGTTCCAGGACAGCCCAGACTACACAGAGAAACCCTGTCTCAAAAAACCAAAAAAAAAAAAAAAAAAAAAAAAAAAAAAAAAAAAGAGAGAGAGAGAGAAGAGAGAGAGAAGAGAGAGAGAGAGAGAGAGTCAGTCTAGGGTCTAGAGCTGGCTTGAGTTTTTGAAACCCCAAAGCCCATCCCCAGTGACGCACTTCCTCCAACAAAGCCACACCCACTCCAACAAGGCCACACCCACTCCAACAAGGCCACACCTCTAATCCTTTTAAGTAGTGCCACTTCCTAAGGAATTAAATATATGAGCCTATGGGAGGGTCATTCTTATTCAAATCATCACACCATCCCTCCTTTAGTCACAGGCATCTATGATACATGTAGCAAATAACCCCCTAATTTACTGGCCTAAGACTGTTTTTTATTAACTCTAAGATTCCTGTGGGTTGGGAATTGAGGCAGGGCTCAACTGGCTCTGACTGTCTTGTAGGCAGATGAGCTAGTTGGAGGACTGAAGTAATAAGGTTTTTGTGGGTATTTCTCTGTCTTCAGGTAGTCTCAGGGCCTCTTTCTGTGGCCTTTCACTGGGGATAGCTTAAGCTTCCTTCTAGAATGGTGATCTCAGGGCACTCAGATTGACTACATGGTAAACCGTCATCTCCCCAAATGCAGAATCCCAATAGATTCAGGTGAGCCTGCGCCATGTTTTGTCATTTAACATTAGAAGTCACTTAGTGTCTCTTCCACTTTAGTTACAAGGCTGCCAAAAGGCAACTTAGGCATCATTTCTCAATGAGAAGATGTCAAAGACATAGGATAAGAACACACGGGGGCAGGAGAGGTGGTTAAGAGCACTTGCTGCTCTTCCAGAGGTCCTAAGTTCAGTTCCCAGCACATTTAACTCTAACTCCAGGGAATCTGGTATCCTCTCCTGACTTCTAAGGGTACCTATTCACATGTGCACATAAACATATACACACATACACATAAATATTAAAAATAAATCTTAATACAAAAACAAGGCCAGGCAATTGTGGCTCACACTGGAGATAGAGGCAGGTGGATCTCTGTGAGTTCAAAGTCAGCCTGGTTTACAGAGAGAGAGTTCCAGGACAGCCAGAACTACATAGTGAGTCCCTGTCTCAACAAATCAAAATAAATAAACAAACAAAACAAAAAAAAAAACGAGAACATCTAAAAGGTGTTACAAAGGCAGAAAGGAGAGTTCCCATTTAACCTTTGCCCTCTTTTATTTAGTGCTGATATTTTTATTATTTATTTATATGTTATTGACTGCGTGTATGTCTGAGGGTGTCGGATCCTATGGAACTGGAGTTACAGACAGTTGTAAGCTGTCTGGGTTGTATGTTGTAAGCTGCCATATGGATGCTGAGGATTGAACCTGAGTCTTCTGGAAGAACAGCCAGTACTGTCAACAGCTGAGCCATCTCTCCAGCCCCTCCGCTGATTATTTTGATGAGATTTATTTTATTATTTAATGTATTCATTTATTAATTTGTATTGTTAAATCTATTATTTATCTATTTATTTATTTTGTGCATACATGTATGTGTAGGTCCACATGTCCCAGCCTGTGTGTGAAGGTCAGAATATAACTTGCAGGAGTTGGTTCTCTCCTTTCACCGTGAGGAACTATAGGATGGAACTCAGGTAGTCAGGCTTCATGACGTTTTCATCTTCTGAGCTGTCTCATTGGCTCACTTCAATCAGTATTTAGGTTTAGATACTGAGTCACGTTTCCTGGCCTCATTTTTATCAGGATTACCCTGCCTGATACATGATCCTAGAGGACCATCCTGGAAGGTTGCAAACTCTCAATGAAAAGGCAATGGTAGTGGGCCAGTGAGATGGCTCAGCAGGTAAAGGTGTCTGTGGCCAAGCATGACCATCTGAGTTCGATTCCTAGGACCTACATAGTAGAAGGAGAGACCTAACTCTTGAAAATTCTCCTCTGGCCTCCACATGTAGGCTGTGGCAATATCCAAACATAAACATACACAACAAATAATAAATAAATAAAATTAGAGGAAAAGAAAGAAGTAACAGTGGCCTAGACCAGGGTGTTATAGTCAAATTGTGAAAAGCAACAAAGCATCAAATGCTTTTTTGTTATTGCTGTTTTGGTTTTTTGAGACAGGGTTTCTATGTGTAGCCTTTGGCTGCTTTGCAATTCACTATAGAGCAGGCTGGCCTCAAACTTAGAGATCCACCTGCCTCTATCCCTGGACTTCTGGCTTTAAAGGCATGTGCCACCATGTCTGGCTAAATTCTTGATAGATCTGAAGGCAGATTTTGTAAGATGTGGATTGTAAGAGAAAGAAGAGGGTCTGGGGCGATGGTCCAGTGGGTACAGGGTTTGCTGAACAATCCCGAACACCTGAGTGGGAATCCCCAGAACCTCCACAGAGCCAGGCATACTGCACCTATGTCATCTAGTGTTTCTATGGCAGTGCCTCTCTCTGGAAGCTATGGACCTGTTTGCCTGACATACCAAGTATACTAGCAAACGATGAAGATACTCTTCCTCCAACAAGGTCTCCTCTGACCCCCATATACAGGTATGTGCCCCCACACATGCATGCACATGTCATAGATATGCATGCATACACACATATCATAGATACATATGTGTGCACATATACCATACATACATATGTACACATGTCATATACACACATGCATATATATATACATCATATGTACACTTGCATGCATACACTATACAAACATCCATCATACATATGTATATACAGACACACCACACATGCTATGCATACACACGCACACACATACACATATACATACCATACAAGTATATATCATACATTTGTATGCACACAGTATATAAACATACATCATGGATACATGTGTATACACACATACCATATATACACATGCACACACACACCATACATATACATGCATGTACACACACCATACATACATGTGTATGTACACACATCATACATACACATGCCTACACACACATACCATACATACACACACATCCTATATACACGTGCATACACACACTTGCACACACACAGATAAAAGAGAAAGAACGAAGGCTGGAGAGATGGCTCAGTCAGTCAAGCGCTTGCTATCCAAACATGAAGACCTGAGTTTAATCCCAGAACTCATATAAGAAAGCCAAGTGTGATGGCAGCTGTTCATAATCCCTGGGCTCACTGGCCAGCAGGCAGCCTTGCCTACTCAGTAAGCTCATGGCCAGTGAGTGACCCTGTCTAAAAAACCAAGGTGGATGGATAGCCAAGAGAAGCCAAGAGGTTGGTCTTCTGAACTCCACACATGCTCAAACAAGAGAGAGAGAGAGAGAGAGAGAGATCAAACATGACAGGATCACGATGACTGTAGCCTAACATTAGACAGGTGGATTAGCCACTGAGACAGGTAAAGCTGACAAAGGAAAGCTGTTTGGAGTGGAAATCTGGACTTTGCATTTGCAAAGGTTAAGTCTGTTAGTCCATATGGAAGGGCCTATGCAGACAGACAGGCTGTGACTTGAGAGTAGCTATCTTAAGAAAGCTAGATCTTGTGCACGCCTTTAGTCCCAGCACTTGGGAGGCAGAGGCAGTCGGATTTCTGAGTTTGAGGCCAGCCTGGTCTACAGAGTGAGTTCCAGGACAGCCAGGGCTACACAGAGAAACCCTGTCTCGAAAAACAACAACAACAACAACAACAAACCCAAAAAAACAAAAACAAAAACAAAAAAACCAAAGCTAGATCGTCAAAGTCATTGGGCTGAATGGTATCAGGAAGAAGAAAGGAGGAGAAGACAGAAAAGAGACAGGGCATGGAATCCCAGGAATGCAAAAGATCTCTCTCTCTCTCTCTCTTTTCCGAGCGTTACTGTGTAGCCAAGGTTGGCCTGGAACTTACTATGTAGCCTGGGCAGGCCTGAGATACACAGTGAATATATCTCAGCCTCCTGAGTGCTTGGATCTCAGATGGGAGCCACCACAGGCAACTTAAACAAATATTTTTGAAGCATTTGTAATAAAGGGGCTTGCTGTGGTAAATAGTATTCAGGAAGTTTCTACCCCACTTAATCACTTAGTTCTCAAATAAAAGGACACAAAGCCTTTATATTTATAATAAGTCTTAAAGCACTAGACCTGGGCAGATGTCAACTCTTTATGCTATTTTGTCTACTTCCGTGTCAAGAATCCTGAGCTATCACTTGCCATGTTCAGCCTGGACTGCTCCTACTCTGACAGCCCAACCCTCCCATTCACTATCCATCTACCCCAAGGTGGCTTCCTTCTTTCTCTTCTCCTTTCTTCTTCTTGTGTCCCTGCCTTAGACCCCAAATCTGGGCACCTTTGCTTTGCCTTCACTCTTCTGCCCAGCCCAGGCTGTAGACATCTTTATTAACCAAGCAGGGATAACTTGGGGGACAAGGGTTATACAACAAAAACTAGTACATACGAGGACTGGCTGTCTTGGAGCAACCAGGTCTTGGGATGCAGTATTTAGCATTCGAATACATAGCAGCACCAGACCAAGCCACTACAGAGGAGTAGTTAAAAAAAAAAAAAAAAAGTAGCTGGAATCTGTAGAGAAACAGGGGTTATCTATTTGTTTTTTTTTTGTTTTTTTTGTTTTTTTTTCTCTCCTAGTACATTTTAAAAGATAGCATCTCATATCTCACTGTGTAGTCCTAGCTGGTCTGAATCTCCTACCTGGGGTGGTAGACCAGGCTGGCCTGGAACTCACAGAGATCTTCCTGTCTCTGCCTCCCAAGTGCTAGGATCAAAGGTGTGCGCCACCACTGCCCTCATGCCTGGTTCTTAACACGGACTTCTTTAATTGATGTTGGAAGGATTCTAGGAGGACCAAGGGCAGCTCCCTCTGGAGACCTAGACTGCAGGAACTCACACAGGAGGTCATTGCCATTAGTCACAGAGGATGTCATTAGAATGACACAGGTCATTCTGTTAGTCACAGAGGTCAGCCTAAATGTAAGGGACTCACCTGCTGCTGAGGAGCAGCCACGCCACTGGAATGGGACAGGAGGTCATGTAGTGGCCGTCCTTCCAAGCAATCTACCATCCATGTTGGGGAATTGTCTCTGTTACACTGAATCATAAGACCCCGGATCAATTAGCCCAGCCCCCCCCCCCCAAAGAGGCAAAACGTCATTAAGAATGAGAGGGACGGGAAGAGAGTGACAATGAGCCAGCTGCTGACATCTTCAGGGAGCGAGGGGGAGGCAGGTGACGTGTCAACTGCCAAAGCTGCAGGAGCGTCAGAGTGTATCAGTGAATTTTAATATATTCCATCAATGAACGGGAGGGAGGGGCGCTCCTTCCTCACACCGTCTTCCGCTCAGTCACGCATCAGTGAGCACCAGGCTTCTCCACCGGCAGAGAGTTCGCCTTCTATATATGAGGATCTGGGATCCGTCTTCAGCACTGGGAGGGCGGGGGGGGGGGTGGTGAGAGAAGGGGAGGAGGCACTGTTTCTCAGGAATCTCTAGTGCCTGGAATGACATCTGTCGCATATACGTGCCCAATATCTATTTGTTGAATGAATTTATAATGACACACAAAAAGTAGTATATATTGAACAAGTATAGAATCTTTGTCTGCCTTCTTGATTGATTTCTTCCTTCCGTTTATTTCAAAAAGTATGAACATAAGTGTAAATATAAGTACTAGGCATATATAATGTATAGTATATACTTCAGTGTTTTAGAACATTATACGTGTTCATTGTGAGGAAAATAGAGATGATACAAAGTATTAATGAGAAAAAAAAAATCTGGGCCAGGTGTGGTTAAATGCATACCTGTAATTTTGACACTAAGGAGGGTCAGGAATTGAAAGATATCCTTTGCTACATGGTAAGTTCCAGACTAGTCTGAGCTACTTGAGATCTTGTTGAAAGAAAGGAAGGAATCAATCATCAATCAATAATCAAGAAGGCAGGCAAAGATTCTCTCATCTTATCACAGAGAGAGAACTATTGCTAACAATGGAGTCCACAGTTTCTCTCCCTCACCTCCCCACTCTGGGTTTCTGGGGAGAGAAGAGAGAGAGAGAGAGAGAGAGAGAGAGAGAGAGAGAGAAGAGAGAGAGAGGAGAGAGAGAGAGAGAGAGAAGAGAGAGAGAATCTTCTTACGTAGCCCAGGCTGCTTTCATCTTGAAAATCCTCGTATTTTAGAATCCTTTAGACTTCAAAAAGGTGACTTACTAGTCACATTAAGCTAGCATGTCAGGCTTACATTTTCTACACTAATTGTTGATGTTTTGGGTTTGCAATTTTTACTAAAAGAAAACAACAAAACTTAGAACAAAAGAAATGAATGCTAAAAATCCACCCGTGACTCAAATTCAGAGAGCCCTAGGCAAGAGGAAGTCAGCTAGCGAGCTGGGATTGGGCGTGGGTGTTGTCAGGTGTAGATGGTGGGCATTGCCCCGTCCCTCTAGTCTACGCGGTAGGAAGTCACTCTGTGCAGTTAGGGAAGTCACCTACCAATGTATTCAATTTAAAAATAGGAAAGTTCCATAGGAAGACCTAAAGACTGTGGGCTGCTTTCCCCTTCTGCATGCTTACCCAACCAAACAACAACAAATACACGTTTTGGAGTCTTTGTCTTCCTTGGATTTTTGAGTCATTGGCTCTGAGGGGTAAAGAGGCCTACAAGGGCAATTCGCCCCACTCTTTCTCAATACAAAACTCTCTCAGTCAGAGGTGTGGAGCCGTGAACGGATGTGGGGATGTTGAGTGGCAAGGACTTGTGGGGAAACACCGATAGGCAGTGTCTGATCCAGGCAGGCTTCCCCAGGGTGGGCTTGGAAAGGAATGGGCTGTGAAGATTGGGAGCAGACGGGAGGGAAGAACAGAGAGTACACTGGGATATTTATGTAGAAATGGTCCATTCTGGAAGAGATAATGAAGAAAGAAAGAAGCCCACAGAGAGCAGGCGCTGACCTACGAAGCCAGTGACGAAGGCTCTGCAAGCCGGGGAGGCGTGGGCTGGTGACAGGAGGAAGGTGGCGAGCAAGCATGGCTTCAGTGTGCTCGGGCTAAAACATGAGAACCTTGAAAGGCTAAAGAAAATCATGATGCGTAGTAGACAGGGGCGCGCAGAGGCGGGCGTGGGTGAGGGGCAGAGTGGGGCGAGCGGGTGGGGGGTGGGGGAGAAGATAGGAAAACAGCAGGGCGCGCACCTTCTGCCCGCGCTTTACAGTGTATGCCCATTTCAGATTCTTTGATTTTCTAATTTCGGAGGAAGAAAGCGAAGCTAGGGGGCTGGGGGCGGCGAAGGGAGGGGCGAGGAGGGCTGGGGGGTGCCAGGGCCTGGTGGCAGCGCGAGGTGTGGCCGTGCGCAGCGGGGGTGGGCGCGGGGTGCAGTCGGTGCGGGGCGGGCCGCGGCGGCGGGAGGGGAGAGGCGGGCTCCGCCGGCACACGCCGCCCCTGGCAGGGGGCCGAGCGCGCGCGAGGAGCCGCTGCCGCCGCTCGGGGTCGCCTGCAGCCCCAGATTCCGGAGCGCTCGGCTGGCATGGCAGCCACCTCGGTGCCGAGCCCCGCGGCCAGCTAGGGGCGGCCCCCTGGCCCAGCCCGTCGATCCCGCTTGACTCTGCGCCCTGGGAACGCGTCGCCTCCCAGCCGGAGGTGAGAAGCTAGGAAGACGCGGTCCCCCAGTGGGGACCTCAGGCCCAAGCAAGGCGGAGCGAGCGGGGTTGGGGGGCTGTAAGAGCCAGGCCTGGGTGGGTGGATGTCGGAGGACTCGGGTGGAGATCTCTTGCAGCCAGGAACTGGGAGCCGTTCCTCCCCACGCCCCAGCCCCCACGTCCCGTCGCGCTCGCCATTCAGCGCTGTCCACATCCCTATGGACCCCTCCACCTGGATCGCGATCGCAGCCCTGGCGGTTCCCGCGCCGTGGCCACGCTCACTGCTGCTAATCCTTTGACCTCTTTTTCGAAGACCTGGCTAGTGGGTTCCTGCCTCCAGTCCCTTCGTCGCTCATCCCTTCCTCGCCCCCTCCCTTCCACTCCCCACCCCGGGAGTCCTTCTCCTTCTCTGGCTCCTGTCACTTGGAACCGGTATCAGTGCCGCTATCTCTATGTCAAGACACTTCCCAGCTAGTGCCATCCCACAGGTGTCTACACGTCTGGCCGTTCATCCGTCCGTCCCTCCTGAGGCCGGAACTGACCATGCCCAGCGGCTGCCGCTGCCTAAATCTCGTGTGCCTGTTGTGCATCCTGGGGGCAACCAGCCAGCCTGCCGGAGGTGAGCGTGCCCCAGGGATTGGGTCCCGGCTCTCCTCAGCCGTCCTTGCTGGCACGTTGACCTCTGCCGGCTAGAGACGGCACTGCAGCCGCCCCGTTCCATCCGGCTGGTGAGCTCTAGGTGCTCTCTTTGGAATGGGACGCTTGTCGGTGCCCATGAGTTGAGTCCGTCTGACTACTGAAACCTCTGCTAAGTCTCGCGCCTGGGAAGCCAGACTCAGACCCAGACTCACGCCCACTTCACCAATCTCTTTCAGCGGATGACTGCAGCTCCCACTGTGACCTGGCCCACGGCTGCTGCGCTCCTGACGGCTCCTGCAGGTACTTCACCTGCACGCATGCCTCAAATCCTTTACTCCCCACTTCTCGGTCCTCCACACCCAAGGTCAAAAACCTGCAACAGTATCTAGGCGCCTAAGACCCTACCGTTTGTTTTTACACAATAGGATGACCAGTCCCCTCCGCTCCCCGTATCTCGTTTTGCCTCTCACTTAAGAGCTTGTATATCCAACTTTTTATTCTCTCGTGGGCTTCTGTCCCTCAAGATGCCCATAGAGACACCTGAAGCTTGAGAGTTTATGGACTGAGAGCCACAGGAAAGAGGAAAAGGAAGAGAAGAGCTGCAGGGGAGAGGGCGGCTGTAGGGGAGGATGGCTGTTTCTTGGAGAATTCTACCATTGATTCACCTCGGCAGACTGGGCAAATTCTGTGGCAGAGAAGGGTTTGGACATGAGAAGGGCAGATACTTGGCATGGAGCTGGGGTACTTGAGACTAGACATCCTTAGTGGGCTTATAAAAAATAAGTCGCTGGGCAGTGGCACCTTTAATCCCAACACTTGGGAAGTAGAGGCAAAGCAATCTTTGAGTTTGAGGCTAGCTTGGTCTACAGAGTGAGAGTTCTAGGACTGCCACAGCTACACGGAGGTACCCTGTCTCAAAAAAACAAAACAACAACAACAAAATCATAGAGCTGGTGTGGTGACACAGACCTGTGATTCTAGTGATTGTGAAGTGATGCTAGAAAGGTCAGAATTCCAGGCTAGCCTTGTCTGCTTGAGACAAAAAACCAAAACACCCACCCCCAAGAAAACAACCTAGCCACTCCTTCCAGAGTCTGAAGGGAAGAAGGTCCTGGAGTCCTCAGAAGGTCACTCACTCACATGTGCATAACCAGACACTCCAGGGATGGCACCAGAGGTTTTACAGACACTGTTTTATTTAAGAATACTCTTCAAGGGAGGCATTTTCTCAGTGTTTGGGTGAGAAAACATTATGGGAGGCTAGACAAAATATAGATGCTGAACTTGAACGCTGTGGTCTGTCTAATTGCTTAAGTGTCCATCTGCCCAGCCCTGCACATACCTGGGGTTTATCTGCTTTTCCTTTGGGGCTGTTGTATATCCCACTAGTTTCTAGAATCTCTGGTTCTACTTTAACACACACACACACACACACACACACACACATACAAACGCACAGACACATGCACATACACACACACACACACACACACACACACACAACACCCTGATGCTGTGCTTTCCCCACCAGGTGTGACCCAGGCTGGGAGGGGCTGCACTGTGAGCGCTGCGTGAAGATGCCGGGCTGCCAGCACGGTACCTGTCACCAGCCCTGGCAGTGCATCTGCCACAGTGGCTGGGCAGGAAAGTTCTGTGACAAAGGTAGGGTGGATGTCTATTGGCTACAGAGCCCATGCGTTCTAGAATGTCCATGGACATTTACTATCTACTGAGCACCTGTTGTGTCATGTTCAAATCCTCAAGTATTCTTCCTTATCTGACCCTTCCTTGGTGTGTGAAAGGATTCTCAAAATCACCCCGTGATGCAACTAAAGATTGTATGCATTTTTTTTTAGATTTTTTTTTAATGTATATAGGTTGTTTGTCTGTATGTATGCCTGCAGATGGAAGAGGGTATCAGATTGTGAACTGCCATGCAGGTGCTGGGAATTGAAACCTCTGGAAGAGTAGCTAGTGTGCTCTTAACTGCTGAGACATCTCTTCAACCCCAAATTGTACCCATTTTAAACATGATGAAATTATGGTCTACAGAAGAGCTGTAACTTGTCTAAAGTCAGTTTGACCCAGACTACCAGAGCTAAGACCAGGGGTTTCCAGAACATGAATCAGTATACTTTCCCCCAGCTACTGGCCAGGGGTAGGTCTGAAGTATGAGCCATATTCACAGAGCTTTGGATGGAGACCATGTGGGTCCTGGGGACCAAATACGAAGGCATCTTCTTACCTCCTCTCCAGATGAGCACATCTGTACCTCACAGTCACCCTGCCAGAATGGAGGCCAGTGTGTGTATGACGGGGGTGGTGAGTACCACTGTGTGTGCCTGCCAGGCTTCCATGGACGTGGCTGTGAGCGCAAGGCTGGACCTTGTGAGCAGGCAGGGTGAGTGCTGGACCCTGGGGAAGCTAGACCAGAATCTGGTATGGAGGAAAGAGGCAGTAGAGTCAGGGGACTTTCAGACCCATGCAGGGATACCTCAGGATAAAAACCCCACTGTGACAGCGTGCCTGGTTCATATGCTCAACCTTTTTGTACCCGAGCTATTTCTTCTCCACAAATGGTGTTTTGGTGGAGGAGGGTGGCATGGGAGGGGAGGCACCAAGGACTCCCTTTGCTTTCTTACAAAAGCAGACATGCAGCCTTAAGAGCTAGCTGGCTCTTCCTGTGCAGATTATGAAACGTCCACAGGGCTGGACTTGCCCCACTTCCGCTACGGTCTAAGAGCCTGTGGGGATAACAGGCAGCTTTGCTGAGCCAGGCCACGTGCTAGCTGCTTGACATTGGGTTCTCACATTTAACCCACACGATTTGGCTATTTTTATTCACATTTTAAAAATAAGGTTATTTGAAACTTAGAGACAGAGAGACAGAGACACAGGGAAAGTCAGTGATTGGACACTGAATGCTCTCTCCGGCTCCCACCTCAGCTTCCCGTGCCGGAATGGAGGGCAGTGCCAGGACAACCAGGGTTTTGCCCTCAACTTCACATGCCGCTGCTTGGCAGGATTCATGGGTGCCCACTGTGAGGTCAATGTGGATGACTGTCTGATGCGGCCTTGCGCGAACGGTGCCACCTGTATTGATGGCATAAACCGCTTTTCCTGCCTTTGTCCTGAGGGCTTCGCTGGACGCTTCTGCACCATCAACCTGGATGACTGTGCCAGCCGCCCGTGCCAGAGAGGTGCCCGCTGCAGGGACCGTGTCCATGACTTTGACTGCCTGTGCCCCAGTGGCTATGGTGGCAAGACTTGTGAGCTTGTCCTACCTGCTCCAGACCCTGCCACAATGGGCACCCCACAAACGCCCACCTCAGCTGTAGTTGTACCTGCTACGGGGCCAGCCCCTCACAGTGCAGGAGCGGGCCTCCTACGGATCTCAGTGAAGGAGGTGGTGCGGAGACAAGAGGCTGGGCTGGGTGAGTCTAGCCTGGTTGCCCTGGTGGTGTTTGGGTCCCTCACTGCTGCTCTGGTCCTGGCCACTGTGTTGCTGACCCTGAGGGCATGGCGCCGAGGCATATGCCCCGCTGGGCCCTGTTGCTACCCACCCCCACACTATGCCCCTGCTCGGCAGGATCAGGAGTGTCAGGTTAGCATGCTGCCAGCAGGGTTCCCTCTGTCACCAGACCTGCCCCCTGAGCCTGGTAAGACCACAGCGCTGTGATGGAAGGGGATTTCCAAGTCGCCTTCCTTACCTCCTTCACACCTCAGACTCACCAGCCCGCAGCTTTGGAACACCCAACCAGGGGACTTCAGCCTCACACCAGAAATACTATTTTTTTAAAACACAGAATGTAAGATAGGAATTTTATCAAATAAAATTATGAAAAAGCAAGTGGGTTTCTGTGGAAGAGAAACTGGCCCAGAATTCTGGGTAAAAAGGCCCGTGGTGGGCTGGTTCTGGGCAAGTTTCGGCCTTTGACCCCCCCAGGAGTGGTTTTCATGAGGAAGCCAGGGTGCTGTGTCCCCTCTGAGGACGTGGAGGAGAGGTAGAAGCAGAGGAGAATGTAAACCAGCAGCCCTGGTGCACACATCCCGGCAGGAGGCTCAGTGGCCTGCTGGAAGGGAGTGGACTCCCTGCTGGCTGCTCTGCAGGAGCTGCTGGAACAGGGAATGGGGCTGGTTGCGCAGAACTGAGGGGGAGTCCAGTTCCACCACCCTCCCGGCTTGAAGCACCAGCACCCGGTCAGAGTTTAGGATCGTGTTGAGCCTGTGGGGGAGAAGGCCATCAGTGAGGGTCAAGTACAAAGCCCTAGAGAGAAAGCTGACTCATCTCCTTCCAGGTCCCTCCAGACACACAGGTCTGTACCCCACAGGCTTGAGTTCCTGTGCTATGGGAGGAGCCATAGTGTCTCCAGATGTGCTACCAAGGGAGGGCCTTGATCCTCTGCCTAGCCAAGGCTGTCTCTGGGGGTCTGATCTCCCTCTGGGGTCCTTACAAGGGTCAGAGGTCTACCTCCCCGAGGACTCTCACACCTGTGGGCAATGGTCAGCACTGTCTTGTTGGCGAAGCGTTTGCAGATGGTTTGCTGGAGCAGCTGGTCTGTCTTCTGGTCCACACTTGCTGTGGCCTCGTCAATGCACAAGATCTGGACAGTATGCAGCCGGGAGGGGAAGCAACAGGGCAGACTGGATCCTACCCACGGTTCCCAGCTTCAGCTCTGCCCTGAGACCTCGCTCCAACCCACCTCCTCCTTCCTCACATCTCTGCCTCTGGGAGCTCTCTTACTTTAGCATCTGTGAGAAGAGCTCTTGCCAGACACAGCAGCTGTCTCTGTCCTAGGGACAAGTTCCGGCCTCTTTCCCCCAGCTCTCCATCCAGGCCACCTGTAAGCAGAACACCTGCATTGCCGGTGGCCATTCTTTGCTTCTCGCCTGCTCTTCCGGTGTGCCCTGGACTCACCCATGGCGACGGCCACCTCACTCAGGTGGCACTGTTCTAGGGCTTGCCACAGGCCCTGTCCTCGTGTAGGCCCTGGGGGTCCAGGTTCTCTCGGACAGTCCCACTGAACAAGAAAGGCTCCTGGGGGATGACAGCCAGCTGGGATCTGGGGAGCAAGGACACGGGGTCAGGCTGCCATCCAAACGTACTACACGGCCTGACACTCCTAAGGAGATCTGGGGAGGAGAACCCTCTGCTTCCCGCCCTGTATCCACCAAGTCCTCATGAGTCAGCCCCATACCTAGGACAGCATGGTGCACTCAGGAGACTACAGAGACCAAAGGCCTAGACCCTGGCCAGAAGGGATTACACTTCATCGAGGCGTTCAAAGCCAGAGAACAAATGGCTGAGCTGGGGTACTGACCATCACAGCTTTGGAGGGAGGGCAGAAGGGGCAGGGCAGGGCAGGGCAGACAAGTGCTCTTGGCTTAGGGTGGAGCTTCCTTCCCCTTCCCATGTTGTGGAACTGAGAGAAAGTGATACTAAGGAAAACTGGGAATGGTGAGGCACATATAGTTCAGATGAGATCACTTGTGACCAAGGACAACTGACCCAGACCCCAGGCTGCCCCACAGACTGCCTGCCAAGCCTGGGCCCGGGGGCTCACGGCATCTGGGAATACAGTTCCCAAGAGGCTCTGATTTAGAAGACGACGGCTAGTGTCTGGAGCAGAACATGTATTCTGGGAACTACGGAAGGGCACCCAACCTGGGACAAGGAAGATCCAATGAGCATCAGCTGTGCTGGTGGCCACAGCTTACCTGTCCTCACCTGGCTATCTCCTCTTCCCTGTCTGCCCATTGGCCCTGGCTGTCTTACATCTTCCTAGAGGACTGCCCTCCATCCTCCCAAATCTCTTGACCGCAGACCTGAGCTCAGCCAGCTCCAGCTGGCTGGTGTCCACACCGTCCAGGAGCACTCGCCCTGCACTGGGCTCCAGCAGCCGGAAGAGTACTAGAAACAGGGAAGACTTGCCGGAGCCCGTGCGGCCCACAATGCCCAGCTTCTCCCCAGGCTCCACGCGGAAGGTCACCCCATCTAGGGCATTCGGCAGCCCTGGCCGATACACCAGCACCACGTCCTGGAACTCCACACTTCCCTGTGTCAGCCAGCTGATGTGCTGGTGGGGTGACTGTGGGCCAGAGATGAAGGAGGAATGATGGTGAGGACAAGGTTGGAGGACAAAGGGAGATGAGCGAGGAATGGCTGGATGAGAGCAAAGATAGAGGAAACAGGTGGGGGACTGATGAGAAAGGACACAGGGAGAAGATGCCAGGAGCCAAAGGGAAAGGACTTGGAGGACTGGAGGACACTCCATATCTGGCAAGGATGGCAGAACAGAGGTACCTGCAGTGGCTGGCCGTGGGGCTCCTGGGGAATGTCACAGGAATATTCCTCCAGTCGCTCAACGCTCACCATCATGGCTTCTGTCTGTGTGAAGCTGCTCACCAGGCCCGAGAGCAAGCCCGTCAAAGACAAGGCATAAGATAGCACCAGGCCCACCAACCCTGCGGAGAGGAGGACCAACTGCTAGGGACCCTGGGTACTGAAAAGTGTGCTGGGGAGAATCCCAACTTTGGACTGTGGGTCTTCAAGGGCGGAGGAGCAGGCCTAGGGTGGGACCCGGGCCAGGGGTGGGAAGGCCAGCTGGAGTATGTCTGGAGAAGGAGGCCGTGAGGGGTGGCAGGCAGATGGCTAAGGTGGGATGGTGGCCGAGTAGAATGGCTATGGATGGGAGCGAGGGAAGGATGACATCACAGGTCTGGGTCGTTCCAGATCCACCACTACCTGTGGTACTGAGGGTGATGGTGGTATTGATGAAGCATCCCCACAGGGAACACTGGGTAGGAGGTAATGGTGGGATGGGGTGGGGGTTAGGGAGACACACAAGGGGTCTGGAACAACAATATGGAGTGACTTGCTCCTAAAGTAAGGGTGATGGGTCTCAGGATGGCACCTGGGTTGGCAAGGCCCTGCTGGTGCTGCACCAGGGCAATGCCCGCAATGGTGCTGACCACTGCTGCCCCCATGAGCTGCAGTCGGATGTCCAGCCACTGCATCGTGGCACAGGAGGCAAACTGGCACCTCTGGTTCAGCTCCAAGAGTCGTTGGTTCTCCTCCTCAAACCTGGAGGAGGCCAGCAAGGAAGGCAAGACAGCTGTCTGGATCTCACTCCTTCCCTGTGACATGCATCCCTCCTAGAAGCTGACCTATGTATCCACCTGACCCACCTTACTCTCTTCTGATGTGTGCACTTCCTGAGTGACCTCCCTGTCTTCAGAAGAAGACTACACTCCTTTACGTGTACCCCCTGGTTTGCATGCCCTCCATCACCTCACCCCATCCCCACCCCAGACTCTGGCTGGGAGATGTACCTGTAAGTGGCCCCTGCAGCCCGGAGCACAGGGAGGCCTGCCAGGGTGTCGGCCAGGTGAGAGTAGAGTGGAGACAAGGTGAGGCTGCCCAGGCGCCGCAGCTCCCGGAAGGAGGCCCTGTAGTGGTACTGCACGCTGTAGTAGATGAGGCTGAGAGGCGGCAGCAGGAGCAGCAACCAGGGCAGACCAGAACCCAGGACAGCAAGGAGGCCCAGCAGGCCTACAGAGTTGGCCAGCAGGATGTTGAGGAGGAAGGGCAGGCTGTCGTCCACACAGGCTACGTCTGAGGAGAAGCGGTTCAAGACCCGGCCGGAAGGTGTGGAGTCATAGAAAGTCACCGGTGCCTGGGGAAGGGAGGGGGTTGGGAAGGGTCAACGGCTGAAGGAAAAGAGCTGCTGGACAGCTGGGTGTGGGGCGAGGTCGGAAACATGGCCTGCAGTAGAAAAAAGAATAATGTGGGCTGGAGAGATGGCTCAGAGGTTAAGAACATTGTCTGCTCTTCCAGAGGTCCTGAGTTCAATTCCCAGCAACCACATGGTGGCTCACAATCGTCTAATGGGATCTGATGCCCTCTTCTGGCCTGTAGGCATACATACAGACAGAATGCTGTATACATAATAATAAATAAATAAATCTAAAGAAAAAAAAATAGTGTATCCCCAAAGTTGGGTGGTCGAGGACTTGGGAGAACTTGGAGAACTATCTCGCGGTGGAAAACTCTAGTTGCTCAGGCCAAGGGTACAAGACCTGCTAAACATTCACTACCCTCTGGGTCAGACGTGCAGAGAGCCGTTCTTTCTCCACCAGATGGACACTTTAGGCCAGCAAGTGAGACTCAGATGTCTGGAGGAAAACTCTGTCTGCAAAGGACTCTGGTTCTGAGGCTGGCCATGTAGGTGCAGGCGTATGCTCCCAGCATCCCGGGTGAAGGTGGGAGAATTAGTTCAAGGTCATCGTCATGGCAACAAGAAACCCTACCTCAAAAGCACAAATCAAACCAAAACCAACCGAAAGCTCGGGTGGAGTCAGGCTTCCACGTGAGTCCTAGGCTGGCTGCTCGGGAGATGTGACATGCCAGCAAGGAGTGTGTTTCTCTCTCCAAGGTCCCTGATCCTTGTCATAAAAATGGGGATGACAGGAACTTTCTACTCTAGAAAGTTCTCACTTTTCTGTAACAGATCTATGCTCACTCTGCTTAGAAAAGTGTGGGGACAGTTGGGCTTGGTGGCACCTGCTTTTAATCCTAGCAGTTGGGAAGCAAAGGCAAGGAGATTTCTGGGAGTTCAAGGCCAGCCTGGTCTATATAGCAAGTTCCTGGACAGCCAGTTACATGGTGAGACCTCGTCTTAAAAAAACAAGCAGAAAGTAAGGACAACAATGGGACTCGGTCTGACCGGGCTGAAGTGGGCTGTACGGCCAAGGACTTGCCGCTTGGACTACTGTTGGGAGTTACAGCCTCAAATACAGCTTGTTCCCTCATCTTCCCTGTGTCTTCAGCTGCATTTACTGTGGAAACAGTCCTAGGTGAGGCAGGAGACTACGTCAAATGCCTTGGAAGTCACACGTAGGAGAACTTAGTTCCCTCACAGCCTAGTGTCTCCTCCTTGGCTCATTCGGGAGGGGACAATAGTGGGTGACTGCTCCCAGGCAGCAGCAGGGACATCCAAACAGTGGCGGGCTCATGGACCGGTTCTTTCACAGATCCGGACTCGGCGAGGCCATCTCAATGCCCAGAGCTTCAGTGCCCTGCTGTAAAATGGGTGAGGGCACCTGGCAGGATTACCGTGAGATTATAAAGGGTGTGGAAGTGATCATCACTAAATGAGCATGGGAGTGGTGGCCCACACCAATAACTCAGGAGGCAGAGGCAGGAGGACTGAGTGTTGGAGGTAGTGGGAGCCTGTGGCTAATGAATAAATTAAGTAACAATTAACTGAGCACTCAGCAGGTGCAGGCATTACCTTAAACACTTTCCGTATGTCCATCAACTCAACTTTGTATATATGAGAAAGCAAAGGACAGAATACACAACAGCAGTGCATCTTAAGTTTACTTTCTTTTTAAGGCAAGGTCTCACAGGCTGCCTTTGAGCTCACTATGTAGCCCAGGCTGGCTTCAAACTCAAGAGGTTCCTGCCTCAGCCTTCCAAGGGCTGGGCTTATAGGTGTGCACTACCATGCCTGACAAGAGTGGATATTTTAAACAGCTCTAAATTAAAATTGTCAACAATTAGGATTAAAAATACACGCACAAAGCCAGGTGTAGTAGCACTCGGAGGCAGAGGCAGGCAGGTCTCTGTGAGTTCAAGGCCACCCTGGTCTACATAGTGGGTTCCAGGACAGCCAGAGCCACATAATGAGATCCTGTCTTGAAAACAATGATGCATGTACAAGAAATAAAAAATTTAAAACATGCATGCACATAAAACAGGCATTCTGCAACAAACAGACAAAAAAATAACAGATGAAATACACTTAGTTATTAAGTAACAGATTAAATACTCTTAGTAAGGTTGCTTATCAAGGAAGAAAAGGGACATGGGAACAGTACAGACATGAAAGAAACTAAAGAACACAAGGAGAAAACAGGCCTTGCATGACTTACAAAGTCGAGCCTTAGCAACTCAAGTCCAAGATGAACTAAGGAATGTTCTCTTACTTGCCCTGTTTATAGATGACAAGCTACAGGCTTAAACCATCAGATCCAACCCCAGGCAGATACTTGGCTCTGTAGCTTCTGGGTCTGAGATTATCACATGCAGCCTCATCTGTCAGGGCTCGTGTGTGGACTGGGAATGTGGGATGTAGGCAATGCACGAAAGGCAGACAAGCTGGGGCTATCCTGCACCCAGCAGGCCCTTACCATGAGGAGTCGATGCAGTAGGCGGTGGTGTAGGCTGGCAGCTGCTTGAAGGGGCCTGCTGCAAAGAGCACAGCCCGGAGAAGGGTGCAGAGGGAGTTGACCCCAGCAATGGTTGCGTACACGATGAGGTAGAAGTGGACATCTGAGGAGCTGTTGGAAGCAGCTTTGTGCAGTGGGACGCTGAGCAGTGGGGAGGAGATTGCAGGTAGCCAAGGAAGGGCTGCTCAGGGCGCCCCTCTGTTCTCTAGGGCCACCTTTTCCCACCCTCTAAGATATATAGCTCCAAGTCTGTCCTCCCCCCGCACCCCTCCCCTGCCCCTAGAGGCTACTGGAGAGCACCAGGCCTGCTCTTAGCCTCAGACACTCACTAGAGGCTTCCAGGGGAGAAGAAGAGCAGCTGTGGGGAGAGGAGTCCTGTGGAGCCTGGGCTGGAGGAAGCTGGGCCCTCCTCGGAGCCATTTCTGCCTGCCTTCAGCTGAGAGAGCCAGTGAGCGAGCCACCAATCAGCACCGTTGCGCGTGGCTGGGTGGAGATGGGAAGGGACAGGATGCAGAGACTCATCTGCTTGGCTCTACCCGTACAGCCACATGCTCAGCCCTCCGCTGAGCCTTCCCTCCTCTGTACTCTGCCCTGGGCCTCCACGTCATACCAGGAACCTTGGTCCTTCCTACTGTACATGTTCCTAGACCTATCACCCTTCAGCTCCGTGGACCACGTGACCAATTTGTAGAATGGAACTTGCCTGGATGGCACATGAAAAAAGGTAACCATGGAAACCAGTTGTGGTGGTACACACCTATAATTTCCATACTCAGAAACTGAGACTGGGGGATTGCAAAACCAAAGCAGCTTGAGATGCACAGTGAAACCTTGATGACTACGATGGGTGCTGGAGAGCTGGCTCAGCAGTCAAGGGCATGTGCTGCTCTTACAGAGGACCCAGGTTCAATTCTCAATACCCACATAACCCCAGTTCCAAAGGATTCATGTCTTCTTTTGAACTATGTGCACCAAGCAGCACATAGTGCACAGACATATATGCGGGCGAAACACTCATATATAAAATGAGCAATGTTTTAAATTAAAAAACAGGACTGTGGTAGAACGCTACATCTAGGTGACCCCTAGACTACTCAGATTGGGGGTTCCTTTTGTCCCAGCTGTTGTCTGTGCTTGGGAAGGTTCAGAGCTTTGTGGTGATTTCTACAGGTGACTGTGGTCATGAGCACCTGGACAACATGGCTGGGGAGCCATCCGGTGCAGGCGGGTAGGTTAGGAACTTCCGGGGAGCGTCTCACCTTGCATGAGGAGCAGGGAGATGAGGATGGCGGAGGCCAGACCGCTGCCCATGGCCCTCCAGTATGCTCGGTAGACATGCAGGGCCACAGCGCCCTCACTTTTGCTCTCCTCCTGCACGAGGCGGCCAGATGTGTTTGGCTCCACCCCCGGCTCCTCTGTGGTTCTCTCTAGGTCTTGTACAGGCGGGGACTGGCCTGGGAGAGTCAGGAAGGCCTCAGAGGGATTATGCTTGAGATATGAGTGCTTTACAGGGCAGGCAGACTTTAAAAACCATTTCCATTGTGCGCCGGAGAAAAAGCAAGATCCAAGCGGCACAGCCTCTGACGTGCACAGGCAAGGCCTGGCTTTAACTCCCAGGACTTTGAGGGGAAACAAAACCCAAAGAAACAACCAACTTTCCCGTGTGTGGTGGCACACACCTGTCATCTCAGTACTCAGTAGGACTGTGTGTTTGAGGCTAGCCTGGGCTATATGATAAGATCAGCTCCCTCCTTTGGGGCATACCTGAGTCAGTCACTTCTTCCTTCTCAGCCAAGGCTGTGGGGACAGCTTGTACCAATGGCAGAATCTCAGAGGGAGGTCCTGGACGGTAGCAGTGGAGGAGGCTGTTACAGGTCTACGTTATGCCTTTGTAGATATGTGTGCAATCCCACCTTCCCCTCTCTGGCCACCCTCCCGGCCTACCGGCATGGACTCATTAGGTCCACGGCTGTGAGTCTAGCCAGCAGAAGTTCCAAGGAGAGGCATGGCTATGGGTCAGCAAGCTGCCACCACCTGCACTGTGTCACCTGTCACTCCCGCACGGAGCCTTTTCTCAAGTTCTAGCTCACTTCCGACCTTCCGGCTGGGCCTCACTTTTTCCTGTAGCTTTGCTGAGAGCTCTGCAGGTGGCCACGCCCCTCTGGATGGTAATCCACCAGAGCTTAGTCGCTCTTCTCTTTACGAGAAGATTGTTCCTGCAGGTCACTGCTCACTTCTGTGAAGCCACGTGACTGCTCTCCAAGTTCCCAGGCAGCTAGGTTCTCAGGGCTCGGGAACATTGTCACACGCTCCCCTCCCCCACCTCCCGTTTCCTCATGCTGATTCTGTGGGGGCAGGAGCGGAGATGGACTCAGGCCATGTGTGGAGGGGTGGCAGGATCTGCTCTGTGTGTGACACTCTATCTGTCCTTCTCCACCGCATTACCTGTTTGGACCAGGTGCCCGGCCTCCATCAATAGCACCACATCGGCCCTCTCCAGGTACTCTGTGCGGTGAGTGCACAGCAGCCGGGTGGTGCGGCTCAGCACTCCCAGGATGCACCTGTGTAACAGGTGGTTGGCCACATCTGCATCCACAGCAGCCAGAGGGTCATCGAGGAGATAGAGCGCTTTCTCCTAGACAGAATGGACAGCGCATCGTGACCGAAGTCCATGGCCAGGGTGGCCAGTAACTAGGAACATGGAGTGGCCAGAGGAGAAACCAAACACAGGGAACTACTCCTAACCCTTACTCAGCAAGCCCTCCCAGCACTGGAGCACTTCCCTGACCTACCAACACCTACCCCTTCACTCCTTTAACTCACCTGGTAGACAGCACGGGCAAGTGCAATCCGGGCCCTCTGTCCACCGCTGAGGGTCACACCCTTCTCTCCAACCTCTGTCTGATCTCCAGCAGGCAGGATCTGAAGGAACAGATACTCAGTGGTTAGCAAACTCCCCACACCCTGTATCCTGTCCCTTTGTAGGAAAAAGATAATGTGGAGATCCAAAGGCCTTATAAGCTTGAGAGTGTATTTCAGTCTGGGACAGGTGATTCAGAGGAGATAAGACCAGATTCCAATACCGACAGCCACTCAACAATGAACGCCTTCCAGGCTGTGGTGGTTTAAATTAGAATGGCCCCAGTCTCATTAGTCTGAATGCTGCGTGGTCCTCAGCTGGTAGAACCGGTTAGGAAGGATGAGGAGGTGTGGCCTTCTTGGAGGAGGTGTGTCACGGCAGTCTTTGTTTTTTCCTGTTAGCTCTCTTGCTTTGTGACTATTGTCTCAAGATGTGAGCTTTCAGCTACTGCTCCGCCACACGCCTGTCTGCTTGCTGTCATGCTTCCTGCCACAATGGCTAGCCCCCAATAAACTCTTCTTCCATAAGTTGCCTCGGTTATGGTGTTTTATCACGGCAATAGGAAAGTAACTAAGGCATAGGAATCATCTTGTTTGAAGCCAGGAAGATCTTATAAAGCTTGCATTATTTGCTCTTACAGATGGGACCAAAGCGTAGGTAGGTGAACCACTTTGACTATAGGATGTGGAGCAAATGATAAAGGGACACAAGACTTTCCTTGAGCAAAATCAAAGGCCCTTCTGCCCAAGCAAGTTTCATATTTATCTGGGTAGGCCAATGGTGACCATGGTCCTAGAGGAGACATGGGGGTTGGCTGAGAATCCACAGGAAAAAGCTGATTTTTCTCAGATGCTTTCAGTACCTGGCTTGCATGTATGAGGTAATTTAATGGGCTTGGCAGCTTTCTCAAAGATTCTAAACAAGACCTCGACTCTTCTGAATCTTCCTAGTTAGATAGGGTTAGAGGCCTCAGGGATCTTGTAGCTGCTGTGAGCAATGCTCTCCCCATCCTCCCGTGAGCCTTAGAGGGGAGTGGGGACCAAGCAGCTGAACACTCTAGGAGGCCCGAAGGCTGACTGCTTGCCCTAGGTGAGTGACACCTGTACAGAAGCCCTTTCCAGAGAAGCAAGTCAAGTCTGGAGTGTTAGGGACATACAGAGAAGCAGGCGGGTGAGGGTGTCAAGCCAGGTACTCACGCTGAGATCATCGTTGAGGGCGCAGGCCTCCAGAACCTCCCTGTACAACTGGGCATCAAATGTCTTCCCAAAGAGGATGTTGTCTTGGATGGTAGCACACTGGATCCAGGGTTCCTGGGTGGCCAGTCCAAAGCCTTTGGACAGGTCTGACACTGCCACCCACCCACACAGCCTGCAGAGAGTCAAGGCAGCATGGGGACTAGTTCCTTGTTGGGCCCTTTCACGACCAGGCCCTGCCTCCCAGTAGCATCCTCAGATGTAGCTGACAGCCTCTAAGGTTAAGGGTCCTAGCTGTAGGCTCACTATGGACTGGGGGAAGCCGCTCTTTGGTTCCAGCCTGGCAGCTGTCCCATAGTTACTGTGGGACTCAGGTGCGGCTCATCCTCCCCACAGGGCCTGAGAACACGGCCTCCCTTAATTCTTCACTGTCTCTGGACTTCTTCCCTAGGTAAGCAGGCTTTCAGAAGGGAAAGCGGACAGCAGACTCGAGTTTTCGTCTTGTTCTGACTCTATGACCCTATCAGTGCACTGGTTCTCAACCCGTGGGTCGCAGCCCTTCTGGAGTCAGACGCCTTCCACAGGGGTCGCCTAAGCCATTAGAAACCACAGATTTCACACTACGATGCACAGATCTTCACTACGATGCACAGATCTTCACACTATGATGTACAGCAGTGGCAAAAGCAGAATTACAGTTACGATGTGGCAACGGGAATGATTTTATAGTTGTGGTCACCACGTCACGGGGCCGGTATTAAAGAGCGGCAGCATTAGGAAGGCTGAGATCCACTGTTCTAGCACAGCACTGATCTCCCCGGCTCCATTCATTCAGCTCCTTTTGTCTTATTTTCTGACACAGGATCTCATGGATCCCTGTGCAGGCACGGATGACGTAAACTCCTTATCCTCTTGCCTCTGTCTCCTGAGTGCTGAGAGTACAGACTTACAGTGCTGTGGCCAGTGTTACGTTGTACTATAGATCAAACTCAAGGCTGTGGCTCATGTTAGGCAAGTGCTCTACTAATTAAGCTACACCCTAGTCCTGATTTACTTTGTCGACCACCCATCTCCAGACGGAAACCTCCCTAGAAAGGGCTGAATTTTACCCTTTGCAGTACATGTGTTGTCCCTCCCCCACCCCGCCACTTACCCGGTACATTCTACATACAGCAGGAACCCTCCCGTAAATGGCTACTAAGGGGTGAAACCAAAGTCAGGGATACACTGCACATTCATTACCTGTGGAGCTCCCCAGTGATGGCGGCCAGCAGCGAACTCTTCCCACAGCCCACCTTTCCCACAATGCCCACCAGCATACCCTGCAAGGAAGCAACACAATAGACACCGCCTGATGCAGAGGAAGGGCAGCCCCCAACTGATGCTTCTCTGGGCCTCAGTCAGGTCTTCAGAGAAAGATGTCTCCCTACCCCACGTCGTGTGTGCCCCAGTGCCTGCCTGAATCTACCCCAGGACAGCTGCAAGCTTTACTCTCAATTGCACGGCCTGTGAGGGAGACAGACCTGCCAGAGAGAAGACAGGCATGGGAAGAGAGATTCCTGTCTCTGGGGGCACTGGGTTGGGTTACATTCCCCAACACAGTGGGCAAAAGGCAGTGCTCTGCAAAACGCCCTTTCCTGAGATCTGCAACTTAGTCTTCTGTTCTTCCTTCATTCTTAGCTGCGATTCACATTCACAGCTATTTCCTGCCTCGAGAAGAAAACTTACGAATGTTCAGGGATCTTGCCAGCTTTGTCCATGATGCCCACACTATGCAGGGCTGGCCTGTCTGCAAGTGGGCACCAGGCAGGTCTAGGATTGCTCTGGGAGTGAGGGATCAGGTCTCGGGTAGCGTTGTCCTTGCTGGCTAAAGCCGACAGGCTGGAAGACTGACTGCAGTCACACTCCTGCTCAGTGTAGAGCCCACAGACAGCGTGAGGCAAACACGCAGACAGGAAGGCCAAGAGTGCTGCAAGTTGAGGCCTGGCTGGACTGCTTCTAAGAGCTGTGTTCTTGCTCTGGACTCTGATTCATCTATGTATTCTTATTGCACAGTCTTGTTTGCTTAGGCTAGCTCCAGTGGGTTTCTATGACTCCTATCTACCTATTTATATAAAACCCCCAACACATTGGTAAAATTCCTTTGAAGAATTCCAGCCTTGTCTTGCCCAAACTAAGAATAAAAACAAAACATTCAACAAAAGCCAGAAACATGAGCCAAATGTGGTGGAGGCAGTGCAGCCATTGCTGGAGAGCTAGGGGTTGAGATGTGGGGCAAAGGGTTGGACAAAGGTCAGGAGAGTCAAGGTTCAGAACCAGGGTGAAGAAGGGTCACCAACCTGGTAGGAATATTCCCACTCTAAGTTCCTGGACTACATATGCCATGTCAGAAGCTTCAAGGCATGGCTGTTTTCTTAAGACTAAACAGGGGACCACCTATGCTGTTTGGAAAAGTTCTTGGAAGGGGCTGCTGCGTTTGTCTCCCAGGTTTCCAGGCTGAAATGATGGTGGACAAGCCCGGGGGTCTGTTCTGACCCTTCAGCTGGAAAGGGACACTGCAAGGGGAAGCAGAGGCACCTGTGGGCTAGGTGGGTGTGAACTGCCTAGAGAGAGGTGTGAACAGCGTAAGGTGGTGAGGAGGAGGGATGTGCACACATAAGGGGTCAGGCTGGAACCCACACGCCAAGCCCTACCTCCACCCTGGTAGAGCTGCATTAGTCCTTGTGAATGGATGGGGCATCCTGCTTATCTGGGAAATCTCCCAGGGTGTCTGTCCCACAAACCTTTTTCACTTGGAGGTGACTGATGAAGGTCTTCTGGCTTGCTCCAATTGGGTCCCAGGAGAACAGGGCTTCGTGCAGCTCCAGTGCTGTGGAGGGCTCTGTGGGGGGATCTAAGCAGGGAAGGCACCGCTCACCCTTTGCTCCTCACCTACCACTCATCTGCTGGAATGCAAAGAACCCAGCGGTGGCATGTCACCGAGTGACCTGTCCCTTATCTATCTGCCCAGAGCTGATTCAGCCTGAGTCTGTTGTGTGTAGATTTTGTTCCTGACTTCTCTGGAAACATCCATGCATAGTGTCCAACAGGCTAAGGCTGGAGAGATGACCAGTGGCTATGAGCACTCTTCCAGAGGACCCCGGTTTTGTTCCCAGGATTCACATCTAAGGCTCACATTTGTTAACTTTAGTTACAAGGGATCCAATGCCCTCTCTGGCCTCCTGAGTATCTACACACATGTGGTGCGCGCGCGCGAGTGCCACACACACAAACACACAGCACACACACACAGGATCACACCCCGCTCCTTACCATGGATTCTTGCCTCTAGCCTCCCTTACCAGGGCTGTAGTAGGCCTCAGGACTGTAGCTTGGAAGGTCGAGGAAACGCTGGATCCGGTCCAGGGATACTTTGGATTCCAGGAGACCATTGATCACCCAGGGGAAGTTGTTGAGAGGAAGAATAAGCATGCGCACAAGTGCCAGTGCTGTAAACACCTAAGTGGGGGTGAAGGCGGGGCATAACCTGAGTCTTGCTCCTAGGTTACCCCTGTGACGAGTCTATAGAGGCAAAACCAGGATGGCAACAGACTTGAGGGATTGGCTGGGCTACCCTGGGTTAGAAATGGCAGAGGTGGCCACTCTAAGAGTCCTAGCAATTCTAAATGCTCCTTAAGGAATGCTGATTACTGTTTTTAATGCTGGTGACAGACCCAGTGCCTCATACTTGGTAAGCACTGGCTCTGATGTAGAGCTACACACAAACTCCCAAACTTCTCTTGATAAGTACAGCCTAGGTCACTCGGAGACTTCCTTATAATCCCTGAGTGGGAACAAAAGTCACTAACCCTGGCCAGACCCAATACTAGATTGTGGATTCCCCCACCCCAAAGGCTTCTTCAACAGCCTAATCCCAGTTAGATGGCAGCTTGGGTTATTCAGGGAGACCTTGTCTGAAGAAAGAAAGAAAGAAGGAAAGAAAGAAAGAAAAGAAGAGAGAGAGAAAGAAAGAAAGAAAAAGAAAAGAAAGAAAGAAAAAGAAAAAAAGCACTTCTCCATAAAAGGACTTAATCCCAAATCTAGGCCTGAATGGAAGTTGAAGGTAAAGGGAGAGGAAGAAAGAAATTCCTTTATAAACACACAGAGCTTTATATCCAAGATAACAACAACAACAACAAAAAAATCCTTCAGAGAACACCCTCTTATCTGGGAAAGGACAAGGTAGCCAGGGGTCCTCTTTCTCCCCTACCCCCAGCTAACACTCAAGTCCTGAGCCCACATTTCCACCTCATTATAGGCCCTCCCCATTTCTTCCTAGGACCATCCTCTTCCTCTATGCTGGCTAGTTTTATGTCAATTTGACACACTACAGTCATCAGAGAGGAGAAAGCTCAATGAGAAAATGTCTCCATAAGAACAGGCTGTTGGTGCCGGGCAGTGGTGGCGCACGCCTTTAATCCCAGCACTTGGGAGGCAGAGGCAGGCGGATTTCTGAGTTTGAGGCCAGCCTGGTCTACAGAGTGAGTTCCAGGACAGCCCAGGGCTACACAGAGAAACCCTGTCTCGAAAAAACAAAACAAAAAAAAAACAACAAACAAACAAAAGAACAGGCTGTTGGCAAGTCCATAGGTTGTTTTCTTAATTAGTGACTGATGGGGCCAGGCCCCAGGCCATTGTGGGTGGTGTCACCTCTGGGCTGGTGGTTCTGGGTTCTATAAGAAAGTAGGCTGAGCAAACCACGAGGAGCAAGCCAGTAAGCAGCACCCTTCCATGGCCTCTGCATCAGCTCCTGCCTCCAGGTTTCTGCCCCGCTTGAGTTTCTGCTCTCATTGCTTTGGATGATGAACTGTTGTATGCAACCATGAGTGAAATCAACCCTTCCCTCCCCTTTGCTTTGGCTGTGCTGTTTCATCACAGCAATAGCTGCCTCTCCTTGGCTCTCACCTTGGTGGCGGTGAGCTGGTGCCCCGTGAGGACGTAGGTGATGAAGATGGCAATGCAGATAACCACAGGCAGAGCAGCCAGAGGTACACACAAACTGCATCCAGGTATTTGATGATGCGGAGTCGTCTCAGCTCTTGAGTCCGGCAAGCCTTCACTCGGTCCCCAGAGCCTGCTCCCACCTGAAGAACTTGATGACTCGAATGCCACTGAGTAGCTCTGTCATGAGCTGGAGACAGGGACAGAAGAGTGGCGTCGCGTTTAGACATGGCTCACACTCCTTCTCCGCCTGCTGCTGGGTGGGACCCCTCATCTGGCTGAAGGACCCCAGCAGCCCCTCACCTTCACCCGTGCATCCTTGTGCTGCAGCATCTCCTGGTTGCTGGCCATGATTCGGGTGGCAATCACTTTGTTGATGGGTACCAGCAGCAGTGCTAAGACCAGCCCAGCCAGGAAGGCCAGGCCCACCTGCTGGAACAGCAGGTAGAGAGTGATGGCCAGCTGCAGAGGAAGGCCCCAGGCCTCATGGAAGCTGCCAGCAAAGTTAAGCAGCCTCTCGGAGTCAGTGCCTAGAAGGTTCAGGACCTCCCCGGTTGGAGGGCGGTTAGGCCCAAGCTTCAAGGCTTTGCGGTAGAGGATGCTCAGCACAGCCACCCGTGCCTGAAGTGTCACTTTCCGTACCTCATACCCATACTGATTCTGTAGCACAGCGCTTATCACAGTCCCACTGGCCAATCCAGGACATAGAGCAGGCCATGGCTTAGAGGCTCTTCCCCTTCCTCCAGGAAGCCCACCAATAAGGAGAGCAGCAGAGGCCCAGAGAATCCCAGCATGGTCCCCACCATCTTCAACAATCCAAGGGCCAGGTAGCAACATCCAAAGGCCCCGTACAGGGCCCTCCACAGTTGGGCCCCCTCCTTCCAGTGGGCTTGGAAGGCTCGGGCCAGGTAGGCAGGATGCAGCCTGCGGGGTAGGCGGCAAGTGTCCTGGGGCTGCCGGAGCTCTCCTCGGACTCCACGGGCGAGCAAGGGAGCCAACCAGGCATAGGAAAAGCGTGACAGCCAACTCTCTCCATCTTCAGCTACCTCTGTTTCTTGACTCTCAGAGGACAGGAAGGGAGCATGAGTCCAGGGCTCTCGTGGTCCCCAGGGGCTGCCCAGCCCAACCCATAGGCTAAGACTGCTGTCAGCTGCAGAATGAGAAGACATACACGGCCCAGAGGTCCTGGGAGAAGTGGGGGCAGAAATGTACCTCGCTGGCAATGCCACAACAGGGTCAGTACCAGAGCTGGGGTTGGTAAGAAGGCTGCCAGAGCCAAGGCCAAGGGTCCACGGGAACGGCCACGAGGGGAATGAACCAATGCCCACAGGGCCAGGCTGTGAGTGAACCAGGCCACAGCTGTCACACACCCTGCCAGCACCTCTAGCCATATGGGCCCTGGGCGTGACCCTGGAGGCAAAACAACTGGAAGGAGGTCTAGCAGCGGGAAGACGGAGAGGAGGAAGGAAGCTGTGAGACGGAGGCGCCAGCCAGGGTTGAGAGGTAGGATGTTATTGGTAGTCCTGAGAAAAAAGAGAAGAAAAGAAAACAACCCAATCATGGCTGACACAGGGCTCAGACATGCCTGTCACCTCCAACAAGCTGGAGGAGGTAGATTATTTCCTTTCTGGTCTGCGTATGACATCCCTGCCCTACTTTATTCTGGACCCCAAAGCCTCTCCTTGCAGGAAGCCTTCCTAGATTGCCCAATCCATTTTCTAATTTGCCCACAGGTCTTCTGACTCATTCTTTTGCCACAGGTACAAACAAGTCTGAGTTAAGGTTGTATGTAGCTTGAAGATTCCAACTAAGAAAAACCGACGAATTTTACACAAAGATAAACACTTTTTATAAAAAGGCTTCACAAGAAAGTACCCGAGAGTCATCTGAAGCCTCCTGAGGAGACATTTACTTTCTGCAGCTCTTGTCCTCTCACAGGACAGCGACATTTTACAAAGCCTCAGAATATCTTCCCCTGTCTTTTCCCTGATTGTAACACACCGTTACATCACTGTGCGACGCTCAGCTCAAGAGGAACTTCTTTCAGTTCTGCCTATATCCTAACATCAAAAATTTTTTTCGTAAACACCACCACCCAACAAAAAAAGGTTTACATTAAGAATCAAAAACAAGCCGGCGTGGTGCGCACACCTTTAATCCCTGCTTGGAGGCAGAGCAGTAGGATTCTGAGTTTGAAGCCAGCCTGGTCTACAGAGTGAGTTCCAGGACAGCCGGGCTACACAGAGAAACCCTGGGGGAAAAAAAACAGTCAAATACAGGGGCTGGAGAGATGTCTCAGTAGTCAAGAGCACACACACACACCACACAATACACTTGAACAATGGAAACAGCTTGGAAGTACACACCTTTAATCACAGCACTAGGGAGGCAGAAGCAAGTGGTCAGTTTGAACTCTGTGAGTTCAAGGTTAATCTGGTCTACTTAGTAAGTTTTAGGCTAGCCAGAGCTACATAGTAAGATCCTGGAAGGAAAAAAAAATCTCAAATATCTCAAATATAGGCTGGGTGTGGTGGAGTACATCTGTAACATCAGAGTTGGGAGATGAGTCAGGAGGACCACAAGGTCAAGCCAAACCTGGCCTATTCAACACCTCATCTTAACACCCTGCTCCCCTCAAAGAGAATCAAACACAGGGTCAGCCATGATGGTACATGCTAGTAATCCCAGACCAGGTAGGGTGGAAATGCAAAGATCTCCATGGGTTGGGGGTCAGCCTGGTCTGCATAGAGAGTTCCAGGCCAACCAAGGCTACATAGCAAAGCTTTGTCTTTAAAAAAAGAAAAAAGTCAAGGAGAAAACAGTTATATCAGAGAATATCAGAATGCATTTCCAAGTTCATAGAAAAGAAAACTGAGCAGGTAGAGATGCTCTTGCAGAGTTCTGAGCACCCTCATGACAGCTCACAACCTCTGTCATGCTAGTTCCAGGGCACCCAACGCCATCTTTTACCAGACACGCATGTAGTACATGTGTATACTGCAGGGGAACATTCTTATGCACAAAACTCTTACAGCATTTTTTAAAAAGAAAGGAACTAGGCTAGAGAGACAGCCGAGCAATTAAGAGCACTGGCTGCTCTTACAGAGGACCAAGGGGTTCAGTTCCCAGCCCCCACATGGTGGCTCGTGGCTGTCTGAAACTCCAATTCCAGGGATCTGAGCCCTCCCCTCTGGCCTCCTCAGGCACTGCACCACGTGGTACACAGACATACATTCAGCCAAAATCAATCAATCAATCAAAAAACCTAGGGTGAGGCTGGAGGCATATTCCTTTAATCCTAGTACTCAGAAGGCAGAAGCAGGCAGATCTCCATGAGTTCTAGGCCGGGCATACAGAATGACAACCCTATCTCATAGAACATAGAACAACCCACCTGAGTCTGTTTATGCTCTTTGCCATACTAAAAAAAAAAAAAAAAAAAAAAAAAGGTTTAATTGTAAACTAAATACTTTAGTTCCTTTTGTTCTCCTTGTTTTTGAAATAGGATCTTAGTATGTGGCCCATGCTGAAATCCTCCTTAGACTTATGCATGTGCCACTTTGCCTAGCTTCTTTTGTCTTTTTTTTTTTTTTTTTTTTGAGACAGGCTTTCTCTAAATCGCCTTGGCTGGCCTGAAACTCACTATGTAGACCAGGCTGGCCTTGGACTCAACACTCTACAAGGTGACTCACAAAAAATCACTGCTACTGCCTCCAGAGCTGGGATTAAAGGTGTATTTCACACGCCTGGCCTGAGCAGGCTTGCTGTGGGTATCTGTGTAACTTTTCTGGACTTTTGCTTCATTCTGCAAAAGAGACAGAAGGACTAACTTGGCCATCCAGAGAACTAAATACGAAATCAGGGTAGTGTAGGACCAACAGCTTACAACACAAAACCAAGTAGTTGTAAGGTTTTGATGTAGTTTCTCTATCTCCTTACAGCTTCCTTCAGCAGTCTGCATCGCTTTTAGCCTAGGATAACAGGGCTTGGTATATGGAAGTGATGAGCCACGCTGGCCTATAACTTACACACAAGCATCTTTTAGCTAAAACGTTTATCCGTTTGCCTCCAGTTCATGGCAGTTCTGTTCGGACATTAAAATTCTGCAAGAGAGATGCATTGGCAACTTTAAGGATATGCCAGGTGCTGGACAATGTGTTTAAACGCCTTGGGTCATTAAACCCTCTCAAACTGCGGAGACTCGGAGAAGGTAGGTGACTAGCTCAACCAAGTGCGAACAGTCAGCTTTATTCTGCTTCTGCCCTACAGAGACCTTGCAATTCCAATGACATCTGGGAGAGATGTAAGTTGGGTGTCTCTCTGCAGTCTCTACCCACCTTGGGGTGCCCAAGTGACAGGCACTGAGGACAGCGAGGAGCGCGTGGGGAAGGACGCTGAGCACCAGCTGGGTGAAGCAGTGGCCCGTGGTGTCCCCTTCCCACAGCGGGAGCGGCCGCGCCGCGTCCGTGCCACACAGCTGGCCAGGAGCCCCTCCATGGACACCACGCCTAGGCGGAAGCCAAGAGTGACAGAGCTCGGGACGAGTCCCCGTAAAAACCCCCCCCCAAGCCGGGACAGCCCCTGGCTTCCGCCTCGAGCTAGAGCCCGCCCATTCTTGAGGTACTTCCGGGGCGGGAGAGGAAGCCGCTGTACCCGGGCAGGTCAGTTTCTGGGAGCGATGCTTACGTGACGCTTCTGTCTCCGCGCCTGGAAACCTGAGCGCCTTTGCGCTGAGTTTTAATATCTCGAGTGTTTGTGGGTGAGAACGGACGCGCCCTCTAGCGGCAGGAAGTCCTGTCAGCGGGTGCTGTTCGCCGGTTTTGTTTTTTTAAACCATGGGGGTAATAATGCTAACACTTGCAAGCCTCTGCGCGTGCGTACAGCTCTCTGCGGTCCCGCGCCTCGGGGAGCTGTCGCCGGAGCGTGATGGTGTTTGCTCACGTTTCTGTCACCCAGCCCTGTCCTTATGCAAATTCATTTTTAAGACCCTGTCCTGCGAAGCGCTCGCTCTCACTTACCTATTGCATACTAGATGACACATGTACAGCATTTCTAATGTGTAAGGAGCTGGAAAGCCAAAGGTGCCTGCCACGCTGAGGAATGCGTAAGGACACGTAACAAACGGCTATTCCCACATCCGAAGGCTATACAAGATCTTGAAAGTATCCAATTTACTTGAACCTCGTTTTTTTTGTTTTTTGTTTTTGGCATTTATTTTATTTTTTTATGATTGGGATAATAATACCAACCCAAGTATAGCGAAATTTGTATAAGTAATTTAAAATGCTTATGTCAAGGCCTGAAGCGGTGGCTCAGAGATTAAGACGAGTGCTTCCTGCTCTTGCAGAGGACCTGGATTTGATTTCCAGCACCCATGTTAGGAGGCTCCATGTTAGGGATCCAAGGCCTTCTTGGCCTCTGTAAGCACCTGCACACACATACATATAAACTTTAAAAAGAATATTCAGGTCAGGTGCTTTGCTTAGTCGTTCCTAAATATTTCAGAGTAACTTTTTATAGATAGATGTGGGTTCGAATCCTGACCCACCAGTTTTAGCTGTGTGATGAGATTATTTCATTTTGTTTTATGTTTGCAAAACATATTTGGGTGTTTTTGTTTTGTTTTTGTTTTTTTCGAGACAGGGTTTCTCTGTATAGCCCTGGCTGTCCATGCAAGCATATATTGGTACCTATTTCACAGGAGTGTTCAGTGCTGTGGGAATTTTTTTTTTTTTTCAAAAATATTTGCCTTCAGAAACTGAAGACCTTGCAACCAGCTTAAAGATATGCCTTGAGACATTTAAAATTATGTACCTGTCTTGTTTCCTACTCTGTATTCAATCTATTTAAATTTATTTCAAAATTTCTGGAAGAAGAAAGCCTTTATTCCTTTCACATGCCATGTTTTCTGATATTCATACATACATAGGTACATACATACATACATCCTCTATTAGAGACTGACAACATCACACATAAAACACACAGATAAGACAGAGACAGAAGGTACAGGGAGAGAAATGGAGAATTCAAATTTTGTATTCATGGCTTAAACCTCTCCAAGGGAAGGACACTTTTATTTATCAGTGAGGCATGGACACACAATATCTACTTCACATGAAGATATCCCTGAAGCAAAGTAGTTCAATAGGTAGTTGTAATAATTCCCTTTGGGTCTCAATAAGAAACTCTACATTTCTTTTCCTTTTTAAAAACTTACTAGTTTTTAGCTGAGCTGTGGTGGTGCACGCCTTTGATCCCAGCACTTGGGAGGCAGAGGCAGGTGGATCTCTAAATTTGAGGCCAGCCTGGTCTACAGAGTTGAATTGTAGGACAGCCAGAGCTACCAAGAGAAACCCTGTCTTGAAAAACCAACCAAACAAACAAACAAACAAACAAAAACTTATTTGTTTTTATTTTATGCATATGTCTGTGTTGCTTGCATGTATGTCTGTGCAGCAAATGGATGTATTGCCTGCAGAGGCCAGAAGAGGGAATCAGAGCCTCTGTGACTGGACTTAATCGATAGTGGTGAGCTGCCATGTGGGTGCTGGAACTAAACCCAGGTCCTCCTCAAGAGCAGACTGTTCTCAACCACCAAGCCATTTCTCTAGCCCAAGCTGGATTCTCTTCTTCCTCCTCCCACTTCCTTCTCTTCCTCCTCCTCCTCCTCTTCTTTGATAATGCTATAGAAATTTAGAAAATTAGCCAGATGTTTAGTGGATAAAGTACTACATTCAGCTGAGGACCTGAGTTTAATCCCCAGGCCTGCCTTGGATGAAGGGGAGAAGCAGCGCTGACAGGTTGTTCTCTAACCTCTACACATGCTGAGTCACATGTGCCCATGCACAGACACACACTCACACAATGTACATAAACACACAAATAAAAACATTAAGAAAACAGAGTAGGGCTGGAGAGATGACTCAGCAGTTAAGGCACTGGACTGCTTTCTAGAGGTTCTGGTTCAGTTCCCAGCAACTACATAGTGGCTCACAACCGGTGTAATGGAATCTGATGCCCTCTTCTGGTGTTTTGAAGATGCAAAAGTGTACTCAGAGACACATGGCGGCTGAGTTAGGCAGAGCTGCCACAGCTTAGATAGTTGGCTGGACCAACGGCCGTTTTAGATAATTACTTCTACATCCCCCAGTTCCAGGTCCAGCCACACCCATTCTGTGTGGATGCTGGGACCCACATCAGGTCCTTATGCTTACACGACAAGTACTTCAGTATCTGAGCCATCACCCTAGCCCCCCAGACAATAGATGTTCAGTCAGAAGTAGCAGCTAAATTCAGCCTGTGAACATTTCCCTTCATTGATAACTGCAACTCTTATCCCATCGACATGGGTGTAGCAATGAGTTTAGTTAGAACACTTTGGCTCCTTGTGGGTCTTGGGGTGCGCTGCGCCTGCCCAAAGCTCTCTGGATTTGAGAATGAGAGGCGTGCTGCTCATGTACACACACACAAACACATACACACACACACACACACCCAGCTAATTTTAATACGTCTTAACTAGCTCAGTGGCTGGACATTTCTAAACCTCCCTGCAGCTAGCACACATTTCCCTCTGGTATTCCTGGCTCAATACTTTCTAAATCTGTATTTCATCTTTGCTGTCCTGTTACCTTCTGGGCACCCCCCCCACCTACATTGCTGGGTGCTTTCTCTCCTGAAGCTTTACTCTGATCCCTCTCTCCGAGTCTGGTGAGTTCTCCTCTTCCTTTCCTCTCTCTGGGTCCCTTGCCCACACAATCTAAAAGTCCCACCTCAATCTTTTTGTCCAGCCGTTTGGCTGCTCGGCAATTCTTTATTTCAGTTGAAGCCACCAGGGGGCAGGGATCCTCTAGTACGGAAGTGAATTAGACAAAGCTTAGAACCCATTCCCAACATTGTGCAGAATTCCAATTGCACAGGATCAGTTCCCAGCACCCAATGGCCGTTCATTAGCCCTGTGACTCCAATTTCAAGGGGACCCCACCCTTTCTGAAACTTTTGGGCTCCTGCATGCACAAGGTTCACATACCCACATTCAGGCACCTCCTACATGCGAGCATCCACATTCCTGGCCAGGTTAGTGATACGGCAGGTCAGTTGGAGCAAGACAGGCTGTGACAGTTTTTATTGAGAGCAATCAGACTTTTTATGCCTAATCAGAAAAAGAAATATAGTGGCAATTGCCAGGACTACAGTTGTAGTTGCCAGAATCTAAGGACATTTACAAGCTATACAGAGTACATGAGATTAATGTCTAAGACCACTTGTCCTGTCAAAATTTCCTTGTCTCCTTGACTTTTAAGGGAACATACAGAGAAGCACAAAGCAGCCTGAAGGCTTCACTGCCTGAGGGGATGCCTTAGTTTCTCAGGAACTAAGGGGCATAGTGCCCAGGAGTCATAGAGTCTAACCTGAAAACCTATAAGGTATGCCTCTCGAGGTAGCTATGTACCAGGCCCTGAGACCTTACACAACTGACTATGTGGAAGTTCCATTTCAGGCTGTAAACCTCAGCACATAGACAGCACTACCTGCCAAAACTAAGACAAAGGCCTAATCCATCAATGTCAGGAGTTCTGGGAAAGTCTCTTAAACGTACTAACCTTGCTTTTTAGCTTCTACAGTTCCGCACTGGGCTGATTGTTCTTGTTAACTGAGGTATGTCAATCCAGAACATGGTTTCTGTGCTTAAAATTCATCCTGAGAAAGGCTCAGGGCTATACTGAGATCCCAAACACCCATGTAGTTGCTGGCCAGTTAATAAAGACTTCCTGTTGTCTTAAACCCATGTGAGCAGTCTTCTCTGGAGAATATGCCACAGCAGCTAGGCCAGGCAGCCTCATGACCGTCACAGTACACATTATTTTTAAACGGGAGAGGGAGTGCTATTTTCTGGGAAGAGGCAGCAACTTGTGAATTTGAACCTGGGGCTTGGGACTGGCTCCAGGCAGCCTCTTGATGTCTGAGGAAGATGCTAGATGGAAGCTGCAAACCTGGCTTTGGCGACCCTAGAGCCCTGTGTGGTGGTTTGAATTACTTGGCCCAGAGTGGCACTATTAGGAGGTGTGGCCTTGTTGAAGGGAAATGTGTCACTGTAGGTTTTAAGACCCCATCCTAGCTGCTGGAAGTCAATCATTTTTTGTCTGCCTTTGGATAAGATGTAGAATCTCAATCCTCCAGCCGCGTGTCTGCCTGGAAAGTGCCAGCTCTTGAATGTGATATTGGACTGAACCTCTGAACCTGTAAGCCAGCCCCAATCAAATGCTCTTTAAAGGTTGCTTGGTCATGTGTCTGTTCACACAGCAAATATAATTAAGATATCTGTAACTTCCTTAATGACCTTTCTCCAGGCTTATTGATATATGAAAATACTTTTTTTAGCCAAGAATATTCTTTTTTAATCTTTTTTCATTTACTATTCTGTGTAGTAGAAATATTTTAAAAATCCAGTGTGAGGTTTTTCCCGCCTTTGACCATTTAGGTTCCAATGAAAGACACATTCACAGCCTTTATATTTTAATATACCTGAAGCATATTAAATGCTGGCAGCTGCCTATTCCAGCTGTTAGATCTACCTTCTACCTAGCCCCATTATTACTTTCTATGTTTACATCTGGGCTTTTTAGTTCTAATTGGCCAGGCCCCATGGGCATGTTTTATGGCTCAGCTAGACCATGGTGGCTTTCCTTTCTCCTGCACGGTTTCTATCTTATGGCAGGTTTCCTTCCTTTTTCCTCGAACCAAAACCTCAGCAATTCTGCTGTAATCTTTTTAAGGCCTAGAGATTTAAACTTAATAACTTGATTAGTGTAGGTGGCCGAAGAGACAGCCCACCGGTTTCCAACCATGGCTGGCGCCGCCTACTGCGCATGCGCAGCCTCAAGCCCTCCGAGAGGGCTTAGCAAATGAGGCTCAAGCCTAACCAATCATGGGGTTATGAGACATGGCCCTGCCAATCCTGGGGGCTTATGAAAATGAGGTATTGGCCTAACCAATCCTGAGAGAACAGGCTGCCAGGTTCCGCCCCTTGGAAGGGTATATAACAACGCAGTTCAGTGTGGGAGTCAGTGAAGGAAGATTGCCAGAATAAAAGAGCTGTGAAGAGAAGGAATCCAGGGTGCGTGTCTTACTTGCCGGCCAAGAAGACACGACAATTTGTAGCTGCGTTAGGGAAACCTGAACAGTTACTGTTTTTAATTTAATTTTATAAGGTTTTCTCTCCTCTCTGACCCAAATGTCCCTTTCCAATGTCACTTCTCCAGCTCTCTGGGTCTTCCATGTAACTGGGTACCCAGCCGTCAATTCACATATCACTCCAGCTTTCGAAAAAACCCCTGGGGGTGAAAAAGCCCTTTTCATGGCTGGGCCTACTTCAAAGGAGATAAAGTATTACATTTGATTGGTTTCAATGTTGGGTGGGGGGAGTTCATTTATTCCCATGCCAGTCCTTCCTTTGGTTCTAAAACTTACTAGAAGATACAAATAACAAATATAAGGTGTGTTTTGGGCAGGGGTGCATGTGTTGGTGTGTTGTGTGTGTGTGTGTGTGTGGGGTGTTTTGTTTTTTACTTTCTCTTGGGACATCGTTTCCTGAACATTGGTTTCTTCAGTTGGAAGTCACCCCAAAGCCCTTGTTCAAGAAATAACAGCACTGGGCCATATAGCTAAAATTGGGAGGGGACTTGCTTAGAAAAAATGCTGGTTGATTGGCCCCAGACTGAATAGTGGTTGGACAGATCTACATCAGGGAGAGACGAACTACCAAAAATTAGGCCCCCCACTACAAGTTGGGGTTACATTTGCTTCCGAACTGCAGCTTTTGCCAGGAAAGAAGGGAGGAAAGGGGAAGGGGCCGAGGGACAGTGGAGGGGGAGGAAAAGGGGAAGGGGCAGCCGGGCAGAGGGGTTGAAAAGGGCTTTAAAACGCTTTTTGAATTGAGGCAAAAGGAGCAGTTTGTTCCCCCCGGTGCATAAGACCTTCCTTAAAAAAAAAAAAAAAAAAAAAACCCCCCAAAAAACCAACAACAAAAACCCTAACCCGAAAGGAAAGGGAAAAGACTAGTCATAGTATTCTGGACCTCTGAGGACACAAGTGTGTACACCAGTGATTTCAATGAAAAATGAAAATTTTCGGCGGTGGTGGCCAGCTTTATCCCAGCCTTGGGAGGCAGGGCAGGCGGATTTCTGAGTTCGAGGACCTGTTACAGAGGATTCGGACAGCCCGGGCTACAAGAGAAACCGCTAGAAAAACAAAAAAAAAAAAAAAAAAAAAAAAAAAAAGAAAAATGAAAATTTAGAAAGGAAGGAAAAAATAAGCACAGAATTCAGTCCCAACATTTTTTTTGTTTTTTTAAAGAGGTTATTACTGTGTAGCCGGGGTTCAAACTCATAATCCTCGGCCTCATTTTCTGATATGAGAAAGGCTGGTGTGTAGGCCTAAAATTCTAATCTTAAGAATTTTTAGTCTCTGGGGGAAATATTGTTTGACATTTAATAAAACCAACAACTCCAAAATGAAGCCACATGGGTAAAGCTTTTAACTTTAAAAAAATTTTTGGCCTAAAATAAAAGATCCTTTTATGTTAATTTATTTCTTTAGCACCCCAAAAATACTGCCCCTTTTAAATTTTAAATTTTTATTTTTATAAATATTTTTTATAAAGTAAAAGGTTTTGCCTGCAGGACGCCGCGGCCCCGAAAAGGGACCGATTTATTACAGTGGTTTACCCCCCCCCCGTAGTTGCTGGGAATTTAATCAAAGGGAGAAGGGTTTTTTAATTGCGAGCCATTTCCACCCCAAAAAACTGCCTTTTTAAGTTTTTGTCCCTTTGTACATTTTTTGGGGAAAAGGGGTTTAATCCCCATTTTTTAAAAAAATATATTTATTTTAATTTTTGGGGTCGGGGAAAAGACATTGAAAAAAATTGGGGGAAAAGGATTTTTAAAGCAGCGGGGGTTTTAAAAACCCCAAAAACCCCAAATTTTTTTTTTTTTTTTTTGCTTGGCACAGGGTTTTTTCCCCCCAAACCCCCTCCCCCCCCCACGGATAGGTTTTTTTTAAATTTTAACCCCCTTTTTTCCATGATTGCACCCCTTTTAAAAATTTTTTGGGGGGGGCTGTCTAAGCTTCTTTTTGGGGAAGGGGTTAAAAATTTTTTTTCTTTGGATAAAAAGATTAAGTTTTTTTTTGGGTGTGTGTTAAAATGGAGGTATGTGCACATGAATGCTTTTAAAACCCGGATGCCCCCGCAATTGGAGTTACAGGCAGCTATAAGCAGCCAAATGGGGGTTTTGGGGGTTTTAAAATTGGGGGCCTTTTTAAAAAGGGGAGTTTGAAAAACCCCCCAAAACCCCCGACCCCTTTTCTTCACCCCCCAAAAACTATGTTTGAAAAACCCTTTTATTCTGTTTGGTTTTAGGGGTAAAATTTTAAGGGGGCTGTTTTTTTTTTGGGGTTTTGTGAGTTTTTTAAATTTTTCCAAGCCAAGAAAGATAAAAAAATAGCATATTTTAAAAAATTTAAACTATCCTGTTAGCTTTCAAAAAAATTTTGGGGTTTTGACTATGGGTTTTTTTATTTGGCTTTGCCCCTTTACGGGAAAAAGGGGAAAACCCCCCACGGGGTTTTCTAATTACGGGGGGGGGGGCTCCCGCCCCAGTGGGGGACAAACAAACACTTCCCCTTTTCCCGGAAATTTTCTCAGGGGGGCCATTTCCTCTCATGACTTCCCCCCCCCCTCACCCCTTTCCCTTTTTTCCCCTTTCCCCCCCTTTCCCACCTCTGCCCCCCCAAACCCGGTAAAAAAAAAACCCCCCCTACTTTTCCCCCCCCGAAAAATGGCTTTTTGCCTTTTTTTAAAAAAAATTTTTTTAAATTTAAAGGGAAAGGGGGGGGGTTTTCACAACAAAATCTAAAACCGTGGAATTAAAATTGTTTTGAGACAGCAGCCCTTTTTGGGGTTCCCCGGGGTTTAAAATTAAAAATATATAGCAATGGGCCCCAAAACCCCAAAAAAATTCCCTTTTTTTTTTTTTTCAAATAAAAATTTTCCCCTTTTTTTATAATAATAAACAAATATAATAGGGCCCCAAAAAAAAAAAAATTTGAAAATTATTTGGTGGGGTTTTTCATTCTTTTGTTCAGCCCCTTTTATTTGGCAACTTGGGGGAAAATTTTCTATCATTTATTTTTTTTGGGGGAGTTCAAAAATTCTGATCTAAAAAAAATTTTTTATCCTAACTTGCATTGTTATCCCCCAAAAAATCTTTTTTTTTCCTTAAAAACATTTTTTAATTTTCCCCCAAAAACTTAAAAATTTTAAAAAATTTAGACTTGACTATCTTGTTTTTTAAACCCAAAAAAAAGAAAATTTGGGAAAGGGAAAAAAAAAATTTTCCGAGGGGGTTTAGGAAGTACAGGCAAGCCCCCCCCAAAAAAATTTAGAAATGACAGACAATTAGATGCCTGGAAAGGGAATGGGCCCCCCAAAAAACTGGCAGACCTTCTGTGAAGCGGAATTTTGCAGGGGGGTTTTTTTCCCCGCATTGACAGAGCCCTTTCAATCAACTTCCCCCCAAACCGTTTTTTTTTTTCCGGAAAGATTCTGTCGAGATGAAGTTAGGGCATTTTCTTTGCTGGAGGGAAAAATTTTTATGAAAAAGGGAAAAACCCCTCTAAAAAGGGAGGTCCTTCGAGAAAAAATCATTTTTTTTCCAAAAACCAATTTTGGGGGGCTGCCGGGGCGCACGTTCAAAGTCAAAAAGCCCCTTTAAAAAAATTTTAAAAAAAATTTTATCTTTTTTTTTTTTTTTTTTAAAAAAGTTAAGGGACTTTTTTTTTTTTTTTTTTTTTTTTTTTTTTTTGGGTTTTAAAAGGTTTTTTGTTTGACCCCGGTTTTTGGAAAAAATTGAGAAAAACCCAAGGGGGGTTTTAAAAGAAACCCCCGGGGGTTTTTCCCCCCAAAGGGGAAAAAAACCCGCCCCCCCTGACCCGGGGAAAATTTAACCCCCTTTAATTAATGATTTCCCCCCCCGAAAAAGGCAAATCCCCCGGCCCCCCCCCAAGGTTTTCATCACCTTTTGTTCCCTTTAAAAACCCCCCGGTTTCCCCCAAGGGGTTTTTAAACGGCCCCACCATTCCCGGTTTTTTAAAAATTCTAAAGTAAATTTTAAAGGGGGGGTTTTAAAGGAAAAAAAGGGAAAAAAGCAACCAAAAAGCTATTAAAATTGTGGGGGGTTTTCCCAGGAAGGGTTCCTGTACCCAAAAAACCCCCCCAATTTCCCCAAATTTTGTAACCCCGGCCCCCCGCCAGGGGCCCCAAAAACCCAAAAAAAAAAGGGGGAAAATCGGGGGCCCAAAAAGGGGGGGGTGGGGCCCGGGGGAAGTCCAAATTTTAAAAAGGGGGTTTTTTTCCCGAAAGGGGCCCCCGGGGGCCCCTTTTCCCCCCCCCTTTTCACTCCCCCCCTGGGGAGACCCAGGTCGCCAAACGGGAATGGGGCCAAAGGGGGAGGGGGGTAAGGGGTTCCCCAAATAAAACCCCCCCCGAGGACAAAGGGTCACCCCCCCCCGTTCCCTGGGAAAGTCGCCAAAGTTTGGTGCTGAAAAAAATAGTTCGGGCTTAAAAAAAAACCTCATAGGGGTTTTTTTTTTCCCCCCCTTTTTTCCCCCGGGAAAATACTATAAAATTTTTAAATTAAACCTTTTTTTAATTAAAACTTTCCCCCCCCCCTTTTCCCCCTTTTCCCCCCCCCCCCCCCCCCTTTTTTTTCCCCCCCCCCCCCAAATTTTTTTAATTTTTTTTTTGAGTACATGTAGCCGTTTAAGGGGCACACCAGGAAAAAGGGGATCGGATTCCCCTTAGAAGGGGGTTTTTACCACCTGTGGTTTGCTGGGAATTGGGGAAAAAAAAAAGGGCCCTGGAAAAAGGGGGGGGTTTTTTGTCTTAAAACCCCCGGGCCATCTCTCCAGCCCTTAAAAAATTTTTTTTTTTTTTTTTTTTTTTTTTTTTTTTTTTCGAGAAGGGTTTCTCTGTGTAGCCCTGGCTGGCCTGGAAATCATCTGGAGGGCCCCGGTGGCCTTTTTTTTCAGGGAAAAAACCCCCCGCCTCTGCCCCCCAAAAAACTTTTGGGAAAATTAAAAAGGGGTGGCCACCACCCCCCGGGAAAAAATTTTTTTTTTTTTTTTTTTTTTTTTTTTTTTTTAAAAAAAGTGAGTTTGAAAAAGAAAAAACCCCAAAACCCCCAAAAAAAAATACGAAAAACCCGTCTACAGCCCCCCCGGATCCCCACCCGGGGCCCCCTGCCCCTAGGGCCCCCAAACCCCTTTTTAGTACTGATGTGGTTGACCCCCCTTTTTACAATAAAAAAATAAGTACCCTTGAGCGCTTCCCGCCTTTTAACCCCCCTGTCATTCTTTCCCCTACGAAGATCAAGCCTCGGGGGTGTTCTGGGAAATGTGGTCCCAGCGCCAAAATTGTCCCGGCCATCCAAACCCCCAGGTAAAATGTATCTTGTATTCAACGTCTCCAATTAAACCAATGTGGGAAATTTTTCAAATTTTTCCGCTTCAGTTTGTATGAATTGTTGTCTTTTCCGAAGATCTGGGCCCCCATGAGAATGCACATTTTTTCTTTCTTTCTTTTTCTTTTCCTTTTCTTTTCTCTCCCCCTTTTTCTCCCCCCCTTTCTCTCTCTCTCTTCTTTCTTTTTTTTTTTTTTTTCTTTTTTTTTAAAAAGGGGCCCCTTAAAAGGGGTTTAAAGATTTCTCCCAAACTTTTGGAAGGTGGGAAAAGGTACTGGCTAAAGACCTCAAATTACGGTCCCGCAAGGCGTTGGTTTCCCCCCCCGCAAGATGGGGGCCCCCGATCTAAAAACATCTTTAAAACAATTTTGCGATTTGGATTTTTTGGGCTCATCTATTTATGAGTTGACCAAAAAATTTGCCTGTCTCCAAATATGTATTATCTGTTCCCCCGATATATATTTCATGCTAGTAAAATGAATGACCCTTTTTCTTTTTTAAACTTGTATTTTTAAAAACCCCCTTTTTTAAAATTTTCAAAATTTTTTAAAAAGGGCCCTAAATTTTATTTTTAAGTTCATAGGATTTTAAAACCTTTAAAAGGATTTGAAAATGATAAAATTTTTTTAAAAATTTCAAATTTTTATAATTTTCAAAAAAATTTAACCAAAGAAAATTTTAAAACCGTTAATGTAAAATTAAAATTTTAAATTTAAAAAAACCTTATTTTAAAAAAAAATATTAATTTTTTTTTTACCCTTTTTTTTTTTTTTTTGGATTTCTTGGTAGCCCTGGCTTTCGGAACCTTTTGCCAGGTGGGGAAACAGGGGCCCCCCCCGCCTCCCAATCTGGGAAAAATTAAAAACCCCACCCCTTTTTTTCTTATTTTATTTTAAAAATTATAAAAAATTTTTTCTAATCCCTTTCCCCGTTTTCCAAAAAAAAAAAAAACCAAAAACCAAAAAAAAAACACCTTTTGGGGAAAAAAAGGGAAAGGTTTTTCCGTTTTCCCCAAAAAATTTTTTTTTTCCCCCCTTTTTCCCCTTTGGGGTTTTTAAAAAAAACCAAAAGGGGGGTTTTTTTTTGGGGGGTTTAAAAAAATTTTTTTAAGGGTTTTTTTTTTAAATTTTTTTTTTATTGCTCCCCAATGCAAAATTTAAACCCCCTTTGTGTCTCTGAAAAAATGCCCTTTATATAAGTATGAGAATTCTTTAGCCGACAAATTTAAATTTGGGTAACAAGCTGAAGTTTGGCCCGGAGAATTTTTATGTTTCCCTCAGTTTAGAAATTTTCCCAGATAGAGGGACCAGCATACATACTGTTTGGTTTTTTTGATTTTTTTTGCCTGTCTGTGCCCGGGAAATTTTAGGATTTTTCCCCCGTCAACTGTGAAATTTTTTCTTTTGGGGGGGAAAGCAAGCTTTCCTTCCCTGTTGGGAAAATTCCCCAAAACCCTTCCGCCTTTCCCTGTTTCCCGCCTTCCGTTTTTTGATTCAGGACTCTTAATTAAACAGGAAAAGAAATGCTTCCTACAACTCTTTTTTTTTTTTTTTTTCCTCTCTTCTGTTTTTAAATAATTAAAAATTTGGGAGAGGTGTAATCTATTTTGACCCAACATTTGCCAGGGTTAAAAATGTCTAGTCACGAGCCCGGCAAAGTGTGCATTCATGTCATCCCCTGCCATCAACAGGTCGTGATTTCCCCCCCAAAGGCCTCCTCAATCCCCTTTTGGTCATTCCTCTCCTTTTCCAGGCAGCTTCCCCGGCAACGAGTGCCCTGCGATTGTTACATTTGTCTTTGGCCTTTCCAAGAGTCTGTGTATTCTGCCTGCACCACTTGCATGTCTGGTGCCTGCAGAGGCCAGAAGAGGACACTGAGTGTCTTAGATCTAGAGCTGAAGAAGTTTGCAGGCTGCCACTGTGTCCCAGATATTGGGAATCCACCCGGAAAGCCTCTGGAAGAGCAGCCAGTAACTGCTGAGCCATCTCTCCAGCCCCATATGGGTAATTTTTGTTTTGCTTTGTTTTTTTAAGACAGAGTCTCACTTTGTAATCCTGGTTAGCTGAATTCCAGGCTGGTCTGAAATTCCCAGAGATTTGTCTGTAGAGTGCTGGAATTAATTAATTACCAGTCCATGCAGGCAATTTTTTTCTTTTTTCTTTTCTTTTTTTCTTTCTACTTTTCTTCTCTTCTTCTTCTTCTTCTTCTCTTTCTTCTTCTTCTTCTTTTTTTTTTTTTTTGAGAAACCCTGCATATTTCAGGGCAGAGAAAAAGTAATCAATAATTAGGAGAGTTGATGATGCGGAGGTTTGATCTAGAAGGTTCCTGCTATGTATTCCATGTCAAATAAATATTCTCCATCTTTTTCAAATTAAATCTAAAGGGCTAAATCTCCTATTTAATATGGACTAATAAAACTTCAGACCCTGGCCCCCTTTTGTTGAAACCACACAAAGAAAAATATCATTCCCCATTATAAAACTAGTTCAGGGCTGGTGGTACAGCTCTGTTAGAGCCCTTATCCCAGTACATCCAAGACTCCAGCATCACAAGGAAAAACAAAACAAAACAAACACAAACAAACCAAAAGGAGTTCAAAGAATAAGATTAGGCTGCGAATGTAGCACAGCTGTTAAAACACTAGCCTAGCTCCCAGAAAGCCCCAAGTTACATCCCCAGCACAGCATACACCAGGAATAACAGTGCAAGCCAGTTAAATCCTAACACTCAGGAGGTGGAGCAGAACAATAAGAAATCCAAGGTCATCTCAGAGAGATCGCAAGTTTTCCATCAGCCAGTAACACACAAGAGCCTGCCTTGAAAAAAAAAATTAAGGCCTGGAGAGATGTCTCAGCAGTTAAGAACACTGGCTACTCTGTTACAGAGGACTCAGGTTCAGTTACCAGCACCTACACTGTGTGGGGCGAGAAAGCGGTGCCACTGGGGAGCCAGTGATGACATGAGTGCCATCAAGCCACATCCAAATCCTGAGACATCCTGAGACAGGCGGGAGTAGGACTGCTTCCTCCTTGCATGTCTCAGTGTGCGTAGGCCCTATGACCCCCACATCCACCACCCTTGAGGTAGTCAGGTAGCTTGGTGGCCACATTACAGGTTAAAGTTCTTCTCTCCATATAAGGACTTGTGCAGCTAGCACCTGGATCCTTCTTCATGCAAATGAGGCATTCCCAGCACCTCAGCCCCAGCCAATGATATGCACTTGTAGCGGGAGAATTTTTAAAAAGTGGCAAGGTCCAGCTAGCTCCCTGGCCACTGCCATGTTTTCCTCTAAGTTCTCACTCTGACCAAAGCGCCGGCTAGTCAGAAGTGCCAGCCCTAGACCCACGAGATGTTAGCGTGGCGACTGCCTCCACCAATCAGCTTTGTGGATTCCATGCCAACAAACCCAGGGGATAACCTCCACCCCCATTCAGTAGATATAACAATTTTAATATCCAGTAGAATTGAGACTCTTAATGCTTAAGATTATCTAATAAATTTATATATTAGGCCAGCGGTGGCGCACCTCTGCAGTCGCCGCTCTCTGGAGGCGGCTGTCTCTCCCGAGTTCGAATCCCACCTGTGCTTGGTCACAGGGAAAAAAAAAAAAAGGACGCATTAGCCGGGCAGTGGTGGCGCACACCTTTAGTCCCAGCACTTGGGAGGCAGAGACAGGCCGATTTCTGAGTTTGAGGCCAGCCTGGTCTACAGAGTGAGTTCCAGGACAGCCAGGGCTATACAGGGAAACCCTGTCTTGAAAAAAAAAAAAGATTTATATATTAACAAATGCTCAATACACAAGATGCCCACACAATCAGAATTGTTAACCCAATATCTAACCTTCTGATATGAATAACTACTCAAGACTCCTAGAGACATCCACGTCTTCCTCCATCTTGTTTCTTTCTTTCTTCTCCCCCCCTCCCTTTCCCTCCCCCTCCCAACTCCCCACTCCACCTCTCCTCTACTGCCCAATCACAGAGCTCTATTGCAAATACAATGTGCAGGAAAGGTTCCAATAGATTTATATGTCAACAAATACTCAATACAAAAAAAAAATACCCACACAAATAAAATTGTTATCCCAATATCTAACCTTTAGATATGAATAACTACCGGAGACTGCTAGAGACACAAAAGTCTGCCTCTATCTTGCTTCCCCTTCTCCTTGTCTTCCTCTCCTCCCCTTCCTCTTTCTCCCAACTCCCAGCTCCACTTACCTCTTCGATTGCCCAATCACCACTGAGCTCCGCTGTAAATACAACGGGCAGGAAAAATCCTGCCATATACACTCACCCGGGAAAACCTCTACCAACTCTCCAAGGTTCATACAGGCCTTGTTCACTGCCAATAAAGAGAGCTGTTTCACCCTCCGGAGAAGGTTTTTTCTCCTGCACTCAGGCTGACTAAGATCCTACTAATCCAACCTCCCATCCAGCCAGGTGCACAATGGGGACAGGCAGAGCCAGACCAGCAACATGTGGATCACAACCATTGGTAACGCCGGTTCCAGGGTCTCCATTGTCCTCTTCTGCAGGTACCAGCCACACACATGGTGCACATGCAGACATGCAGGCAAAACACACAAAATAAGATAACCAGACCAATGACCCAGAGAGTGCGAACAACTGTGGAAGGCGGCTCCCTAGAAGTGAGAAAGTGTGACGGCCATTTCCATCTGTAACAATGGCAGCTATAATCACGATTTACAAACATGTAACCTTCGTCTTCGCTGACACCAGCTTGTTTGCTACCTTTTTTTTTTTTTTTTTTTTTTTTGGTTTTTTCGAGACAGGGTTTCTCTGTGTAGCCCGGGCTGTCCTGGAACTCACTCTGTAGACCAGGCTGGCCTCGAACTCAGAAATCCTCCTGCCTCTGCCTCCCAAGTGCTGGGATTAAAGGCGTAGCTTGTTTGCTACCTTACCTTGATAATTAAGAGCCTCTCCATTTTGGGGTGTGGGGCTTCAGACTGTTTCTCACAAAACTACACCTTGACTACTCTCCGGTCGGCAGACAGCTTTCTTCTTGCCTCTCTTGTTTGTTTCCTGGGAGTGTATGTAACAGGGTTATGAAGGGGCTCACCATGTAGCCCCGCCGGACTGGAACTCCATGTATAAACTAGGCTGCCCCTGAACCCCTATTTATTCATTTAGTTTTTTTTTTTTTTTTTTGTTTTTTTTTTTTTTTTTTTTTCCGAGACAGGGTTTCTCTGTATAGCCCTGGCTGTCCTGGAACTCACTTGGTAGACCAGGCTGGCCTGGAACTCAGAAATCCACCTGCCTCTGCCTCCCAAGTGCTGGGATTAAAGGCGTGCGCCACCACCACCCGGCCATTTAGTTTTTTAAAAAATATCTTTAATTTACTCCTTGACAGTTTTATACAAGTATTCAATTATCTTGATTTCTCTGAAGTGGAAACTGAAGGGTCCTTTGGAGAGTCGGTTGGGTGGTACTTTGCTGGAGCAAATATGGGAAGGAGTATTGTCCTGAAGTGAGCACAGGTGAAAGACTAAGGCAGACTTGTGAAGGAGAAGGGTTTCCCTGGAGCAGACACAGGAGAGAGGATGTTCTGCTAAAACAAGCACGTAAAAGGACACGTGATGAAAGATTCTTTTCTTTTTTTTTCTTTTTGGTTTTTTGAGACAGGGTTTCTCTGTGTAGCCCGGGCTGTCCTGGAACTCACTCTGTAGACCAGGCTGGCTTCGAACTCAGAAATCCGCCTGCCTCTGCCTCCCAAATGCTGGGATTAAAGGCGTGCGCCACCACTGCCCGGCTGAAAGATTCTTTTCTAACTACGCACATGCAATGGTCTGCCTTTCATTGCGTAGTTGAGCTGCATTTGTTGGGACTCTATCGAGAGAAATACACTAGAAAACTTCTGGTGGTATGCTGCAGCTTTTTGCTGCTTCTGCAGACTTGGGCTGATTGGCAGAGTGATGTCATCTGAGACAGACACACATGCTAAGGCAAGACCCTTGGAGGACACGTGATATTTAGGAACCGAAGGACCGTGATGTAAGTGGAGCTAAGCTTCCTTACTGAGCTAGCTGTACAATGCTTGTGGGTCTCATGTCTTCGCTGATCTTTGCTCCTGGCATCCCTCTGGGTTCCTCCGGTTGACTTGAACCGAGGCTGAGGCCTAGCTGACTCTGCTGGTAGAGCCACCAGCCACCGCTGCTGATTCCTGTTTGCTATTTAGACTCTACGGAACTGGACTGCTGGTGTATCCATGAAGTGTTTGTGAGTGGATGGAGCTGACATGTGAACGGAGCGGCTGATTGAGTTCAGTTAGTGTTACCTGTTGAATGCTGGCTGGGCTTGTTGGCTTTCTCTTGTGTGGTAGCCCCAGCTGCAGTGTGTCCTGAGTGGGATGGCTGAGTCACCTGAAGACAGCCCTTCCCAGCAGTCCTCCTCTTCCATCCTCCCAGCCCTCCTCCTCCATCCTCCCAACACTCCTCCTTCTCTATCCTCCACTTTCAACGTCCTTTCCACTGGCTCTTCTGTCATGCTCCCCAGAGCTTCTGACCTAGCTGTATGTGTGTGCATGGCATAGATATTAGACTTAAGTCTGAGCACCCAGGATCACGCAGGCTCAGTACTTGAATCAGTTGCTCATCTCTCTGCCTTTGCTGCTGCCCACTAAAGAAGGTGCTTCTCTCACCAAGGCTGACAGCAACTATGTGTGTAAAAGTAGATGCTTAGAAAGTCAGCTGACAGTATGTCCACTTGGCAGGACAAAGAAGCAGGTGCCTCTCTGGAGCCTATGACCTCCTGAGCCACACAGGCCTTCAGCCAGGCCCACAGTTTATCAAGGAACAGTGGGAAACCTTTCCTGGGCTTCTGCAGAAAATGCACTGCTGGACAGTCAGTAGCTGAGGATTACCTATTGTACGTTATGTTGGGGGCTCTGGAACATAGGAGTAGTTTGTAGTGCTGGGTGCCTGGCTCTGCCCCGAGGGATTCTGGGTCAGCGTGGAATGTGAGAGATGAGGAATTCCCGTCATGGTCTCCGGCTTAATGCGGGGATTTGTTTGGCTGTGATGAGAGAATGCCAAGGATAGACCCAGAGTGTGAGTGGACACAGAACAGCTTTATTGGCATTGGACAATCATTTTCTATTAAGCAAATTAGAAGTTCAGAGCTGATCCAGGCCGTGGTGGCTCATGCCTCCTTAAACCTAGCACTTGGGAGGCAGAAGCAGGTGAATCTCTGAATTTGAGGCCAGCCTGGTCTACAAAATGAGTTCCAGGACAGCCAGGGCTACACATGAAACCAGAGAAACAAAAACAAAAGCAAACGAAAGTCCAGGGCTGATTGGCATTAAGAGAAATAAATACCATTTTTTTTTAATGAAGAAGAAAGAATGGGAGAAAGAAAGGGTGAGGGTTGGAGTTGGGGAGATTGGAAAAATCTGGGGAGAGGGGAAGGAGGGAAACCATGATCAGAACATATTATATGAGTTTGTTTTCAAAAAGAAAGTGAGAAGCTAGGGGTGCTGGCACACGCTTTTAATCCCCGGAACTCAGGAGGCAGAAGCAGGCAGATCTGGCCAGCCTGCTCTACAGAGGGAGTTCCACGACAACCAGAGCTACACAGAGAAACCCTGTCTCACACCCCACCCCAACCCTGCCCTGCAAAGGGGGGTGGAAACAATAACAAAACCCAGAAAACTGTGCCCTTCCCCGGCCTTGAGCAGGCCAGAGACCTTGCTTACCACAACAGACCAGGTGTAAGGATCTAGGTGGAGTTACCCACCTTGGCTGCACGAACTAAAAAGAAGAACTGCCCCAGGGCTTGCTTTGAGACATCTCCGGTCGTGACCTGTGACCAAGAACGGACTATCTCACCCATCTCTCCAGCTGAAACCAGAAAGGGTTTTTTGGCGGGCTTTTCCCTTTAAATTGAGAGCTAACCATTAAAGCATCAGGCCTTGATCAGAGAACTTTGTCTTGGCCTCATCTCTTTTCGCCCTCCATACCCCTTTCGTGAACCCAGTTGATTTGAGGCCGAGGGCAGCTTCAGAAAACAAAACAAACAAAAGTCTTTGGAATAAACTTAACCAAGGAGACAAAAGACTTCTGCAGTAAAAAACTTTTTTTTTAAAGAATTATTTATTTATTTTATGTATGTGAATACAACGTTGCTGTCTTCAGACACACCAGAAGAGGGCATCAGATCCCATTACAGATGGTCAGGAGCCACTATGTGGTTGCTGAGACTTGAACTTAGGACCTCTGGAAGAACAGTCAGCGTTCTTAATAGCTGAGCCCTCTCTCCAGCCCCTAGTATTGAAGAAGATGTGAGAAGGTCAAAAGACCTCCTTCGTTTGTGGATTGATAGAAGTAACAATTAATGATTATTTGGGTTTCATACAATGCTTCTTCCCACTCCTCCCAGATCCACCCTGCCACTCTTGTGCCTACCCAAAAAAAATTAAGAGGAGAAAAGAAAAAAATATACCAAGTCCAAAATTTGTGTTGCCCATAAACTCACTGCAGCATGGTGAGACTCCAGTGGTCAGCCCCTGAAAAGATACCCCAGTCTTTCCCCTCCTCTCTCCCCCCACCTATCCCACCTACACCGACAGCGGCCATCAGCTGTGAAGAGCTACACTTCAGCAACTTTAACACAATCTTTAAGGACTCTCTTCAGCGGCTTTCTGTCTAGACTGTTTCTGATTTGGAAGGTGGGGGTTGGGAAGGAGAGGATGTTGGGCAGAATTCTTCAATGTCTCTCAGTCTCAACTATGAGTCTGGAGTCCTCGATGTTACTGCAACAGACGTTCCTTCCCTGCCCATACCAGCCTGCAACAGAGCATCGGAATCCCATGACTGCACGGACCACGGGAATCCCATGACTGCACAGACCACGGGCATCTACGTGATCTCTGGCTCCATCATGGACCTGGGATATCAAAATGGCCCCAGCACAGATCACGGATAACAACACGTTCCCCGTGGCAGTCCTGATCACAACAATGTGGTTGCTGTGGCAGCATGGACCACAGACAGCAGCGTGGTTCCTGTGGCCGCTTGGACCACAGACAGCATCGTGGCCTCAGATGCTTTCTCCTCTTTAGAAAGCAAATAAGCAGGCAAACCAAAATAAATTTTAAAAAATTAAATAAAAAAACCAGAGTAAACAAAAAACAAAGTGGGGGGGGAAGACAAGACACAAGGAACAGACACACACCCGTGCACACACACATGCACATGAACACACAACGTGTGCACGCACACACATGCACACACTTAAATGTACACAATCCATAAAACACAAAACTGGCAAGTATATACACAAGCAAAAGACCAATATGACAAAAAAAAAAAAAAAAAAAAAAAAAAAAAAAAAAAGCAAAGCAATATGAGACAAAAAGTCTTCAAATAATACCATTGAATTCACTTTGTGTTGGCCATCTACAGCTGGGCACAGGGCCTGCCCTTGAGTTTGGTTAATATATCCAATGAAACTCCATTGGAGAATACTGTTTGCTTTGCAAGCTTTTTGATTAGGGATGGAGCCCAGGCCCACTTCTGTCTCTCAGCACTGGGACCTTGTCTGACTTAAACCTGTGCAGGCCCTGAGCCTGTGGCCACAGTCTTTGCGAATTCATATGTTCGTCTTGTCCTGTTGCGTCTGGAAGATACTGTTCCTTGGAGCAATCATCCCCTTTGTCTTTGGCTGTTTTGTTTTGCTTTGTTGTTATGAGACAGGGTCTTTCTGTATAGCTTTAACTGTTCTGGATCTTGCTGTATAGATCAGGCTGGCCTCGAACTCAGAAATCCTCCTGCCTCTGCCTCCCAAAGGCTGGATCAAAGGCTCCCTCTGGCTCTTACAGTCTTTCTTCCTCCTCTTCAGCACAGCTCCCTGACCCTGAGGATGGGTGTGATGGGGCTTCCCATTGAGGACTTAGCAATCCAAGGGCACTCACCCTCTGCACGTTGTCTAGTTGTGGATCTCTGTGGGAGTTCCCATCAACCAGGACAGAAGCTCCTCTAACGCACAGACCTGAGTCCCATCCTCTTGTGGCCACTGAGGGTCCCAGGTAGAAAGTGCTTCTACATGTCTGTGGCTGACCTAAAGGAAGGTAGTTGGGCTAAAAGGGCAGGCTGGGAGGGTCTACAGGAAGAGCTAAGCTGGGTCTCCATCAAGAGGGAGTATGGGAGAAGGGCCACCTGCAAGCAGGGTTACAGGATTGGAAGAGAGACTGAAGAGATCAGAATGGAGGATAGGAAGGAAAGTGAAACTTGCTGTTAGAGTCCCAGCTTGGTGTGCTTACTGGCATCTGGTTTCTGGTTGGGGGGGGGAGTGAGGGGGATGACATTTCTGGAACTAGCCAGAGACCTGGGACAGCAGACTCCTGGGACCAGGAGTCTATGGGGATGATCCAAGCTGACACTTCTAGCAGTGGGATATGGAGACTGAATACCACCTTTGACAGCCAGGCAGGGCTTTCAGAGGAGGTGGGGATACCAACCCACCCACAAAACCTTCAACCCAAGATTTATCCTGCCTACAAGATGTGCAGGAATAAAGATGGAGCAGAGACTGAGGGATGACCAACCAATGACTGGCCCAACTAGAGACCCATCCCATGGACAAGAACCAATCCCTGACACTATTAATGAAACTCTGCTATGCTTGCAGACAGGAGATGGCATAGCTGTCTTCTGAGAGGTTTCATCCAGCAGCAGATGGAAACAGATGCAGAGACCCAAAGCCAGACATTAGGCAGAGCAGAGGGAGTCTTGCGGAAGAGTGGGGCTTAGGATTGAGGGAGCCGGAGGGATCAAGGACACCACAAGAAGACCTACAGTGTCAACTAACCTGGACCCATGGGGGCTCACATAGACTGAACTACAAACCAAAGAGCAAGCATGGGCTGGACCTAGGCCCCCCTACAAATTTGTAGCAGATATGCAGTTTAATCTTCATGTGGGTTCCCTAACAATTGGAGCAGAGCCTGGCTCTAAGTCCATTGCCTGCCTTTGGATCCCCTTTCCCTAACTAGGCTGCCTTGTCTGGCCTCAGTGGGAGAGGATGTGCTTAGTCCTGTTGCAGCTTGGTGTGCCAGGGCAGGTCAATACCCATCATGGTCTTCCCCTTCTTTAAGGAAAAGGGGATGGAGTAATGGGAGGAAGGGGTTGTGGGGATAAGACTGGGAAGGGAGGAGGGAGGGCCTCTGTGATTGGATGTAAAGTGAATGAATGAGTAAAAGCAAGCTTTCTACTCTTTCAGAGGACCTGGGTTTAGTTCCCAGAACCCATAAGGAAATAACCATCAGTAATTCCTTGTCCCAGGGATTCAACACCCTCTTCTGGCCTCAGTGCACATATATATATGAAAAAAGAAACATTCATACACAGAAGGATTAAAAATAGGATATATCTCAGGTTGTTAGGAATTCTTCTTTTTTTTTTTTTTTTGGTTTTTCGAGACAGGGTTTTCTGTGTAGCCCTGGCTGTCCTGGAACTCACTCTGTAGACCAGGTTGGCTAGTGCTGGGATTAAAGGCGTGCGCCACCACTGCCGGCTAGGAATTATTCTTCTGTAGACCGTCAACAGATGATAGGTTTAACAAGGACGATATAAAAGACAAACGAGAAGAGCAGGCATTTAAAAAAAAAAAACTCTCAAGAAAAATAAATACCCTCTGGATCATTTTTCCAGAGCTGGACTGTACATTTTTGAGAAATGAGCCAAAACTGTGCTAACAAAGGACTTAGAATGCATGATTATAATTTTGCAGAAAGGTTAGCAATCTATAACACAAGTCAGTCAACATCTGTTCCACTCATCTTAAGAGTTGTTTGTAAAGTGATCATTTGAAAGGTGTTAGCACAGGCAGATGAACAAACCTTGGGTTTTGTTAAGGCTCAGTTTCTTTGATAGTTAAAAACCCAAAATGTAGCATGGAAAAGCAAGTGACTAGGTTAAATACAAATATTTTGCTTTTTTTAAAAAAAAATGTGTGTGTGTGTGTGTGTGTGTGCACGCATATATGTATGCCTGTATTAGTGTGGACATTCGAAATGTGTGTAGGAAGGTCCTACGACAACTTTCTGAGGTTAATCTCACCTTCCACTTTGTCGAGACAAGGTCTAGTCATGTCCTATAGGCTGAAAGGCCTGAGAGCTTGGTCACTTCTACAGTTTCTTCCTCCCTTAGGAGTACTGGGATCACACATGCACACCACAACATCTGGCTTTTTATGTCAGTTCCAGGGCTAGAGCTCAAGTCCTCAGGCTTGCACGAGCGCACAACTGAGCACCTCTGACACAATGTTTTAAGCCAGTTTGTTTTCAAAAGCAGATCACTCTTTTAAAAGCACCTCTTTATTTTAAAGAGAGGACTAGATTCTAGTTCTAGGCCAGAGTACTGAATTTAGTGTGTGTGCGTGTGCGTGTGCGTGTGTGTGTGTGTGTCTGCATCCAGGAGTGTATATTGCATGTGTGCAGATATCCATGGAAACCAGCAGAGGGCGGTAGATCCTCAGCAGCCATAGCCGTAGTTGTAGGTGCTTGCAGGCTGTCTGACATTGGATCAGGGAACCAAACTGAAGTCTGAAGAGCAGGAAGAGCTGTTAGTGGCCCAGTCACCTCCCCATCCCCCAGTGGTCTGAGCTTTAACTTTAGGAACTGTTTTCAGTACTGAGATTCGACCCAGAGTCTTGCACATTCTAGATGGATCTCTACAACTGAGATCCATTCCCCAGCCCAATCTTAGGAATTTAATAACTTTTAATGCTTTATCCTCCACACCTTTCTGTAGCTTACCCAGACCCTCTGTGACATGTTTCTTGTCCTCATCTTCCCTTTTCTATTTTGGAAAAATCTAGTCATTTTACCTGAGGAAAGAAACTCATTTTACCACAGAAAAATCCTTCCTTATAAACCCTACCCCTTACCAACTATGTACCAAACACATCTTCTAAACACTGCCCTTTCTCCTACTTACTGGCCTTGGTACTTAATTCCTTCCTTGCTATCTTGAGGTAGAGCAAGATAACAAGCACAGGTACCATCTTACTAAAAGAATCCAAATTAAGGGTCTGGAGAGATGGCTCAGTGGTTAAGAACACTGACTGCTCTTCCAGAGGTCCTGAGTTCAATTCCCAGCAACCACATGGTGGCTCACAGCCATCTGTAATGGGATCTGATGCCCTCTGTTGGTGTGTCTTAAGACAAGAATTCAAATTAAGTTTATAATGTAAGGTGACAAATGAAGATCCTCTGTCTACATATTGTTATACTATCGGTTCTTTTCTGTTGTTGGACTTAGGCTGACTTCATGGCTGCTTAGATTTTGTTTTGTTTTGTTTTTGGTGGTTTTTCTGGGTCCTGAAACTTGCTCTCTAGACCAGGCTGGCCTGGAACTTAGAGATCCACCTGCCTCTGCCTCCCAAATGCTGGGATTAAAGGTGTGTGCCACCAGGCCCAATTACTGTTAAGAAAAAGATCAGAAAATGAAGTTTGTCCCATAGACTGATAATAACTTTTCCTATTTTCCAATCCTTGGCCAAACAATTCTAGTTGTAAAATAGTGTCAAAATTTATTTTTACAGCCTGGTCTACAGAGTGAGTTCCAGGACAGCCTGGACTACACAGAGAAACCCTGTCTCGAAAAACCAAAAAAAAAAAAAAAAAAAAAAAATTTTTTTTTTAATTAAAATATTTATTTTATCTTCTGTGTATAAGTGTTTTGTTTGCATGTATGCCTGTGTTTTGTGTCCATGAAGGTCAGAAGAGGGCACCAGATCTCCTGAAACTGGAATTATAGAAGGCTGTGAGCTACCATGTGAGTGCTGGGAATCCAGTTCCTCTGCAAGAGCAGCATGTACTCTTAACTGATGAGCCATCTCTAGGCGGTAGCATTTAGAGATCCACTTAATGGCTGTCCCCATCCATCCCCAGAACTCAATACATACAGTGCCCAAACTGGATTACAGCCATATATTATTTTCTCCATTTGCAAAAGGTTATAAGCCTAATCAGACCAATCTTCCAGGATGCTCCAACAGGGCTGGTCAAAAATTAAAGGCAACACTGTTAATCCTTCTAATGGAGCTCTGTCAGACATCAGAGAGAACAGAAAGCATTCTTAAACGGGAAAGGAAACCAGAAGCTACAGGCTTCCAGTTTGTTAGGGCAAGTGGATGCGGAGTTCAGACTTGGGAAAGAGGAACTTCTCAGGAGCAATCGTATAATCGTGTGACAGCCACTATGAAGTCCTATGTAGTGTAGGCTGGCTTTATGTCAACTTGACACAAGTCAGAGTCATTTGGGAAGAGGAACCGCAGTGAGAAGATGCTGCTATCAGACTGGCCTTTGGCAAAGTTTGTAGGGATATTTTCCCGATTGCTGATGGATGTGGAAGGGTTCAGTTCACTGTGGACAGCGCTGCCTCACTCCCCTGTTGGAGGTTCTGGGTGCTGTAAGTAAACAGACTGAAGCCAGGCAGTGGCAGCTCATGCCTTTTTAATCCCAGCACTCAGGAGGCAGAGGCAAGCAGATCTCTGAGTTTGAGGCTAAAAGGGGGAACTGTTAGGAGATGGTCTCATGCAGTGTGTATTAAGATGCTGATTATTGTGCCTAGAGATCTGGTCACAGTCCCGATGTTGATGTTGTTACGATATTTGGAGCATGTTCTCTCAATGATGTGTAAAATTTCTTTTTCATCACCTCTGATTGGTTATTAAAGAGATGATTCACCCTATAGTTGGGCAGAAGACAATAGGTTAGGACTTCAGATCCAAATAAGGAGGTCCCAGGCAAAAGGGGAGAGGAGGGAGGGAGGGAAGGACCTGGAAAATTCACCCCAAGATCATCGGGGAGCAGCCACAAGAACACGTATGGAACTGAGAGACAGGGCAAGACTCAGAATGCAGGTAAAGGCCAGCCAGAAACACCGGCTCTGGCACCCGTGAGACACCAGCATGGGAGATGAGAACAGTTCTTATACAGAGTTCACGAGGGGAAACCACAAAATCTGACCTTTCCAGGTCGGTCTCTAGGTGACTCAGATTATGACAAGGAGTGTTTTGGAATGTGTCTGTGTGCTCTGGGCCTTCCTCATCCGCAGGTGAGTTCCCTCCCCTGTGGTCGGAGGAATGTTAATCAGTCTCTCCCTTCTTCCTCTGAAAGTTAATCTAACAAGTGTCCTCTGACTAAACAATGTGCCCCTCCCAGGATGTGTCCTGGGACAATGGGGTTCTTTCAAATTTAAGTTCAAACCGAGACCTGAAAGTCCTACAATTGGAAATGCTCAATTAACAAGAAGCCCACACAATTAGAGGTGTTTCCCAATTAACTAACCTAGATACAAGTTGTTACTCAGGACGGTCCTGGACCCGTGGTTCTCCATGGCCCCTACATCCTGCCTCTCCTCTGCTTTTTCTAGCTTCTCCTCTTCCTCTCTTTACTCCTCCCACATTAGATCCTCCCCAAAATACCGAGTTTAATGTAGTGGGGGAAATATACTGCTACACTGTAGCAGCTGCTCAGTGCAGAGAACTCATGTTTATATTTTTAAACAGACAAATAAGGGCTAGTGAGGTGGCACCTTGTGTAAAGTGCCTGCTATGCAAGGCTGAGTTTGATCCCCAGAGTCCACATAATGGTAGAAAGACATTCTAACTCCATAAATTTGTCCTCTGACCTCCACAAGCCTGCTTTGGCATATATGCAACCCCTCACGTACCACACACACACACACACAAAGTTAATATATTATTAGATTTATAGAGGTTGAAAGCAGTTCCCATAAAACAAACAAACAAACAAACCAAAAGACAAAGCTCTTTTTGAGTGGGAGGTAGGGACTTATTGGATTGCATCCACCATGTTTAACAGGAAGTCCTGCTCTTGGCTTGTTTTGTTAGTGGTACCAAACCCTGGTGATAGCAGAGTGTTGCCTTGTTCCTCACTGGTCAGGGTGTGTGAGGCTTCTCATTGCTGTGAAAATGTATGGGGGGGGGAACCATAAGGCAGGCTTATGTTTTCAGGCAGCTGTTTACTGGCTCAATTGCTCTGGTGGCCTGTGATGAGGTAGAACATCAAAGCCAGGGTGGTGGCAGAGCAGAGTGGCTTCCACTGTGACAACCAGGAACAGGAGGAAGACGGACAAGGAGAGGAAAGGAGAGGCCACACAAGTGGCCAAGCAAAAGCTAGCTTGGTTCCCTCAACGCTCTGCTGTCACACTGGACTCATTTGGTGATGAGGAGCCACGACTATCTATCGGGCAAGACTTTATAGAAAGCAGCAAGTGAGGGTTTAGTGTGCAAGCATCTAATTGGGATAACATAATTGGCTGGTACTGGTAGTCATATCATAAAATTAATTTCTGTTTCCCTCTGCATTGGTGGGTGGGCTTGTAACCTGGGGGTGCAGGTTTTTGAGGGAATAACCTGGAGATGAACTTGTTGGGGTTTAGCCTAGAGACTTAGGCTTGGGTTTTTGTTGGGGGTAACTTGGAAACTAATGCTAGGTACCCGCCTGTTAGTTTACCCGAGTTCAAACTTTGGTCAGGTTCTCTAAAATGGAGTCTGAACTTAAAAGATTTGGTCTCTCAAGGTCAGAGACACAATCCAATCACTTCTCTGTCACATCCGCCTCAACTAGCAAGTAAGACACGACACGGTTGGATCTTTCTCAATCAGCTTTATTTCAGGAACGAATCTTGACTACGGGGACCCCAAGCAGCAGAACCGAGCTGCTTATATATCCGCCCAAGGCGGGCTAAGTGGCTCAGGATAGGTTAGGATGAAAACACCTCATTAGCATAGGTCCCTGTTCTTTTAGGATAGGTTAACTGCCAATAACCCATTAGCATAACTGTCACCAGCTCATTAGCATAACTGCCAGTGCTTAATTAGCATAACTGTCAACGGCCGAACGCATGCGCAACAGACTTGTTTACTCAGGAAGCTGAGCTGGCCTTGGAAAACCGGCGCCATCTTAGAATGGCGCCTAGAAGTAAAAGGTACACCATCCTGGCCAATCACGGGTCGTGGTGTGGTCTGAGCCCATAGGTCCAGAGCGGTCAGATGTAACCTCACACCACTGTCAGCACAGCCCCACGCCATACAAGGAGTTGTAAATGGCAAGGACAAGCCAAGGCGCATGCCCGCCCTCGGGGCGTGGCCAAACGGCTCTCCACAGATCCCCCTTTTTTATTTAAATAGCGGCAACCAGCTTTTCCAAAGGAGCATATGCAGGGAGTCAGAACAATCCCTAGACCAGAGAGTCAAGCCCGTCTGGACGCACACACAGCCAAAGCCAACTAAGGCCCAGGAGAAGCTGTAAACTTCTGTAAACTCCTGTAGGCGTGGCCCCTGTCTTAGGCGACACTCCGGCTGGGCCCTACAGACGATGGAATCACCTGCATTGCAGACTCCAGGAAGCAAAAGCACGCTAAACAGCCTGCGTCGTCATGGCAGGAAAGCAAGGTCAGGGGGACTGGCCAGCCTCCACGGCGTGGATGGCATGCGCCAACAGGGCAAGACGACTCCTACGCTTCTAGGCCATATGGCAGAGACATCATGCACGAACCATGAAAGTCAGTAGGTGACCCATGGACCCGTCAGACCCGTGACACAGGGTTCCCTCATCCAAAACAGATGTGAACGTAATACACCAAAAAACAGGCCAGAGGCATTGGAAGACACTCGTGGCAAGACAGCGAAGGAAAGTAGAGGTCTGAGCCCTTGTGCAAGTGAAGAAGACTAAGTAAAGAGGTGCGTGCTACCCCATACCCGCCTTCGTGCCTATTTTTTCAGGGAGAGGAAATGTGGCACAAAACCTCCATGTCCTCAGACATACTTTCAGAGAATCTATCTCAAAAATTTAGAACATCTCTAGACGAGACTCGTCCCTACAAAAATAAGGTGATGTCGTTCAAAATAGTCAGAATGTAGGAAATAATGTCTGGATGGTCATCATCGGGTCTAGAAGGTACTCCACTACATCTCCTTAAGGGAGGCCAGCCAAGCGGCTGGGGAAGTACCTTCCTCTATGGCAGCCAACGCCTGATAAACCACAGCCTTATGTCTTGCATGGTCACGGCGCAAGCGACAGAGGAACCAAAGGCAGAAACCAAATCTTAAGAGAACAGCAGTACCCCAGACAAATATTTCCGCCCATTCTTTAAAGAAACCAAGGGCATCCGTAATCCAAGAAGTGAGCCCCTCCGTCAGCAAAAGGTCCACATGTGTCGAATTGATAGCGACCACTGCCGCCCTCAGCTTCTCCAGCGTCTCTTCGAATCCTTCTGACCAATTCCCTATAAGATACTGAGATAATTGTTTAGACAATTAGTGGCACGAGTAAAATTCTTATATTGAATACTAGTGATGCAAAGCGCACCGGTTTTCCTTTCACACCCTAATTGTGCCAGGCCGAAAAGGATGTCAATCTGTTCTTCCACCAAATCTAGGCGTTGATTTAGAATCATTAAGCCGCCTTTTAATTGAGAATTAGCAACAGTTTGTTGAGTGATGGCATCTGACACAGTAGCTGACAGCTGAGTAAGAGCAGCGCTGGTTGGGAGAGTGGTTGCTAAGGCAACCCCGGCAGCAGTAGCTGCAACCGCACTAAGAGAGATCGCCGTTATAATAGCCACGGTTATCCCCAAAAAATCGTTTTTTCTGAATAAAGACAACGTAGATGGAGTGTCCACGGGAACAGGAATCCACCTTGGCACTCTAGCAATCATGGCATGCCGTGCTCGGTCGGCAGCCCAACACTGAGACAATATGCAAGAATCAGTTGTGCAAGATTCAAAGGAGGAATTAGAAAGAATAAACAGAAAAGGGAAAAAGACACACACTGGGGTAGGCGAAAAGTCAATTCGTTTTAGGGTCGTATTAACCCCCGTAATTTCTAAAGTAGAAATACTGTGTGATCTGCGTCCCAGGCATTGTAAATTACGGAATTGAGACAAGGTGGAAATGCCATTAAAGACGGTCTTACCCGCAGCTCCACCTTGAATAAAGACCAACGGACTGAGATCTGTACAACTACCATTAACTCCACACAGCAGCCATTTATAAAAAGGATGCAACCCGAGATTTTGTAAGAACATACCCTGGCCATGTCCAGTATTTTCCTAGGGTAGGGCCTCATATTAGGGGAAAAGGAGAAAGTCATATCCTGGTTCGCCCAACCAGCAAGAGAGGACTGACAATCCGACCAAGGAGGAATGTTTTCTACATCATCTAAACTACAATGGGGAGCTACTCGAGGTTGAAAAGGATGGTCGACATAAACAACTGTAGGCGAAATAAAGGTACCATTGGTCCAGATTGCCTCTTGCCAAAAGTTTGACTAGTAACAGTAATATCCGGGTTGCTGGTGTTCCGGGTCCAAGGCGACCAACCCCTGTTATCCTCATCAAAGAGCCCAAAGGCTTGTTTAGTCAACTGAATACAGTCTCCCTCCTTCTCCAGCTGAAAACAGAGAGAGCCTCGTTCTAACAAGGAGCGAGACTCCCCTAAAGGCGCCCACAAGGGGTCATATGGGAGATAAGGCAAATCGATAGTCTTATTAGTAACAAAAAACTTAGGAAAAACAACTGAATTGTATTTAATAGGCATAGGCTTAGGATAGGCAGATAATATAGCCCATCGTAAATCTCCCTGTATACTAGGAACCCAAGCCTGAAGAAGAAGGGCGAGGACTGGAACCATCATCCGGGGAGTCAGTCGAAGGGTCATTATCCACTTTTAAGATCCTCCTTGTCAGTCTTTCCAGAACCCAGATTGGATTGTCCTCTTCCTGTGGAAAGACACAAACAGCTCCCCTGGATCTGATTAAAACAGGATCCGGCCTTTCCATTGCCCGGTCAAAACATCTTTCCATTTGACCTTCTCTGGTGAAGGGCACAAGTAATTATGATGTCTGTCAGCAGCAGACTTGCCCTTAGCATCTAAATTTAGGAAATTTAAAGTAAATAACGTTAAAGATAGTCTATTTTTGGGTAAGGCCGTGGCCTATGCCCTCCTTTTGCTTGTGAAGGTACTCTTTGAGAGTACGATGTGCTCTTTCTACGATGCCTTGACCTTGAGGATTATAGGGTAGACCATGAAGGAGAGTGACTTTCTCTTTTTTTTTTTCTTTTTGGTTTTTTGAGACAGGGTTTCTCTGTGTAGCTCAGGCTATCCTGGAACTCACTCTGTAGACCAGGCTGGCCTCGAACTCAGAAATCCGCCTGCCTCTGCCTCCCAAGTGCTGGGATTAAAGGCGTGCACCACCACCGCCCAGGCGGAGAGTGACTTTCATGCGTTGACAAAAAGAAGTGAAAGCCTGAGCCGTATAGGCAGGCCCATTGTCAGTCTTAAGTGCTTGGGTTTTCCCCAAGCTGCCCACGCCTCTAGGCAGTGAGTGATCACATTGGTACACTTTTCTCCTGATAGGGGAGTGGCATGGATAACTCCCGAATAGGTATCCACAGACACATGGATATACTTTAAAGTATCGAATTTTGGCAAATGTGTAACGTCCATCTGCCAAACCCTGAGAGGCGAGATCCCTCGAGGGTTAACGCCCACATGCGGTGGATGTAAATGAATAACACACTGAGGGCAATCGAGCACAATTTGACGAGCCGTGGCTCGAGGCAAGTTAAATTTTTGCTGTAAGGTTTTAGAATTAACATGAAAGCGTTGATGAAATTGTACTGCCCGGTCGCATGCACTGCTTAGAAAGATAAACTCTTTTCGAGACAATTGATCCACTGTATCATTTCCAGCGCTCAAGGGACCTGGTAGTCCTGTATGAGCTCTAATATGCTGGATAAAGAACTTGTTGGTGCGCTGCCGAATTACGTGTTGTAAATCTTTAAAAAGAGCGCACACTGTACTACTGGTTTTGATTGGACCGGCAACTTCTAAGACTCTGACAGCGTTCACCACATATGCAGAGTCAGAGAGCAAGTTAAAAGCAAAATGACAGTTCCTAAAAACTTCTAGAACTATTTGCAATTCAACAATCTGAGGTGATCCAGGCTGGAATTGGCACAGTACAGGCTCAGAGTTCTCTATCAAATATGCTCCGCAACCAGTTTTGGAACCATCAGTGAAAATATTAGGTACATTCGGTAAAGGACAATGAGAGGTGACAGAAGGAAAAACTATAGGATGCTCCTTGAAGAAGGATAACAAAGGATGTTTAGGGTAATGATTATCTATGACACCATCAAAACTACAGATTAATATGGCCCAATCATCTACAGTATCACATAGGACCCTCACCTGATAAGCAGAGTAAGGTGTCACAAGCGTAGCGGGCGCTCGTCCAAAATGCTGTACACAAAGACGAATGCCATCCTGGGCCAAACTAACTACTGTGGTAGGATAATGTACAATGGATTTGCTCGGAGAGAATTTTGGATGAACCCACAAGAGCGGCTTATCCTGCCACAGGACCCCTGTAGGTTGATCACGTGTGGCAAGGACACATAGAATTATAGGCAATTCTGGCTTTTGCCTTCCTAGGAAAGCTGCCTTTAAGCTCTTTTTTACCTTTTCAAGTGCAGCTTTGCTTTCTGGTGTCAAGTGACGAGGCGAGTTAAGAGCCGAGTCACCTGCCAATGTCTCATATAAAGGTTTTAGTTCATGGTTAGGTAGATGTAGGTAAGGACATATCTAATTTATATCTCCCATCAACTTTTGAAAATCATTTAAGGTAGTAAGTTTGTCCTTACGTAATTCAAATTTTTGAGGCACTATATTATCAATACTTATTTTTGCTCCTAAATATTTTGCTACCTTGCTATGTTGAACCTTTTCCGGAGCTATTATCAGCTGTCTATGTTCTAAAAGTTTAATCAATTTTGTGTAGACACATTCTAAGAGAGACTCAGTTTTCGCTGTTATCAAAATGTCATCCATATAATGGAGACAATGAACTTGAGGGTATTTGTCCCTTAAAGGAGCTATGGCCTCTCCCACGTATAATTGACACATAGTTGGGCTATTAGCCATGCTTGAGGCAATACTACCCATTGATAGCGCTGGTCAGGTTCCTCATGATTAATAGAAGGAACCGTAAAAGCAAATCTTTCACTGTCTTGTATACAAAGCGGGATAGAAAAGAAACAATTTTTAATGTCAATGACAATAATAGGCCAACCATGAGGAAGAGTAGATAATAGAGATAGGCCTCTCTGAACTGGCCCCATGACTTGCATCTGACAGTTTATGGCTCGCAGGTCATGTAGTAGCCTCCAACTTCCTGATTTCTTTTTTTTTTTTTTTTTTTTTTTTTTTTTTTTTTTTTTCGAGACAGGGTTTCTCTGTGTAGCTCGGGCTGTCCTGGAACTCACTCTGTAGACCAGGTTGGCCTCGAACTCAGAAATCGCTGCCTCTGCCTCCAAGTGCTGGATTAAAGGCGTGCGCCACCACCGCCCGGCTTCCTGATTTCTTTTTGATAACAAATATAGGGGTGTTCAAGGAGACAGAAGGTTTAATATGTCCCAACTCCAATTGTTCTGTGACTAGTTGTCTAGCAGCTAGCATTTTTTCTGAGGAAAAGTCACTGGGAACCCATACTGGCTCCTCAGCTTCCAGGTAATGGGTATAGCAGGCCCAGTGGCCACTAGGAAAAACCCAGTCCCGTGCATAGCCCTTTAGACTGCGACTGCACTGTTCCTTTCTCCTTGGAGATGTTTTCCAATGCCATGAGATGGATGCCATCCCATGTCTGTCATCATGTTCATAGCCTCTGAGGAATAATTTGTGTTTGTCAATCTCAACTTCATGGCTTTCAATAGATCTCTGCCCAAAGGCTGATAGGTAAGGTTAATACAAAAGGTTGGAAGGTGCCTTCATTCCCTTCTTTGTCTTTCCAAGATAATATGCTAGCACTTATATCAGGTGATTTTGCATACCCAAGCCCTTGTATGGTCTGGATTGATGTTTGAATGGGCCAATTTTTAGGCCAGTCTTTTTGGGCTATAATGCTACAATCAGCTCCTGTATCCAATAAGCCCAATATTTTTCTACCGTTAATTTCCAATTCTATTATAGGCCTTTGGTCCAAATCTAAAGATAAAAAAGCAGCTTCGGTTCCGGAAGATCTGAAGCCTTTGTCCCTCTCAATGTGTTTTTACAGGGGAATATATTGTGTAAACTGGGTAATAATATAATCTGAGCAATTCTATCTCCTGGTGAAATGGCTACGATACCTTGTGGAGAAGAGGCAAGGATCTTAACTGTGCCTTCAAAATTAGCATCTATAATGCCAGGATGTACCACGAGGCCTTTTAGGGTGGAAGAAGAGCGTCCTATCAGAAGATCCACTGTGTTAGGAGGTAATGGGCCCTGAAAATCAGTCTCAAGAGGCTGCACACTCATTTGAGGAGTCAATACGAGTCTGGTGGTGCAGCGCAGGTCCAACCCTGCTGAACCCGGAGTGGCTCTCGAGGTTCGAGCAGTGTAAATTGGGCTGGTCCTGATTCTGCCTGTATAGATTGAACTGACCCTGCCTCTCTATCGCCCCATATATTTGAGGGCCCTGGAAGGTGGGCCCCACTGCACGTTTTTTGGACGTGCAGCACCATAACCAAAGGTCAGAGGCTGACCATGAACATCCCTTACCGATTTGCACTCATGTGCCCAATGGTTGCCTCTACCACACTTTGGGCATAATCCTGGCTGCCTTGGACGAGGGGTATTACCCTGTCTTCCCCTGTCTCTCTGAGGGCACTGTCTCTTGAGGTGTCCTTGGCGGCCGCAGTTAAAGCAAGCCCCAGCAGGGGTCCTGCCTTTACCCTTACATAACTGCATGACTGCAGCAGCCAAGCCAGAATTGGACAATGGTCCACCAATCTCCCTACAAGCCTTTATCCAAGCTGATAGGCATTTGGCTTTCCAAGGAGTAATAGCCGATCTACACTCTCTTGTACACTGTTTAAACACTAATTGCTCTATCAATGGCATAGCTGTTTCAGGGTCACCGAAAATTTTCCCCGCCGCTTCCATCATATGAGCCACGAAGTCAGAGAAAGGCTCAGTAGGGCCCTGGAGGATTTTTGTTAAATTGCCAGAAACTTCTCCCTTATTGGGCAGAGCCTTCCAGGCTCTGACGGCCATAGCGTTAATTTGACCGTACACTGCATGCGGAAATGCTGTCTGGTTATCTGTCCATTGTCCCTGACCTAGGAACATATCTAAGTTCCATAGGGGCTGTCCTGAGGCGGCGTTAGCTCGAGCCTGTCTCTGAGCATAATTAGTGTAAATAGATTTCCAATCCAGATACTGTCCCATAGTTAAGCAGGCTTTCACAGTACTCATCCAATCAGATGGTGTCATGGCCTGTGTTGCTATCCTTTCTATCAAAGACTGTGTAAAAGAGGCATTAATGCCGTAGGTCTTGACTGACTCTGCCAGATGCTTTAGCATCTTGATGTCTAAAGGCTCATGATATCTTTGTTGATTTTGATCTTCAAAAACTGGGAAGGCTACGTGCGCTGCCTTCCAGGTCTGTGGGCAAAATGAATGCCGTGTCCCTGAGGACAGACTGATCTGAGGAGCCTCCGCATAAGGAGGCAGGCCGAGGGGCGGAGTCACGGGTGGAGCCATGGGCTTCTCCCAAGCAGGGAATTTAAATTTCTCCACCATTTTATTTTTCTCTTTCATTTTATCTTTTTCCGCCATTTTGTCTTTCTTCTTCTTAGAGAGGATCACGGACTCCATTTTAACTAACATGTCCTCCAGATCCTCCTCCATCTTTCCTAAACTTTCTTTTTCCTCCTCATCCGAGCTATCAGAGCTAGAAGAGCTCTCCGTCCCTAAATCTTTTAAATTAGGATAAATAGTGGTAATCTTTTTTTGTCCTTCATCTCTCCTACCAGAATCTGCCTCAGAGCCTTCTGACCGAGCCTCTTTTACTCGGTCAAAAACTTCCTGGCCCTGACAAACAGCAGACTCGCATTCCTCACTCTCTAAGCAACTGCGTATTATCCTCCAAAGTCTTCTGACTCCTCCCTTCAAGCTTCCCTGCTCCCAAGCGAGGTTCAAATGGTCTCCTAACTTATCCCAACTAGGAACCGTCAGATTACCTGAAGTTACAAACCATGGAGCTACAGTTTCAACTTCTTGTAAAAAATTATCAATCATTTTCTCTTTTAGCTTAATGCCTCGTGCACAAGTTAATTCTTTTAAGGCATTTCTTATGGGGCACGAAGGTGAATTCCCCATAGTAGCACTTTGTTTTCTGTTCGAACCTTTGCCGCTTTACTGCAAACCTTTAGGGCACGTATTACAATGGTGTCTAAGAGTGCAAGATGGCAGCTGGCGAGCTCACCTACACTCGACTTACGGCCTGCGCCTCTGAGCTCTCTTCGAGCAGCGTCTCTGACCTTTCTACGCAACAGATGCACTCGTGCCCTGGACGATGACAATTTAGACACAAACAGAGACCATACACTAGAAAAGACAAAATAGAGACACACAAGCCGACCCACAACGGGTCTACAGTTAACATAATATTACTCTAACCAAAATTATATTACGATTTTTTTCCGGAAACTTAAACACCTAGGCCTTTTATTCCTTCTTTGTTATATATTATTCCTAGAGCCTTACCTTGCTCTAGCCTAGAGCCTTAGCTCTAGCCAGTACTGCCGTCTCTTTCCGAGAACGTAAACACCTAGGCCTTTTGTTTTTTCTTTGTTATATATTATTCTTAGAGCCTTACCTTGCTCTAGCCGGTACCGCTGTCCTGAGCTGTTGAGTTCTGAATCCACAAGGATGTTGTCCTCGGGTCCCCATACGGGCCACCAAATGTCGCGTCCGCCTCGACTAGCAAGTAAGACACGACACGGTTGGATCCTTCTCAATCAGCTTTATTTCAGGAACGAATCTTGACTACGGGGACCCCAAGCAGCAGAACCGAGCTGCTTATATATCCGCCCAAGGCGGGCTAAGTGGCTCAGGATAGGTTAGGATGAAAACACCTCATTAGCATAGGTCCCTGTTCTTTTAGGATAGGTTAACTGCCAATAACCCATTAGCATAACTGTCACCAGCTCATTAGCATAACTGCCAGTGCTTAATTAGCATAACTGTCAACGGCCGAACGCATGCGCAACAGACTTGTTTACTCAGGAAGCTGAGCTGGCCTTGGAAAACCGGCGCCATCTTAGAATGGCGCCTAGAAGTAAAAGGTACACCATCCTGGCCAATCACGGGTCGTGGTGTGGTCTGAGCCCATAGGTCCAGAGCGGTCAGATGTAACCTCACACCACTGTCAGCACAGCCCCACGCCATACAAGGAGTTGTAAATGGCAAGGACAAGCCAAGGCGCATGCCCGCCCTCAGGGCGTGGCCAAATGGCTCTCCACACTTCTCCAAAACTCATCAGCTAGTAACCACATTTTAAACATATGAGCCTTTTGGAGGCCACTTCTTAGTTAAACCATCATACAAGAATCTCCCAGGCTCAGCTCTCTAAGGACTGTCAACGTATTCATCTTCCCTCTCACTTGGCACGTGGCTCTCAATAAAGATATTGCCCCAGCAGAAGGTTGGCAACTGGCTCTTTCATCTTGCAAGTAGAAGCAAAGGTGTCCTTGACTGTAAATTGGAAATCTGGTTCAAGTCCTATTCCTCGGGGCCGCTTACATAGGCTGTATTTCCTCACAGGAAGCCACAACACTGACTTCTTAGTCAAGCAACCGATACTTCTAGGCTGTAGTTTCTGTGTGCTCGTTGTTCAGGGAAGAGTCTTGTTTCAGATTGTATCCATCTGCTCAGCCTATGTCTTAGTTTGACCTTTTGTTGCTGTGTAAAGATGCCTGAATAAACAACTCTTGAGAGGAAGATTTATTTAAGCTTAAATGTCGGTCCCTAGTCCTTGATTGTTTTTCACATAATCTCAAACATCCAATTTTACCACTAAAGACTCAGGAGCCAGATGCTGAGGTCTGCTAGCTGAGGCAGGCAGAGAAAGCACCCAGCTCATATTCCTCTTGGCCATCGCAAAAGGAAAAGGAAGCTCTCTTTGCTGTCTCAAAAACCCTTCAAGCTCAGTGTCTTTCCCTTTGGTTTCCTCTTACTTTTTTTTTCTTTTGGTTTTTCGAGACAGGGTTTCTCTGTGTAGCCCTGGCTGTCCTGGAACTCACTCTGTAGACCAGGCTGGCCTTGAACTCAGAAATCCACCTGCCTCTGCCTCCCAAGTGCTGGGATCAAAGGCGTGCACCACCACCGCCTGGCTGGTTTCCTCTTACTATCCTCTCTATTCTCCTGACGTCCTCTCACTCTCTATGGTTTTTATCTATGTTTACTCCTTGTCAACTGGCCTTTTGCTCTGTTGTTGACTTTTAATCTGGTTTACAATAAACAGAAAGCTCTTGGATTCAAGGTGTGTGCTAGGGGCTGAGCCACACAACTAGAAACAGGGTTTTCCAGTAAATGAAACAAATCTCTGGGTCCACAGTGTGATCAAATATCCTGCAACATTTTTCACTTTTTGTTTAAATAAAAAGGAAAGATTTTTAACTCTAACACAGTAAAACTATTTACAGTGACAAAGCTATTTCTGCAGGCTTTCCACAATGTCCAGCTTGGTTGCATTTGCCAGTTTTAGGGTTAAGTACTTTTTAGTTCAAAGTTCTGTAAAATGTTCATGTCAGTTTTCTATGTACTCAACAATTTGAAAGTCCTGAGCAGTTTGTAGTTGGAAGCTGATCTTTTTGGATGGTGTTTGTCAGCTTAGTGGCAATCCTGTAGGGCCCACCATCTTCTCAGAGACCTCAAAGAGGTTACTGTTAGGAATGATAGAAATCTTGAACGTTTTAAATGCCAGATACAGCAGATCTCAGAAAGATTTGAGGACCACAATCTATTAAGTATCCAAGGTACTCAAACTTTGTTCCTAGTTACCTGCAAATTTATATATACATACTAATCTTAGAGATTTTGATATACATTAAGAAAAGTTTTAAAGAGTCAAATGAAAACAAAAAAATATGAGATTAGTGGCAGTAGAATATTCCCTTATTTTTTCTCCTCCTCTGCCCCAGACAAGGTGGCTCTTCTGACATGAGGGAGAGGTTTTGGATTTTCCTTTAACAAGTATATGTGGGTTTACAGAAGGAAATAATCACACTCCAACCAAAGCCAGCTTTAATTTTGATTGAATTGGGACCATTTAAAGACCATTTGCCATTTATGTCTGTAGAGGGCAGCAGAGAAGAGCTGGAGGTGGGCGATGCCACTTGGCCAATTTACTCTGCTTCTTGGGACATATTGTCTTGATGATCCGTCCTTTCTTCAGATGTTTCACTAGTCCAGTGGTCTCTGGATTCCTTAGTTGAATGCTTTTATTCTCCTGAACAGATAAAAAACAAAACCTTGCCCCAACCCTAACCCTAGGGCAAAGATATAACCCTTTTTTGGCAGGTTATCTCTTTCCTAGGGCAAAATGTTATTTGGCAATAGTAAAGTATTATCTTTCCATTAAATTTTTAAAAAATTCTTCTGAAAATATGAAACTAAAATATACCTTAATATGTGTGGATAAATATGCACATATTCCCCTTTCTCTTTATTTATAAATTCAAGGTTTAAGTGTATTTATTTTTAGATCACAAAGGACATTCACTTTGAATTTCAGCTTGCCTTTGCAAGTGGCTTTTAAATTTAAATCACTGTAATCTTATTTGCCCGCCTCCCAAGTGTTAGGATTAAAGATGTGAACCACTGCCTGACTATGGAGTCCTTATAGTAGTTATTCTCATAGGGTCGTCCTGGTGGCTTAACTTGTTCTCCATTTCCTCTTATATTTAGTGTTAGGGGTAAACTTTCAAGTTTTTCAAATGTATAATCTATCACTCTTCCTGATTTATTCTGAATTTGTTCCTTGGCAAATTTTAATATTCTAGCGTTAAAGATGATGTCAATGTGTCTACTATTTCATTATTTTCAGACATTTTTGTCTCTCTTGCCTGTATGAGCCACATAAAATTTGACGTCTTTGCTAAGTTTTCCTAGGTTTTGCCATTTTCATTCACGCCTCCCATGACCAGATATCTTTGCCATTTATCTGCTAGTTAGTGGTTTTCCATTTGATGACCACATAGGTGTGCACACGCGCGCGCACACACACACACACACACACACACACCCACCATGAATTGAAGAAGATAGACATTTTTCCTTTTGCTTTTCTAGTTGATTGTCTCATAGCCAATAGTGCTGCACTGATTTGTGGTTCCTTCCTTGGTGCTGGCTATTCCATCTATTGGCTGCCACTTTCCATTAGCTTTGATTCCATCAGTGGTTGATGAACTATCAGCAAACCATGCCTTAGTCAAATGTTGTGACCATTGCATCAGTCCCCATAGTTCAACGGGTGCCTCTTTAGGGGGATGGGTAAGGAGTTTAAGGATGGGGATTTAAGCAAATGAGCTATTTCCTCAGTGCAGGAAGCCACAGACCCTCTGCTACCACATTCTTGCCATGAAGGAGTGTAGCCACCCACAGCCATGGATGAACTGGGTTCACCTAAAAGGAGGGATGGAAATGAAAAAAGGAGACAGAGAGGTGAGAGAAGCATGAAGCCAAGACAAAGTTTTCTGATCAAGGCTCAAAGTTTAATATTCAGCTCTTCTATTTAAAGGGAAAGCCCCACCGAACCCATTCTTTGTTTCAGCTTGAGATGGGTTGGAGAACCCATCCTTTGTTTCAACCAGATTAGGTCTCAAGGCGAGCTCAGCGAGCAATCTATTCTTTTTTTCTCGAGACAGGGTTTCTCTGTGTAGCTCAGGCTGTCCTGGAACTCACTCTGTAGATCAGGCTGGCCTCGAACTCAGAAATCCACCTGCCTCTGCCTCCCAAGTGCTGGGATTAAAGGCCTGCGCCACCACCGCCCGGCTTCAATCTATTCTTCTAAGTTCCTGTAGGAAGTTGTACCTGCAGCCAAGGTGGGTAACTCCACCTAGGTCCTATTATTAGGTCTATTGTGGTAAACAAAGACTACCGGCCTTCTATGGCATACTCTTTCCCATACAGATCAAAACCACGTATGTATTTAGACTCAAGGACCTGTGAGCATGCACTCAATGCAGTTCTTCATATCGATGGATAACTGCCATGGTGAGTAGCTGAGCTTGCTGAGAGAGATCCTGTGTGAAGGCAACCAATCTGTTTGAGATACAAGGTTCAAAGGTTAAAAGCAACAGGAGTATCCAAGCAGTGTAGAAAATAAAGGTGTAAGCAGGAATGTACCAGGAATCTAATCTAGCTTTTAACTGGCAGGGATCAGACACAAAGTCTGGCCACCAGGTATATAGTGGGTGGCTTTAAGTAATGATAGAAAACATTTGCTCTCCAGTAAGAGTAGAGATTATGCCAGGTTAACTCAGCTGGCTCATAGGGATTCTGAGCCGTCTTCATCATTAGAATCCTAATCATTAGGCTCGTTTTGTCCACTTAAAGAATCAATCTTTCAGCCGGGGGTGGTGGCACACGCCTTTAATCCCAGCACTTGGGAGGCAGAGGCAGGCGGATTCTGAGTTCGAGGCCAGCCTGGTCTACAGAGTGAGTTCCAGGATAGCCGGGCTACACAGAGAAACCCTGTCTCAAAAAACCAAAAAAAAAAAAAAAAAAAAAAAAAGAATCAATCTTTCAGGCAGCCATTGGGCTCCATTTTCTTTTTTGTGAAAAAACACAGACAGAACCACGGCCCCAAATTAAAACAGGGTCGGGACCATTCCATGTATTAGTTAGGGGGTCTCTCCATTTGACCCTGGCAAATGAACTGGAAGTTACTGGATGCCAGTGGTGATCCGCTGCAGACTGACCTTTAGCATCAGTCTGCAAAAATTTAAAACAAATAAACAAAGGCAAGGTGTGCTTTCAGTGACCTTGCAGGGTATAACTCCCCATCTTTTGTTTTAAAAGCCAATTTTTCAGAGTTCCTTGTAAAACCAGGGCAGAAGCACCAGTAGTTGCTCAACCCACACTCAGAGAGTTATGAAGATATTATTTTAAAGTTCCACAATATCTGCTTCACAATTCCTTGTCCTTGAGGATTACAAGGAATCCTAGTAAAATGGGTAATATTAAATTGCCAACAAACAAAACATCTCAAATGCCTGATTGCAATAGCCAGTTTCATTATCTGTCTTAATCTGATATGGAACACTAAGCATAGAAAAATAATGTAGGCAATAACTAATTACATTTTTAGTTGCTTCTCCTGTTAAACCAGTTGCAATTAGAAAGTCTAAAAGGTGTCAAGTCACATGTACATATTTTAAATTTCCAAAATCAGAAATGAGTAACAACCATTTGCCATAATTGATTAGTTAATCTTCAAGGATTAACACCATTATGAAGAAATTGAGGACACTGAGAACAAGTTTTTGCAATTTGACTTGTACACTCTCTAGAAATACCAAATTTTTGTTTCAAGCTGTTGCTATTTTGATAATGCAAAGAATGAGAATTTTTTTGGATAACTGATCCTGTGTAAGGCCTATAACCTTCCTGGTATACAAATCTGCTGTACCATTGCCCTAAGGGGCCCAAGCAATCTAAAAATGTCCTATAGAGTTAAGGAACAGTGCATGTTTCTTAAATTAAGATATATTTGTATAAATAACTGTAAAATTTGAGAATTAACTATATCTAAAAAAGGAACAATTTCAAGCAATTATAAACCATGAGGTATATACTGGCTATGAGTATGAAGAGAATAAACTTCTTTTTGAGATCCCCCTAGCATGTAGAGGCTGAAGCCAGGCCATCTGTGTTCCAGGAACTTAGCCGATCACAAAAGGGCAGAACCAAGAATGCAGGTCATCTGGTTCTTAGGCTCTGGGTTCCAAGGACAGCCTAGCCACATGATAGATGATTAGATAAGATTAAATTCTTGAAAAATAAGTACACAGGGTGTTTCCCACATGATCCTTCCATTTTTTTTATGATACTGTCCGTTGATGTTTTATGATCTGTTTTATGAGTCCCCTCACCCCTGGTTCTGTGGTTTTCCCTTTATAAACCCTTCTCCCCCAGGCCTCGAGGTCGACACTCCTCTTGTGAGTCTCGGCCTCAGTCGGCTGATATCCTGAAATAAAGCCTTATGCAGTTTGCAGCAAGTTCGGTCTCTCAAGTTTCTTGGTGGCCGTGAATTCCCACGACTTGAGCGAGGGTCTCCCCTTGCTGGTGATCTTTCTTTTTTTCTTTTTCTTTCTTTCTTTTTTTTTTTTTTTTTTTTGGTTTTCGAGACACGGTTTCTCTGTGTAGCCTGAGCTGTCTTGGAACTCACTCTGTAGACCAGGCTGGCCTCAAACTAAGAAATCCGTCCACCTCTGCCTCCCAAGTGCTGGGATTAAAGGCATGCGCCACCACCGCCCAGCGTGGGGGATCTTTCAAGTATACAAATTGAAAGCTTGATTTTTCAGCATTTCAAACAGTGGCTACAGCATGTAATTCAGTTATTTGTGCTGAAGCAGGGGGAAACTCAAGAGAATGAACATATGATCCGATTGCATATACTGCCTTCCCATTAGATGAGCTGTCTGCAGATACAGTACACACATTTTCTATGGGCTGCATGTGTAAATTAACAGGAACTACAAAAGCATGCATAGAGGAAAACTGTAACAACTTGTCTTTTGGATAATGATTATCAAATTTGCCTAAAAGGTTTGTCATGCAATAGGCCAAATATCAGTATTCTTTAATAACCAATTTAATTGCTGTTTGGAATAAGGAATACTTCCTTAAGTTCTTCTGTATTAACACAGCAACAGCTTCAGAACAGGGTGTTAAAATTTTCTTTGGAGATGAAGAAAGACCAATACACATTAATGGTCTCTTATGCCAAAGGGCTGCTGTGAGCACATGAGGAGCAATAATGCAAGCAGCCAACAATTGATCATAGTCTATATAATGTATCTGTTGATAACTAACAGCTTTCTCTACTTTCTGTAAAGCTATTCCTCCTTCATCAGTTAATTGTTGAGGGGAATTAGGATTTGGATTCCCCTGGAGAATATCAAACAGAGGCTTAAGCCCTCTTGTGGTGAGCTTAAGGTGAGGTCTTAGCTAATTAATATCTCCTGACAACTTTTGAAAATCATTTAAGTAAAACATTTTCTTTTATTTTTTATTTTTTTTTAATTTTTTTTTTTGTAAACCATTTTTTTTTTTGCATGTACACCTGCAAGCCAGAAGAAGACACTAGATCTCATTACAGATGGTTGTGAGCCACCATGTGGTTACTGGGAATTGACCTCATATTTTTGGTTGTGAGCCTAGCCTTTAATGGCTGAGCCATCTCTCCAGCTCCAACTATCCTTTCTTATTGGAATTTTCTGTGCCACAATCTGCTTAGGATATAACCAAGGGCCCAAACATTGAAAAGATATTGCCTTTGAATGTTTTCTGAAGAAACAAGCACTCCCCCAAAATTTTAAAGCTCATTGTATGAGAGCAAAGACTTGCAGTAAACCTCCTACAGAGGGATCAGCTAATAAGATAACATACAATGAATAATATACACTAAAAGATTCAAACTCTTGAAGTTAAATCTAAAAGATTTAACTTCTTGTATTAAAGCAGCAACAAATTTTTTTTACATAATGTAAGGCTATTAGCCATTCCTTAAGGGAAAACTTTCTAATGATATTGCTTTATGGTTTCTCAAAATTACAAGCAAATTTACTGAATGTGAACTTCTCACCTTCACTAGAATGTAAAGGAACGGTATAAAAACAATCTTTTAAATGTATAATAGTTATATATGCATTTATTGGAATGGCAGCTGGAGTAGGCAAGTCAGTCTGTAATGTCCCATTAGTTTCATAAATCTTAAGTTTGAACTTTGTTTTGGACTAATGAAGTAACCAATCCCTTTTTAGCTGAGTGAGAGTACCAGATAAAGACTAGGTTGAAGGCCAATCTTGTCCTCTCTTACTCTTAGAGCAATGTTTTTTGTTAGCAGGCACAGCTATAATGCCATGGAGGGAAGCAGACATATTTTTAATTTCTCCAGCATAATCATTATCTATAACTCCTGGCCTATAAATGTTGTGAATGTCTTTGGGTCTAAGGCTGACCCCTCCTATCCAGGGAACTGGTCAGGATGACCAAAACAAAAGGAATGCCACACAAGCTTCTGATGAGGCCACTTTGAGCTTTGTCTTAACTCAAATGTAAATATCCTTAATCTGGGCCTATTTCCTGAGACCTGACCCCTTCCTTCACTGAGGACAGATTCCAGGGGAGTGATTCTGCTGTCTGTCTACCCCTCTATTTTTTGGGCAGTCTTTCCTAGAATGACCTATGCCCCCATACTTAGAGCATTCCTTATCACCTCAGGGCTGTAAAAGCCTGGCTTGGACTGTAGTAAGCATTCTCATAAGCCAATTGTGTAACAAAAGGAACTCCTGCCTGAGGGTCTCCAAAATTTCTACCAGCCACTTTTAGCTGCCTATTCACAAATTCAAGAAACAGTTCATCAGGGCCTTGTTTGATTCCAGATAAAACTCCCACTAAGATCTTCTTTTCAATCTTGGAGGGCTAAATTTGCCTTTACCACTGTATCCAATAAAGCTACAAAAGTGGCAGTAGGGCTGTACTGTGCTACAGTTGCTTTAAACTCTTTTATTACTCTTGCAATCATCTCCACCTGCTCAATCCTCTTCTCAACCATAAACATGGGTAAGTCAGAAAATCTCGAGCTCAGGATTAAACTGCCAACTGTAGCCAATGGAACACTGGCAATTTAACTATACTTTTAAGTTTCTTTTGCAATATTAGAGTTAACAATGTAAACAATCCATTCTCTCTAAAATCAACACCAAGTGCATTACTTTCATGTTACAAAGTTTGCCTGCCAGTTCTTATAAGAATGCAGGATAGTGCAGCTTTTAATATCTCATTAAAGAGACATTGTTTTAAATCCTACTTTTATACATCTGGTTTCTGAATGACTCCTGAGTTACCAGTTAAGCCAACTTTCTGTTACCAAAGTTGCAAATTTTTAATCATACCTAATAACTTATAGACCAATAATCTATAACCAAGACGTGCAGAATGTATTTATATATATATTTTTTGTTTTGTTTTTTGTTTTTTTGAGACAGGGTTTCTCTATATAGCCCTGGCTGTCCTGGAACTCACTCTGTAGACCAGGCTGACCTTGAACTCAGAAATCCACCTGCCTCTGCCTCCCAAGTGCTGGGATTAAAGGCGTGCGCCACCACCGCCCGGCCGTATTTATATTTTTAAAACCAGTCAGAAACAAAAATGAAGTAGATGCACATTTATCTAAACAAAATTCTTACTTTTTCTAGCTGTAATTTCAAGAGAAAAGCACCTTGTCACTTGTTGAACCCAATAAACACTGTCACAGAAATTTTTCTAGGAAAAACAACATCAGTTTCCTTAACATAGAAGCCAAAAAGCTGCTGGGCCTTTTAAGAGAAACTTATGCAGACAGTAAGTTCCTGTTAAGGCTTCTCCAGCTCAGCTTGACTCCTAACTACAGGTGTAGGGTAACTTACCAGCTGTGCACATTAAGACTGCCTTTAAAACAAAGTTAAACTAGATCAAGGGGTGAATACCTAGCAGTTTTATCCATTTTTTCTTTTAAACATGAAACATCGAACAGCAATCATTCAAACAACGAAACAAAAAACAGACAATTGACACATGTGGACAGATTGGTGCACCAAGGACAGACAGTAGACAGAGAAAGCAGAACTAAGGATTTCTCCAGTAGGAGCCAGAGAGGAAGCAGGATGTCTCCTGATTTTCTCCTGCTCCTAGGAGAGCTCTGAAATAGCTTATTTTCCTTCTCTTTTGCTAACACGGCCCAGAGAGAGGACAACTGCTTCTCTCAAACCCTTTCTCTCTCTCATATTCAAGGCCTAATTCATCTCTTTCTTTAGGAGGTGTAGCAGCAGCTTTCTTTCTGTAGCGCCCTGCTTTCTTCCCCAATTCCTTCTAACCCTGCTCCTCTCACCTGAGGTAGCTCTTAGGCTGCGGATGAATGCCTGTTTAGAATTCTCCTGTCCCATGTTTCGATGTCACCCCCTAGGTGAAGTCAGCGTCGGGTCAACACCTATTCAGCCTAGACTGTATCCCGTTAAACACATTTCTTGCAAACACAGCCTTCAAAAATAACTAGCACTAGCATCAACATTGTTTGTTGCTTACCAATTGGGGAATACCCTTCTTCTTCCATTTTCTGTGGAGCTCCACCCAAGACAGAGTTTCTCAGCGGGTCCCCCGTTTTCAGGTCCCTCGTTCAGGTGCCACCTGTAACCTCCTGTGGCCATGGACAAACTGGGTTCAGCTCAAAGGAGGGCTGGAAATGAAAAGCAGAGACAGAGAGGCGAGAGAAGCATGAAGCCAAGACAAAGTTTTCTGATCGAGGCTCAAAGTTTAATATTTAGCTCCTCTATTTAAAGGGAAAGCCCCACCAAACCCATTCTTTGTTTCAGCTGGAGATAGGTTGGAGAACCCATCCTTTGTTTCAGCCAGATTATGTCTCAAGGCAAGCTCAGCGGGCAATCTATTCTTCTAAGTTCCTGTAAGAAGTTGTACCTGCAGCCAAGGTGGGTAACTCCACCTAGGTCCTATTATTAGGTCTATTGTGGAAACAAGGTCTTTCCAGCCTGCCCAAGGCTGGGGGGAGGGCACAAAGGAGTTCAGATAGGTACCAATTCCACTGTAATATCTTTCCTTCCATTGGCTAAGCCTGCAAAGGACTCTGCCTTTGAAGGGACCTAATGACCTCATAAAATGTCCAAATTTGTTTCTCAAAAAGAGAATATTTATTCTTCAAACATTTTCAATAGAAGCCAGCAAATGTTGGTGGACTCCTGCTTGCTTTATGAAGAGTCTCTATTTGTCAGTAAATCTGATGTCCATAATTAGGGTATCATCTGGTTCAGTATTAGTCAGGGTCCCATGCATGGAGATGAGCTTACTGGCAGTCACAAAAGCTGTTCTTTGTTCTATCGCTATTGGACATTACCTACATCTCTAGTATTCCTGTAGAGGGTTTTATAATAATCTGTAAATATGGTATGTGATTTCTCTAGTATGCAAACATACCAATTAGGAGCAGTATATGAGTTTTGTCCCTGGGCCAGATGGGACTAAAGGCATGTACCACCACCACCTTGTTCTAGAATATAGAAAACAACTAATTTATAGAGATCCACCTGTCTCTGCTAGGATTAAAGGCATGGGCTACTGCAATTTTTTTTTTTTTTTTTGGTTTTTTTTTTTTTGAGACAGGGTTTCTCTGTGTAGCCCTGGCTGTCCTGGAACTCACTCTGTAGACCAGGCTGACCTCAAACTCAGAAATCCACCCATCTCTGCCTCCCAAGTGCTGGGATCAATGGTGTGCGCCATCACTGCCTGGCCTCAAGCCTTATTTTTAATGATGGTTCTTAAATACTTTCATCTTCCCTGTAGCCCACCACCCACCAGAGTTAGTAGAAAAGAAAGAATAAAAGTGGACCTGTTTAGAAAGGTTCTTTGGAGAGCAACTCTTGTCTGGAAATGGGCAGTTCCATTCACAAGTCAGCAGTGGTAGCCCAATACACTCACAAACACTTCATGGATACACCAGCATCCAGTAGAGTCTAAATAGCAAACAGGAGTTTTAAACAGCAGGAGTGGTTCTACCTAGCAGAATCAGCTAGGCCTCAGCCTCAGCAAAGACATGAGACCCACAAATAGTTGCACAACTAGCTCTATAAGTAAGCCAAGCTCAGCTTTCATCACTGTCCATTGAGTTCTATTTATACCTTCCACACATCACATGTCCTCCACAGGTCTTGCCTTAGCACATGGTCTGTCTCAGCTGACATTACTCTGCCAATCAAATCAGCCCGAGTTCCCAGAAACAGCAAGAAACTGCTGCACATCAGTTTCTGGTGCATTTCTCTCTATGGAGTCCCAACAAATGGAGCTCAACTATGCAATACATGCGTGTTGTTAGCAAAGAATCCATCATGTGTCCTTTCACGTGCTTGCTTTAGCAGAACATTCTTTCTCTTGTGTCTGCTTCAGCCGAATGTTCCTTCACAAGTCTGACTTAGTCTTTCACCTATGTTTGTTAGTATTCTGTCAAACTCCACCTCCATAGTTACCTGGCAATGGCCAGGTATGCCCCTCCCTACAGTTATAAAAGGGCCTGTCTGGCCTCTCCTCTTCTCTTTCTCCTGTGACCTGCACCTGCAGGTTGTCTCTGCCCTTTTCCCCCTTCCTTCCCCCTCTCTCCATGTGGTCATAGCCGACCTCCACCTCCACCTCTCTCTCTGCTCTCCCTCTCCTCTCGCTCTCTTCCCTCCGCCTAAATAAATATTCCCCTTGTGTAACCCTCTGGCCTGGCATCATCTGTTCCAAGCTGCCTGTGCATATATATCAACAGTGTCCACTTCAGGAAAACACTCCTTCATGTGTTTGCCCCAGCAAAACACTATCCAACACAACTGACTGTCCAAAGAACCCTTAAACTTTCCACTTCAGGCTACCTCTTCCTTGCTCAAATATTTTATCTTAGCTCCAACTCTTAGAGATTAAGAAAACAAGTTTGAAATGTAGTAACTCTTTGAATTAACTTAAAAACATTTAAAATCACTTGACTGTGTTTTTAATACCAAACAACAAAAATATTCTTGTATTTAAGAAGAAGAAAACTTAAAAGCTGGCGTCCAAGATGGTGTGGGCCATGTGGCAATCTACAGTCTAACATTCTAACATGGAATTAAGACACATGTGTTTAAGAAAACCCATTTTCTATTTCATGCTAGTAAGGCAAGTGTGCCTTTGGGAAATTATCATTTGAAAATATTTTTTATTTTTTCATGACTAATCGAATCATTTGTCAGTCTTTATAAGTTTCATAGATTGGACTGAATGACCAATTTTCTGATGAACTATCACATCTTCTTACTCAAGAAATCTTCTTGAATTTAATCTTTATAAATTTTGATGGAATCCATAGCTTTTCTTTTGTGAAAACAATGACAAAACCTCTTCCCCAATGTAACACATATCATGGTTTCTGTTCTGAAGTCAACACATCTTTAAAATATAGGCTGTGAGCCGTGGCGGTGGTGGCGCACGCCTTTAATCCCAGCACTTGGGAGGCAGAGGCAGGCGGATTTCTGAGTTCGAGGCCAGCCTGGTCTACAGAGTGAGTTCCAGGACAGCCAGGGCTACACAGAGAAACCCTGTCTCGAAAAACCAAAAAAAAAAAAAAAAGGCTGGGGTCTACAGAGTGAGTTCCAGGACAGCCAGGGCTACACAGAGAAACCCTGTGTGGAAAAACCAAAAAAAAAAAAAAAAAAAAAAAAAAAAAAAAACAAAAAAACGTTAAAGCAGTTGCTTATTGAAATCCTGAATATGTATCTATTGTACAGTATACATTCTTTAATTTTCCAAACTCTGCAAAATGAAATACATCCATTTGCCAAATTTTATTTCTCTGGGTACCTTTTGGATTACTCCCTGCAGGTAATGGAGTTTGGTTATACAAAGAACAGGTAGGACGTTTCCTTGACTTATTGCCATGTGATTGAAGAATCTTCAGACCTTTGCTGTTGACATGGTGTTTCTTATGAAGTTCTGAGGCTTCTAGCACTTTTCCTATTAATAGCTGAACAATTTCATCATTACCTTGGCTAAAAGGGCATCGTAGACATGTACGGCATCTGACATGTGTCATATACAATGGATGATTTCTATTTTTAATTACTTGTAGTTGAATAAATAGCAAGTTTGTTCTAAGTCATCCAGAATAAGTTCGGTTGTTTCAATATGTAAAACAACTCTTTCTGCATATTGAGAGTCAGGAACTATACTAAGACATCTGGAAAATCTAACATACCATAGCAACATCCTCATACAGCACTGGTTTTGTTTTTTTTTTTAAAAACTGAATCATAAGGCCTTTAAAACCCTTTCGTTATTTTTCCTGGCTTATAACCTACCTTTCCTGGTTTATTTGTACCAACATAGAATGTAGAGGCTCCAGAAAATGGTGTCCCTTTTACTATATGAGGGAGAATCCAATTAGCTATTTCTATTAATTGAAGTTGCTTGCTTTTGGGGTATTTATTAATTTCTCTCCCCCCCCCAAAATGACAGCAACCTCTTTAATATTCATTTTCTGCCCAAAATAAGGCAACTTAAGCATTAGTAAAGGGTAGCAGGTCTCTGCTGGGTCTAGTACTGCTAATTGACAAAGTCTCATTTTTCCTTTCAAATTCAATTCAAAACCTTTTTAGTCATTTGTGTGCTAAAAACATCCATTCTAAGGTGTTATCTTCTCCCTGCTTAGGAGTTGCTGTGGGAGAATGAGTAGAGGGGAAAGTAACTGAAATACAATCTGCCAAGCCTTGGATCCAAGTGATTCACGCATGCATCCTGTAATCTCTCTTCTACCAGAGCCAATTCTCTCTCAGCCTCAGCTCATAATTTTCTTGAACTATTTAACTCCTTATGACCCTGTAAGGTTTGAAACAAATTACTTAGCGCTGAGTAGTTAATCCAGTTATGGGTGGTAGCTAGCTATCCCCAAAATTTTTGAAAATCATTAAGTTTGTAATTGATCTTAAGTACTTTGTGCAGTAGAAATTTCTGTAAACCGGCTGGGCGGTGGTGGCACACGCCTTTAATCCCAGCACTTGGGAGGCAGAGGCAGGCGGATTTCTGAGTTCGAGGCCAGCCTGGTCTACAGAGTGAGTTCCAGGACAGCCAGGGCCACACAGAGAAACCCTGTCTCGAAAAAAAAAAAAACATAACAAACAAAAAAAAGAAACTTCTGTAAACCAATCTTAAATTATAGATAATTAACAGATAATTAACAGAATATCCTCCTTGTATTTTCAAGAACAATTTGTAATCCCCAACAAGGCAAAATTTTCTATACTTCATCGAACATTTTTTCCTAGAGTACTGCATCTGACTCAGCCAGTAAGATAGTATCCATATAATGATAAGTTTTAGGTTGTTTAAAAATTATTTAAACAGGTTTTGTACAAAATATTGCCACAGTAGGACTGTTTAACATTCCTTGTGGTAAGACTTTCCAATGATATTTCTTTATTGTACAACTATTATTATGAGTAGTTACTGAAAAAGCAAACCTTTCCCTGTCATGCTCATGTATGGGATTGTGAAACAATTGTTTTAAATCAATTACTATCATAGGTTATGACTTAAGTAATGAAGAGGGTTATGGGATTCCAGGCTGTAAAGAGTGCATTGTCTGATTCATCTATGGTTCTTAAATATGTTAAATGTTGGGTTTCAGAATTAGCCACACAAACCACTCAGACACCAATCTCAGTCAGATTTGATGGTTTATTGAACATACATTCCAAGACTGATTAATCAGGGATGCAGCCAATAGTTGGAGCCAAGGTGTGACCCCAGGCAGTTCTCATGGACAGTTTTTAGATGGGAAAACCACAAACAGATATGTAGTAGAAGAAATTATTTAAACCACCAAATTTGTTGCTGTAAAATTTCCTACCCGAAGGAGACCAGTAAAGGAAAACACAACTCAATAATTATGATATAAATTGCATGCATATAAATCTAGATCGGCAGATTTACCACTACTCTACTCTAATCCCGGCTGTGAGATCCCTTATAACTTGTGGTTTATCCAGCTGCGTGGTTGTCCTTCCGGCTCCGGCTCCTCCGTTGTCGGCTTCCTTCTACCGCCGGCTTCCTTCTGCTTCAACTTCCTCCTGCTTCTTCCTCCTCCTCCTTCTACTCTACCTTTTATATCGAATTCCTCTCACTCTTTCCTCCCCTAAGCCTTTTTCTCCGCCTCCCCTTCTACTCCCCAATCACTGGCTCCAGCCTTTATTTTACAAGTTTTAATTGGACAGAAGGTTTACAAGACGTCACCTGTGTTCAGATTCAATCATCCTCTGCAGCCCCTCCCAGGAAAGTGAAACTAGGATCAAAATATAAGGCTGGGGCTATCCACTGGGAACTAGGATCAAAGTACAAGGTTGAGCCTATCTACGACACAGATACATTTGCAACATTTGTAACACTTAGGCTATCTAGACCAAGCCTGGATATCTGACCTTAAATTGATTGGCTGGGTCTAGAGAAAGGAAGTTAGGGAATTTCCAGAGTCCAGAGGCTCTGTTAGGTCAGATTATGGTCATGACCTATAAAATGAAGGTTATTGAGGCAATATGGCAGAGCTATTGTCAGGTTTTAGCATTTAATATTAACGTCCTTTATTTTCCTGATTTCTTATTTATAACAAACACAGGGGAATGTCTTCATCAGCTGCTCCTGTACCAGCTCTTCTAGGACCCGTAGTCTTTCTTTTGTCACAGGCTGTTTTTCAAATCATACAGGTTTGTCAGTTAACCATTTAAAGGTAGGGCAGTTGCTTAAGGACAGCCTGACAGTTTGTGATGGTTCTTAATAATACCTTTTAATATTTTTTCTCAGAAGCATTCTTTATTTTATGGTTTGTTTCTGAGACTGGATGAATGTTAGTCTGTGTTTTCCACTGCTGCAACAAATCACATCCCCATAAATTCATGACTATGTTTGTGGTTTATGTCCACATACGGCTTTGATTTTCCTGTTTGTCCTTCTGACCTTATGCACTCAACCCATCTTGGCTTTGTTTCCCTCCCACCACCCCCTCCCCGAGATAAAGTTCCAATCCCTAGAAGCCGAATGTTTACTTCCTGAAAAGGCCAGTCTGGATGGCAAGATTTTGGTGAACTTGTTACATCTGCTCCTGTGTCTACTAAACCTACAATATTAATGCCATTTATTTATATTTTTAGCTTTGGTCTCTGATCATTTATGCAGTTTGCCAAAATGCTTGGATTTTGGTCTCTCCTGGATTTTTTATCCACCGAAGCTACTCTGCCCATGATTATATCCAGAGCAGGGTTGTTTTTAACAACAGGCATTTAATCTTTTAATTGCTCTGTGGATGAGTTTCTCTGAAGCTGACATGGAGTGATTGAATCAATTTGATATTGGAGTCTTTGGGAAGATCCCTCCGAGGCAAAGGGTTACCTTGCTGTCCCTCGAGGATCTGCATTCACTAGTCTAATGCCAGCCTTTGCCACACCTTCTGCATACTTCAGAAGGCTGGGGCCTTCTTATTGGATTATCTCTAGAAAAATTGTTTCTGGGAAAGCCTTACCCACAGTCTGTTTTCAAATCACCTTGCTCACACAATTAAAACATTTAACATTTTATTTTTCTTAAAACTTTTAGAAACTGTTTCTCTTATTAGAGTATCATCATACATGTATCTCTAATCCATTCATCTATTGGAGCTGATCTTGCCTTTGAAGGGTCTAAGCATCCCTTTGCATTCTGAATTAACATTTTCAAAAGCCTATAATTTGATTGGTGTTTTCCTGACTTCCAACTTCTGAATATGATACTATTCTATTTACAGCTGAAGTCAATCTGAAAAACCAAAAAAAAACAAAAAAACAGTGATGGCTTCTTTTGGGCCTTATATAATTTTAGTGACTCAGACCTTTTTCTTGATTCTTCAATCTTATCCCAAGCATTTAAAGTTGCTAAATAATTTAGGACCAAGGTGTGATTATCAAATTAAAGCTGCTTTGTCACTCGGCATACTGACCTTGACCTAGCAACTGATCTTGGGAAATATTAATACCTCTAGTCCTATTCCATGTTCTACGGCCCTAGACTCCTTTTCCTATCATGTTCACCGTTGTAACTGAAGACCAGCTTCCAATATTGCTGTTGCCAAGTCTTTCCAGTCTTGGTCTTGGGAGTAATTCTGTTCTGCCCTTGAATTTAATATCTGCTTCACATAGGATAAACGTACACCATATGAAATGATCATTTCCTTATATCTCCTCAAATCTCATATGTCCATAGGATTCCATTTATCTTCTTCATAACCTTGGGGGTACTTACCATGTGATGGTAGGTCTTGTATGGTAACTGGATAAACTGAGGCTGGTTTCTAACACCCTTGGCTGCCCCTCTTCAGTCTCATCATGTGCTGGCACCATAGGTTCTTGTCTAAACTCCTGTCTGTGTCTGAGTACTTTTCTTATTTTCATGTACAAGTCTTTCTAAGGCTTGTATCTTACCAATCCACTTTTCATGTTTTTCTTTTTCCTATATCTCTAAGACTTTTTTTTTCTTTGAGAGGGTACAGAAAGCATATGCTATGGTATTCATATAAA